>BGPR01000203.1:890488-953535 GCA_013235015.1 Araneus ventricosus
CCTGTATTACAACCCCAGTGACCTGAAGACCCACAAATCTCTATAGGTCGACCTTGAGCTATTTTTAGAATACAACCCCTTTGAGTGGGGAAGGAGCCTTTTCGACTGTAGTTGGTAGCAGAGATCCTTCAGCAGGAAAGGAAAAGTGAAGCTTCAATGAACTTTTTCTGGTTCTCGTTCATTTATCCCAAACGGGGGATGAACCTGGGGGCCAGAAAGATGAATTGCAGTTTCCTTGTAAAAAGTTCCAAGGGGACGGTGTGAATGCGCTGTTTTAATACTTATCCTGGACGGCATTTTTTATATATATGCCTCTGCTATAAATTTCGCAAAATTCATCTTTACTAATTATTTCTGTTTCAAAACTTTTATTGACTGGGCTGACATCCCATCTACAGCAAATAAATAACGAAGAGTCTTCAAAATTTCAAGAACACTCTTTTGATAGTTTCTCTACTGCCGGTGGCGTAACGATCGGGGAGGGGCAAGGGGAGTATTGTTAAAGGTAGCCACTTTATTTTATTGCTGTTATAATACGCAACATTGTAAGTGTCAACTGTGAGGCAATGGGGGAATTGAGAAGAATTATAGCTGAGAGTCGCAGAATTTGGACTGGTGCCTAGATTGACTGATATCCTAACTTTAAACCTGTTAAATATTTGGGCCATAAAATAGGCAAATTTTGCTGTAACGATTTAAATGATGTTATTAAATCATGTTTAAGAGAAAGCGCTATTTGGTTAAAGTTAGAGAACAAGTGCTTAGATTTAGACATCATCAATGAATTATTTTAACATACGAAAATAGGCCTTACGCTGTTTACGGTAAGCTGAAAAATATGTCTTTACATCTTTAGGTAGGAAATTTAGTTGACTACCGTTTGATATATTACCGTTCTATTCAACTAATATCCAAATACAAAAAAAAATGGATCGATATATTAATTGTTTTTGCAATTTTCTCTATATCAATAAGTATCCAATTTTCAAAAAATTTAATATTATTATTAAAAATTTATGCTGCAGGTGCTCTGTAATGATGCGCATTACTTTCTTTAGAGATATTCTGGAGATCAATGCCAAACAGTCGGGGACAATAATATAAAATATTCAATATAAAAAACTCTCAAATTAATTTTAAAATTCTTGAGAAAATAAAGATAGTGCGGTCGGTGAGCTGAAAAAAAATTTCACTTCTGGCAGAAAACATGCCCTTTGAGGTATAATTATTGCACCATTAACTGAATGTGAAACACCCGAGACCCCAAGTTTTAGAGCCCCGTTGGTCGGTAATTACGTCATCAGTGAGGGTCAGTGACATTTTTTTTTTCAAAATTATGTTCTTGTTTTCAGTTATTTATCTTAAATTCTGTTATATTTTATTGTTATCTTAGCCAAAAGGATAAATAAAATAAATGACAACATAACAGGGACAATTCGTGACTCATTGTTTACTATCGTTGGTCAGTAATGGCATCATCAAAATGATGATCAAGTGAAAAATTGTTTTCGAGTCTTAATATATATCCCACTCCCGGATTGATTTTCTTCATTTTTGCTCCCATCTGTGTAAATCTGGATATCCACTCCAGGGATTTCGTTGATTAACTGGAGTGCCATCTGCTTCAAGAGAATGGAACTGTATCAGCTTTGTTTACGGCCTGCTGTAGTTCTGTGTGGAAGAATACTCCCAAAATAAACATTCTATCAGTAAATGAAATAATTATTTTGTGTTTGCTTTGGTTTTTTTCTCTAAGAGAGAACTGGTGTTCTTGCTTTCACTGAGAGGTTCTAATTTCCGTTTCTTCTAAGTTTTTGAACCCTTTTGTTTATTATTTTTAATTTTACAATAATTATATTTCATTTCTCAGAAAATTAAGGGTTGAACCGGTGGAGATTGCACTTGGAGGAAAAAAGAAAAAAATGTATTCTTTAGCCTCCCCCGTCACGGCTCACTAGTTTCACGGAATGAATCTCGTCTGGAGTTCGCCGTAAGATAAGGTCACTTCATACAGGAGCACTATTAGGGTTATTCTAATGAAAATGGGAGACATATTCTCTTTCTCTTGCTTTTGAATAAAAGGGGAATTCAAGAGATAGTAGTACTGAGTACTTATAACTTACATTTTTTTAGCACACATCTTTTTCTTTTCATTTTTATCGGAATTTCGGGTAATCCGAAATTTTTGTAATCCGAACAGGCACCGGTCCCAATTAGATCGGATTATCGGGGTTCTACTGCACAATGAAGGAATGAGAAAAATAACAGTATGCCTCGAGCGCCATATACATCGCTACGCCACTGATGTCGACTGGGGCGAAAAGAAGCCATATTTTGCCCCCGGGGCAACTTAATCTTGCTAAGCCACTGGCGGTATTGGACCTCGTTTTTAAGTTACACCAATAAATAATCACACAAGAACTACCCCGTCCAGCACGGGCCACATGGGTATTTATGAATAACCGCCCGCCACGACAGACATTGGGCACTGTGTCCCCCCGCATAATAGCCTCCATTACGAGCGACTTTCACCGGGGTACGGGCCGTCATCGGAGATGGGCCCTAAGAGCCACACCACCATTACTATACCCACCAGGGAAGCGATAATCCGCTTACTTATACGGCGGCTTTTCATCCATGAACACGGTGAGAGACACCAATAGGTAAATGTAAACTTATTTTTATGGAAATATGAGTCGCCTTCAGCGATCTTCTGTTGCCCCAACTTGTTAGTAATAATTATTAATTTATATAAATAAATATCAATTGTTTAAATCAGCTATTTTTGTCATTTTATATTAATAATTTGAAATTAAATCTGTGCATTGAAGTGTT
Source organism: Araneus ventricosus (assembly GCA_013235015.1). Taxonomy (NCBI): domain Eukaryota; kingdom Metazoa; phylum Arthropoda; class Arachnida; order Araneae; family Araneidae; genus Araneus; species Araneus ventricosus. Next base: position 893,324 of record BGPR01000203.1, read on the forward strand.
TTCTAATTGAAGTTTCTGTGCATAATAGACTGTTATTTTTGAAAATGCGAAATAAAATGACGATTCCAGGAAATGATTAATTTAAACCAAATAAAATGTCTAAAATCGTGTATTTTTAGACACATTTAGATGAAATAATTAGTTATAATATAAAAAATGAAATTTATATGCATCAAGATTCATATTGTAAAGATAGATGATCTGCAGTTATATCATTTTAGAGTTTGTGTTGGTAAATTAAATCTATTTTCGAGACAGAATAGTAAACGAATGCAATTATCTGCTGCCACTTCTAAATTTTAATCTGAACTTCTTGTTACATTATTGAAACAATTTGCAATGTATTTTGATTTCAAGGAAACATGGCATAAAAATATAAAGGTAATATATGAAATGAAAAAAAAATGCAATTAAAGCTGTAAGTCGAGCAAATATTACAGAATATTTAATCAATAATTAAATACAATCAGGAAACATTTAATTGGGCAATAAACTACATATTTAAATGGTTTTTTAAATTTTATGTTCCATTATGGATTCTATTCTATTTCTGTTATTCTAATTGAGTTTGTTGAAAGATTGGCAAGTATTCATAAATTACAATTAAATAAGTAGACGCCGCTTGTACTGATCACTTTGGGACAAAGCCAAGTTGGTTACTACATCCGAATGATCAATACATTCAAAATGCCTTAAAGGTAATTCAAATCTATAAGTACCTATAAAAGGATAGCAGGAAAAACAGATCGAGCAAACACATTTAATTTTTTAAGCTCTCTTCTACAAGTTATAGACAGAAGCATTTTTTTTTTTAAATTTTTCAAGCAAACGTCGGATAAACCGTTCATACGAATAATGCCCATTGGAAAAAAGCACGACGATATTAGACTGATCGTCTTAAAGTACGAAGGGCTCGCAGAGTTTCCTAGGTTGATGATGGTTTCTCTTTTAGATCCTCTTCATTGCTATTGTCCCCATGTTCTCTGACATAATCTCATAGGAATCAATTACTACAAGCGAACTGTTGATCGCTAGAACTCACGAATTTCTTTGTGTTTAAATGAGGGAGATTCGTTCCACGCAATTTTGATCAGTACAACCGATTGATCGCTACATTCGTCAACACCACAAGCAGCGACTACTGTATCTACTTTTATCAGTATTCACAAAATTGAAAACAAATGTCTGCGTTTATCAGTATTAACAAAATTACAATTAAATACAGGGTGTCAGAATGTATCTTTACAAATTTAGACTTTAGTAACTTCAAAACTATACTAGATAATAACAAACGGTTTTCCACATGTGACAAGTTAACTGATAAAGTTTTTTGTTTCCAGTAGACGCAGATTTGACGAAAAATGCGGATACCACAGGAAAAAGTTCAGTGCTTAGTCTGGTTCATAGAGACAAAGTCCGATACCCAAATGCAACGTTAGCGTCTGAAACAGATGGGTGACCCTCCCCTTATTTATTGCGAACTACCTGTTTCCGTAAATGACGTATATCAAGCCAGCAAAGGGTCGGGATGGTGGTTCCCTTCCATATTGCGTCCGAAAGTTTCATTGCACTTAGACATCGGACTTTGTATCTATGAGCCAGGCACGCACTGAACTTTCTCCTGTGGTGTCCACATTTTTCGTCAAATCTGCTTCTACTGGAAAACAAAAAAACTTTATGAGTTAGCTTGTCACATGTTGAAAACCGTTTGTTATTGTCTAGTATAGTTTTGAAGTTATTAAAGTCTAAAGTTGTAAAGATACATTTCGGACATCCTGTATGTCGCCACTGAAATCATAACCAGCGGGAGTGACCTCCCCGAAACTTTCTCGCATACGACCAGTAATGTGGGGTGGGTAAACACACAGTAGGTAAATATTCTTGGGTCCTAGTTATTTTGAGAAAAAAATTATGAATGGTGTTTTACAACGAAACTTATAAAATTCATGAATTCCTGAAACTTAGTGTTTTGCAAAAAGAATTGCGTATGTTCTCAATTTTTACGCGCGCTGAGGTACCACAACTTTATTTAACGTTTTTGAGTAAGAAATCTTACTACAGATATCACGCAAGATTTCATCATACTATCCATCTAGAGAATGTCAGAACGAAGTTTCGATTCGGTTGCCATAATTTCCGAAGCGCGTGTTTGCGGCTCGCTACAATTTCCTTCGTAGACCGCCAAGATCAAACGCCAACCATACTAACTTAGGTAAAACAAGTATGTGATTATACAGACCTACAGACAGTCAACCCTTTGTCGGGTTTGGCCAAAAATTTTATACGGACCTACATTCCTAATTTTAGAAAATGTGTACCAAATTTTATCTATCTAGCTATTTACACGCTAAATTCAATTGAGCGATTTTTGGACTCCAAAAGGGAGCGAATGAAAAAATTCTCTCTTTCGATCTTTTAGTACGAAAAATCGCTCTTTAAAACACTTTTATCGCCGCAAACCAGTTCCCACTTCCTGTCCGTCAGAAAACAGATCATGAAATCGGAATTCTCCTTCCTAGTTCGATCCTTTACAGAGTGTTTTCTAATTACTGTTTTACTCACAAGGGGGTGTCTGAGAAATCATTGGTTAATATCATCACGTGACCTTCCTTATCTCTGTTTCTCCCGACAAGATCAGCCGACATTTTATTTTATTTTAGCTCGCGTTCTTCGTACACCATAACAGAAGAAGCATTTTGGCCTCAAAAAAGAATATTAAATCTTTTTAATTAACAACATCGATCCGGAAGGTGGATAGAAGCATTATGACGGGTAAGTAACATTTTAAAATTCTAAAATTGCACTTTAGAGCATTACATAGATCAGATATTTTTCATATGACACCGCTTCACGCCAAATCCTTTATCGACTGTGTGCAAAGATTATTAGTAGCTTAACTTCACAATACTCTTTGTGAATTCGTCATTATTTTAATATTTTTCTATTGGAAATTAATAATGAGTCTGATTTTCTAATATGGCAATAACCCCACGTTACGCGATTTTTTTTTTTTTTTGCATCGATCGTGTTTAAAAACTATTAATTAAACAGTAAAATAAATCAATACTGATTATTAATTTTTCATTATTTTAATATTTTGGACATTGTTTAATAATTATAAAGTATCTGCAGTTTTTATAAATATTTTTTTGATTTATGTGTTTATTTTGCTTGGATAAAATGTGTACTCATCAGAATTAACTTCCATTAATAAATATTTGAACATCTTGGGGGAATTTTAATTTGCCTGTCCACAAAGTGCTTGTGTTTTGGGAGGCTATTTTAATGGAAGTTTAGTTAATAAATTATATCTATTGCGTATAATATAATTAAAATTACATTTATGCACATTCTGCAAAAACTTTGTTAAATAACCTAATTCCATTCTGAACATATGATCCTTGACATATAACATATCCCTGACATATGTTATACTTGAATGCAAATTTGAAAATTCCCGAGACATTAAAGATAATAAGAGTAAAAATAATAAGACATCTTCATCCTGAATACATTGTTTTGACACTTTATTTTTAGAAAATTATTTATCATTAAAGATTATCCACATTAGAAAGTTAAGGAAGAAATTTAAAAAAAATGAAAATTAATTTCATCCCCTGTCATATTAATCACACTTATTTTTATTTTTAATTTAATGTATATGTAAATTTGGATTCAGCTGTGAATGCATGTTGATGATCCCCGAAGGTCAGCAGAGCTATTTCAGGTCCATGAGCTTGTACACCCTAAAGAAATCCAAAATCAATGAGGATCCTTTATGAAACGCCGCAGGTCGAGACCCCTGATACCAGTGATGCACCGGGTATGCATGTTTTAAATGTGTTTTGAAGTGCAACTTTGGGAGAAAAAAGATTGCAAAATTTAATTTGCCTGTCCACAAAATGCTTGTGTTTTGTCAGACTAATCTAATGAAAATTTAATTATCTAACTTATATCTAATACATATAATATAACTAACATTATATCCATGCACATTCTGCAAAACTTTGTTAAATGACGTAATTCCCTTCTGAACATATCCTTGACTTATATTATACTTGAATGCAAATTTTAAAATTCCTGAGACATTAAAAATAATAAGAGATATCTTCATCTTAAATCCTACATTGTTTTATGCCACTTTATTTTTTCGAAAATTATTTATCATTGTAGATTATCCATTAGAAAGTTCAGGAAGAAATTTAAAATAATAAAAATTATCTTTATCCAATATATTAATCACACTTATTTTTATCACTTATTATATTTTTTATATATACATTTTTAGAATGTTAATGAGAATTTCTTAATCTGGATTTCTTATAGATTTACTTTCCATTAAGATTATTAAAATTTTTAAAAGTTTTGATAGGCTAAATTTTAGGTTCGACTAGACTAAAATTTACTAAGTGATAAAGCTTTGAATTTCATCATCTTAGGCCGATCACTGATAACCGCTTCCTCGAGGCGTCTATTGGTTGGTGGATTACTAAAAGAGTCTTAATGAACAGATAAATATTGGCCAATGGATTGATTTCCTGCAAAAACTGTACTAACGAAAAATTTGGTCTGCAAACGGCGTCTGTTTTTTGAAGCTAAAAATATTTATCTTCAGCCGGAAGTTCTGTGGCTTTCGAAAGATTAGTATCTGCTGATGTTGGTTCCGATGAGAGGTGTCGACTCATGGATCAACTCATTGCTGAAGGAGTCTTATGAGCAGATTAGATGATAAATGTTGGCCAATGAATTAATTTCTTGTGAAAACAATGTTAATAAAAAATTTTGTCTATGATACTTACTTATTTCAATAATGACTCATTTATTATTATTACATATTATATTAATTATTTATAATCATTACTTATTACATTAATTAATTATTGTATTAATACTTACTTGTTGTATATTATTATTAATAAAAAATTCTTCCACAAACATTGCTTAAAAAAAAAAAAACCAAAAGCGATTTAAACCGCCAGGTTAAACCGAAGGTGGAAAAAACCGCCTTTCTACACTACTGAACTATGGATAAAAACTTTATAAATATTCGCTATGAACAGTCAGAAACTAATTCACTTTAAAAGTGCAGAAGGATGAATTTCTCGCGACCCTTCAGTTAGTCGTAGAATTTTTTTTTTTTATCGTAATCCAAAAAATGATTATCGTATGAAAACTTTCTCAAGCTCTTTAAAAGCGACCTCCCCGAGTTGTTAAAAGTTGAATATTCGATGTAAAGTTATTGAGCCTAATCTATACTGTATGCTACGCTCTGTTAGTATTAGAGATATGTTCCACGCACTGGTATACACATTTAATCACTACTTTAAAAATGGTAATTTAACGATTAGTTCATTAAAATTACATGAATCTGTTATAAACTCAAAAATCGAGAATACAATTGCAATTAGGCTTACTCTAAAAGCGAACAAGAAAGATCCTAACGTAAACAGAAAATGACATTATGTAAACCGAAAAAAGTTTAAGAACTCATTATAAACCAAAATATTAAATTAAATATCTAAATTTAGTAACTGGAACCTATACCACAAAGTAAAAATTAAATAATTATTTGAAACAACAAAAGAAATGTTCTTAACTTGAAGATTATCAATGCTACGATGCATTGCAAATTTGAATTGGCGTGCGTCAATTTCCTCTTGTCATGTGAGTATGAAACAACGCCATTCTAAAATTGACAATAATTTTGAAAAATCCGATATAAAACCTTTAAATGATGCTTTGAAACAGAATTTTCTTCAAAAACTGCTTTAGAGAAATTTTCTAAGATGGTAAAACGAAAACACGAGAAAAAAGCATACTTTCTATTTATGATGTCAAAGAATTTATTCTATAATAAAACGTACAATTTTTAATTACCGATTAATTTTTGTCGAAAAATCCCAAGCTGAATGCTTTAATAATTCCCTCAGATACCTGCTTACTTATGTTTGCATTAGGTAAAATGCCAAGTATTAGGCTTTTCTTCATTTGTATCTTTTTTACTCCGACAGTAAAAGGAACGCAATACTCTTCCTTAGGATAGAATTCGACATATTGGGAAAGTTATATACAAATTATTAATTTACCGATGATTTATGACAACAATAATTTATTTGGATTAAAAATTACTTGCTTTCTTTTTTTTAATGCAGCAATTCATTTGGGTTAAAATTATTCACTGAAAAAAAGACTTGGCTAATGAACTATAGTATGCTAGTTCCATCTTATTTGACAACATAAAATCAGTTATCATAACCATAATTAAATATCAGTTACTTTAAATTATTTTCGAGACATTGTTTAATGATAAACACTTGACATTTTATAAGAATGCAAAATTCAGTAATATATACTTCCTATGACCTGAAATTTAAAGGGAAAGAAAAAAAGACGAGATTTATAGGGTCAAAATTTATTTTATTTTAAGGTTGCCATAAAAATGCAACCCCTTATGGAGTCATGATTATATAGAATAAAATACGAATACACATACAGTACACTACAAAAGTAAATATAAATGAATTGTTAAGTCCTGATCTGATTGATCGAAATAACGTAAAAAGAAGAGCACATTTTAGAAACACAAAATAATTGATTCACAATTCACGATTTGAGTAAAAAAAAGGAACAAAATAAAATATCTGTGGAATATTCTAACACTGAAAGAGATGAAATAATAGAAAACTAAAGTACATTGTAACAACACAAAATAGTTCATTCACAATTCATGATTTGAAACGAAAACGGACAAAATAATCTGGAATATATTGTAACACAAAAATAAATTCACTTTTCATTATTTGATTGAATGAAGTTCAAACAAGTGCAGTACGTTCTGGAAAAGCACATTAATTCTCAAGTCACGATTTTATTTTAGGAAGTAACACAATTACTATAATACATAGTAGCAACATATACTAATTAATTCAAAAATCATAATGTGATTGTAAAACATGATTTGATTGAAGACACAATATCTACCGAATATTGTAGAAAAATAACACAAAATAAAAAAAACACAAAATAATTCACAAGTCGTGATTTCATAGAATGAATACAATAAACAACAATAGTGCACTGTAGCAACACACAGTAGTTAATTCACACTTTTTGTTCATATGTATCAAAATATCAAGAAAACTATAGTACAAAATTATTCACAATTCTTAATTTTGTTGAATGGACGATCAAAATACCATGGTATATTGTAACAAACTCACAAACTAATTCTCAAGTCAAGTTTTTATTGAAGGACGTAAAAGAACCAATTAAAATCCATTGTAGCAACACACACTAATTAATCCACGCCAGGATTTGATTGATCGAAGTAAGAAAAAAGTAAAGTACAGTAGAAACTCAAAAGAATTAATTTACAAGTTATGATGTGATTGAATGGAGAGACAAATATTTACGGTATCGGTATATTGTTACAACACACACGTATTAAAACACACAAAACTTGATGTGCTGCAAGGAATTAACAGGACAACTACAATCAACACATAGCAAAGAGAAATACAAATTAAACTCAAAAGTCATTGTTCGATTCAATGATGAAATAAAACAGCTACAGTACATTCTAGAAATACATAAATGAATTCTAAGTTATGATTTCGTTGAATGAAAATCAGAATAGTTACAGTGAATTATTGTAAAGACACTCAGATTAATTGCTCACAATTGATTAGCTGCTCCTGTGCGGCACTGCAAAAAATAAATAAGACACTTAAAAGAGAGAGATTAATGAAACTGCTGAACTAAAAAATCACACAAATATTTATGCAGTGGCGGCGGTGCGAGGGAGGCGGTCATTTTCTATATTTTTAGGGGGAAATTAAATTTTTATTTCATTTTAAATGCCTAAAACTAGGAATGATAAAAAAGCAATAATTTTCGGGAAAACTAGCTACTTTGTTTAACTAAATTTTTAAAATATGTTGTCTACCCCATATAAACACGGGTCTTAATTGTCTATCAACTTTTTGCCAGCCTATCGCCGCCACTGTATTTATGAATAAAATGAAAGCTTTGGAGTAAATCTCTGTTATAAATTAGTCAATAAAAGTGTACGAACAAAGCTCGTGAAAGCATTAACTTCATATTTCAAAAATCGTTTTAGTTCGACCAAGTTCAGAATTTCAATTAACCGCTTCACGACCGAATTATTTTGAATCCTGCGGTATTTACAAAGAGTTAACACGGGATATGTCCTTAAGCGGTTAAGTATAACATAAGCTTACTATTATTATGTTCCAAATTTTTCTTCAACAGTTTATTCACAATAAAAGAAATTATATGCGAAAGAAGAGATTTAACTTTTCGATATTCTTTCCCATATACTCGGAAATTACATTTGAAGATCATAAAGTGCCTTAATTTTTACACCTCCACATGTTTATTTAAATCTGCTTTACTTCTCTAGTGTGAATAACAACTCGGATATGATTTTCAGAGTTTTTCTTACATTTAAAATAAATTTTTATCATGTTTTAATACAGTGTAATTTGGCTAGTTGGAAAACTTTTAAATGCAATTCGTCGGCAATTCGAATTTCTCTTCTGGTTCCTGTATTTTCCTATTTAAATAATGTTAAAATATTTTACAAAGTCTTTATCAGAAAGCAACAAACAGTTATTACAAAACAGTTATAGCCTAATTTGATCCGAGAAGAGACCAAACACCAAGGACTTCAGATCAGTTAAATAATTGTTACTATTGAAGCTTAAATACGTAAAATTCTGCTTCCAAGGTTTATTCGTATTTTTTCAAACGTGTTACATGTTTGATTTACAAATTATTTTTTACTTCAACAATCTCTAATAAATGTTTAAGTGATACATACATGAACCCACCAACTTATTAATATATTATATAAATATTTTACCCATTATATAGGGAAAAAAAATTTACCTTTCAGTTTTTGTAGAACAGGCAATAAGAAAATACATTGAAAAATTTATAAAAAGAAATTATTGAGTAAATTAGGGATAAAAGAAGTGAAAATGTCTTTAAAGCACTATTATTCCGACATTTATACTGATGTTCTGAAACGGGGGAAAAGTAAAGTTTTTTTAGATACTTATTAGCTTGCTTTTAACCCGTCGAGCACCGCAACCGTTTTTTTACGTTTTTCATGCTCAGTTCAAAAGCAGATAGCTCGCATTTATATGTATATTTTCTTTAAAAAACAAGTATAAAGTATTCTTAAGATTTTAGAGATATAATTAAATACAAGAAAGAGTGGTTTATTCTCTTTAAAAGATAAGTTTTCTAACCTGACAGCTAAAAGTTCAAAATAATTGGTCGCTCAGAGGGTTAATTTTCATACTTGTTTGATTTGCAAATTATTTATCTCAAAAATCTGTAATAAATGTTCAAAAGAATATAGAACATTATAGATGCACACACCAATTAATTCAAAAGTCATTATTTTATAGAAAAAAAGCAAAATATTTAGGGTATACTATAACAACACACGCACAAATTAATTCGCTAATCATGATTTCATAGAATGAAGTTCAAGACAATTGTAGTAGTATATGTTGATACACACATTAATTCAAAACTCATGATTTGACTGAAGGAAATAATAAAAAAAAACTTTAGTAAATTTGTGTAACATACACTGTTGTTTTCAGAAGTCAGTCATAATTTGAATGACAGTACATTTTAGAAAAAAAAAATTAGTTCGCACGTCATGATTTGTGTAAAACCTATTGTACGGTACATCCCTCGCCAAGCTGGCGCCAAATCATGGAAAACTCGCCAAACGTCAGCCATGTCCATTTACCATATTAGCGTCCGCCATTGGGTTACCTCATTTGGCGATTTATCTCCAAAAAATTCAAGTTTGGCACCGTACCGTACACTTTGGTTGGACCATGATTTGATTGAGTGAAGTTCCAAACAACTACTAACTGTAGCAATGCACGGTAATTAATTCTGAAATCAGGATTTGATTGAAAGAAGTACCAAATCAACCACAATGCATAATAAGAACATTCACTCGCAAGTAATAATTCGATTTAGTAATGAAACAAAAAATATATATATATAGTACATTATAAAAACACAAATTAATTCACAGGTCATGATTTAGTTGAATGAAATTTAAAAAAACTACAGTATACTGTAAGGATACACTCAAGTTAATTGCTCACAATTGATTAGAAGTTATTCCGTGGTACTACGAAAATAAATAAATAAGACATTTAAAATATCAATAAAACCACAAAACTAAGAAATTACTAAAAATAAATTAGAAAAAAATCCAGTGATATATTTGCAATGAATAATTACATAACAACAATAAATTATGATAGCTTTCGAAATAATCATCTCCATGCAGTAACGATGGCTGTAGATCGACCTAGTTCTGAATTTAAATTAATAGTATATTGCACTATATTAAATGTGTTCCAATTATTTCTTCAAAATTTTTTCAGAAATAAAAAAAATTGTATACTAAAGAAGGTACTTAAATTTTCAATACGTACATTCTTTTACACACTTGGAATTATATTCAAAGTTCATAAAATAACTGAACTTGTACATCATATGGCTATTTAAATCGATTTTACCTTTCCGCTGTAACAAACTCGGGGATTATTTATAGAATATTTTTCGTTCGTGCTTTTATTTTATTATTTGCTTTCCTTTAAAATAAAGTTTTTATTTCGTGATGATAGAGTGAATCAAATGCATTTAGTTAACTGGGATATTTTTAATTAGAATTCGTCGGTGATACCTTTTCCCTAGATCCTGGAATTTCCTATTAACATAATGTTAAAATATTGTCTTTTTAAAAAGGGAACATTTAAATATTCCGAATATAGATACAGTCATGACAATACGAAAATGCATTGAAAAATTTATAAAGAAAAAATTATTGAGTAAATTAGGTAGAAATGAAGGGAAAATGTCTTGAGAGGAATCTACTTTCTTGAAAACACGGCTAATTCGATCCGAGAAGATATCGAACAGGAACTTCCAACAACGTAAATAATTCATTATTATTTATTGCTTAAATAAATAAAATTCTATTTCCGTTTTTTAGATACTTAATAAACAACAGCTTTCTTTTAATTTTCTAACTTGTTTGATTTGCAAATTATTTATCTCAAAAATCTGGAATAAATGTTTAAAAGATGCATTTATAAATCCAAAAATTTCTTATAAAAAAATTTTTTTTACCCCGTATCTAAGGCAATAAAAGAAGTTTACCTTTCAGTTTTCGAAGAAGAGTTGATACAAGGCTTCTGCAGCGAGCTTTCCGTTAGCATTCATCAAGTGTCTCCACCCCGAATTTTCCATCTCTTTGCCATGTTTGCCTATGTAATCGAGTACAGCAGCTTTTAAATCACAATCAGCCTGTTTATCAGCAAACAACAAAGCTTCTAATGCATTGCTGGTGGAAAAGTTATTTTTTAAATAGGAAAAACATATATGCTTCAAACCCAGGATGGCATATTTATTTGCCGCATCGTATAAACCAGTAGCGCTTTCCCATGTTAAATCATCTACTCTTGACGTATAGATGTAGTGAAGCATTCTTCTAACTGTATCATCATTCAAATTTTCAAAATTGACACAATCACTGCCTTCGTCTTCCATGCTGCTGGAAAACAAAGTTTCAAACGCAGATGAAGAAGCAGAGAGAATAACCTTGTGGGCCTGAAATGTGGTGGTACTCGTCTTCAGTCGGACGTCACAAAGGAATTTCTTGTCGTAAAAATGTTTTACTTTTTCAGTCAGATAATTCAAGTGAGATATCTTATCATTATTCCCCTCGTGAGCATCAGAAATTTTGCTTTCAGTTCTGGGACATCCATACTGAACTTCCTCTATTCCATCTGTTGAAATTTCCTTAGAAAAGGAGCAATCCCAATGCAATGATAAAATGTCGTTGGGTAGAAACACCTTTTTATTAGCCAATAATTCCTGCCTCGTAAAAAAGAACGAAAATTTTTCAATTTCATTTTCAGTTTCCCATGCATTTTGATTTTTAGCTTCCCATTCAATTTTGCATTCACTGTCGCTTTCACTTTCACTTTCCCATCTATTTTTCCAATCGAACCAAAATTCCTCCTGGTTGCACAATATTTTATTTCCAGAAGCATCGACAAGAGACAACCTGAAAGTAAAAAACTCGGTAGCTCTATCTTGAAGAGACAGTTCGAAACGAATGATTTCGTCGCTATTTACTCCTTCAGTCACAAAAAAGTCTATTGATACCATTGATGCATCATCCTGAAGTGATTTGATAAGATACGAGCATTTTTTTTCTAATTCGAGAGTGCTGAAGTTCTCCAGGTTCCATAAGAAAGATCTATTCTCGAACCCTATTCGGGTGCGAGCGAAGCATCTGACATCCTGTAACATCGACTCACAATTCTTCCACATTCTGCAACGCACCGTCAAGATATCTTGAGGCAGAAATATTGATCGTTTTGTATCAAAGACTTCTTCCTGCTTTACAAACGCAGGAAATCCATGCCCTACCCCTTTCTCAAAATTGGATGTAAGAGTTTCGGATACCAAAACAGAACCATCTTTACCGATAAAGGCAATCTCATATTTCACTTGCATGTTGGCCACAGGACTATCATCTTTTTTTCTACAAAGGTAAACACCAAGGGATTCTTTACTCATCTTCTTGGATTCTCTGGCATAAACTTTTATAATCCACTGGGTTCCGCCCAAATCATCCACCACAAAAGGCGGACTAGTAATGGCATTATCAAACTTTTTAGAGCAATTGCTCATATTTTCTATGTTCCAAGTGAAACTAAAGCATTTTTCATTTCCCTCGGATGCCATCTTGACTGATTGATTTTCTAATCTGCTATTTGATAACGGCGCAACACAAATGTCCGATGAAATTTGAGCGTGACAGAATAGCTCTATGCAGGTGTATCCCTTCTAATAACTGGCTCTGATAATAGAGAATAACAGTTTTGAATCTGTTTGTCAGTCTTACTAAAAGTAAGTTCAATTTCCAACAATCGATGTGTCCCTTTCACAAGAATTCTCTCAAAAATCAGGTTATTATAAAATCTTGCAAAAATTTGGAATCCGAGTTAAAAACACTAAAATCGATGCTCCAAGCTTACATTTATCCAACAGAGCACAGTCTGAAAAGGGAGTCACGAATGCCTTTACGCTGGATCCAGGATAATCAGTGTGTCCTAGCTCCTAATAGTTCCCTACGTTAGTCGTTCTGTTTTGGTGGAAAGATTTGAAACTTAGAGGCTTCAGGAACCGACTTATTCATTCGATTCGATGGTCAGGGGAAGAATCCGAAAGTGGTCACCAAAGACGCCTTTAGCAGGAAGAATTCAGACTAAGCCATTGGCCCATTTCTTAAGTAACCTCCCACCCAAGGGAGCTTTTTCCCTCCCTTTCGACGTCGGAGCAGGTTTGGCGTGAGGGCGTGACGACCTTTTGAACTCAGAAAATGGGTCAGTGCAGTGCTCAGTGGGCATAAAGAGGTAACCCCAACCCCTCAGTTCTGGAGATTGGGGTTATCCCAATTATTTTAAATATGGGAGTCAAACGACTCTTCCTCTCCTCCCCAGATGTTTTGGGGGCAGAATCTATTCCCTTTTGCTTTACTTCGACTTGCTGGACGTTAGTGATGTGTCGGTTTCGTTCCTTTCCTGGACTCGTGTCCGAAAAATAAATTGATTTATTGACCATAATTACTTTAATCATAATGTTTTATTACTTATATTTTAAAATAATTATGAACCATAATTAATAATATGATTTTAATTAGATGATTTATTAATTATATTGATAATAATTTTAATTATTGATTTTAATTACTTATTATAGTTTTTAATTAGCATTTCTGTTAAATATTTAAAATTCCGTTACTGAATTTAATGAAACTTTGCGTGAATCTTCAGTATTTTGAGACGCTTTTGATTTCTATTATCTGGTTAGGACTTCCCACGAATGTCATTTAATTTTTTGGAAACAATATATTTACTGAAGGGTCCAGTAATGAAATTTCAGCTCAGATTTCTTTCTAATTAAATATAAAGTCACAAATCCTAATGAGCTCCATAAAGTAAAATAATCTTTTAATCATCATCAAGGAATATAAAACAACTCTCTCTGCTGTTAAAAATCTATTATTAACTACATTGACAAAATGTAAATTTTTAGTGAATTTCTGTCAGTTAAATCAATAGCGTTTAAATTTTGAGCAAATTGTAGATGTTATTTAAATATGTCTTTGCCAACGCGTGCTTGCGTAGCAAGGTCGGTAGGACGCCATCTTACTAGCCTCACTGTCGCGGGCTCGAGTCCCAGACAAAATCGCCTCTTCATGTCTTATTTCGATCTCTGCAAAGCTAACGCTTTCGAGCATTAAAATTTAGGGTATTCTTTTCTATAATGCATATTCAGCTTTTTATTCTATTTTACTGTTTATTTTTCAATTTATTATAAGATAAATTTTAAATAATTCGAATTCTTAGTTCTCTCGTTTAAAATCAAAAGGCATAAAAAAAATTAGATTACCTTTAAATTACTCACATGGAAGAAATATTATTTCTTAATTGCGTTCCTATTTGTTGACTTATTTTAAACTTGTATACCAAAAATTCTTGACTGTTTGAAAAAAGTACAGACTCAAAATTTTCTTTTAAATAGTTTTTATCAAATCCATTAATTTCAATTCATAGATATTCATTTAATGAAATGATTTTTGATATTGTAATTTTGAGTTAAGAATAAAAAATTATAATTATTTTTAATTATAATCAATTCTTTTTACTAAGAATTACGTCAAAGAAGGTAGTTTAGCAATTTTTATAATATATTGTAAATGCATTTTTTTTTTTTTTTTTTGAAATGCATCATATTTTTCAATTTCTTTCTGGTTAGAAGAGAAAGCTATTTTCATAGTAGATTATTCTAAATCATCTGTTTACCCAAATAAATTATGTTAAGCGTAATGTTAAAATACTACGAAGTGGTGAAACTCTCATGTCATGAAGTTAGGAGGGGGGGGGGATTTTAATTAAAATGGCGGCAGAATGTCATCAAATTAGGTTAGAACATCAGGTCTGCTTCTAAACTAGAAATTTTATCATGTTCTTCGAAATTATTTTATTTATCATTGCCCAAATGCAAAGAAAAAGAAGACTTAAAATAACTGAATAAGAAAATTTTAAAGTCTGAGAATAGTCTAAAAATACAAAAACATTTTGAAGAATAAAAAATCTAAATAGAGCGGAGGAGTTTATGATAGTGAATAATACTGTACTTTTCCTGGTTCTTTATTTGCAAAATTACACAAGATATAGCCATTTTAATTAGCTTTTAATTGGGGGGAATCATTAAAGCATAAATAGAAAGAGGGCAAATCAGTTGAGAACGGTGAAATTTTGGGGATAATATGGTATTATGGTGAGTAATGTTAAATACCACGAAATGAGTGGAGACACTCTCAGGTCATACAGATGGAAGAGGGGGTGGATTTTAATTAAAATGGCGGCAGAAGGTCATTAAATTAAGTTAGAACATCAGGTCTACTTTTAAACTAGAAATTTTATCATGCTCTAAGAATTTATCTTGTTTATCATTGCGCAAGTGTAAAGAAAAAGAAGGCTTAGAATGTCTAAAGAACATTTTAAAGTCTGAGAATAGGCTAAAAATAAAATAAAAAAAGCATTTTGAAGAATAAATAATCTAAACAGAGCGGTGGAGTTTATGATAGTGAATAAAACTGTGCTGTTTCTGGTTCTTTATTTGCAATATTACACTTGAGCATACGTAAGATCTAGCCTTTTTAATTAACTTTTAATTTGGGATAATCATTAAAACGCTTATAAAATTTAAGTTCGCTACTGTGAAAGATGGAAACATGAGTAAACACTGATGAGAGCAACGAGAGTTGTTATTTTTTTCAGGCTTGCTCCAATTGTTTCTTATAACAATTTTCTCAAGAAATATCAAAGGCCTTGAACTTTATTAGTCACAAAAAATTCATTACCCCAATTGGAATCAAGACTCTCTCCGCCGATTCCTTTTGGCCCTAAACCCTATGGGTGGGCAGGATCGGCGAGGGTATGTAATTGGAATCAAGAAAAACTTAAAAGTTAGATTCATTGATCAAACCAACTATTCTACTGGTTCCTTTGTAAACAAGCTCAGAAATCGATCTGTATGCACAGCGTAACCGATTGCTTTCATTCAAATCAACCGAGCATCCTCTTCCCGCGAACCTCGAAGAAACTTATCTGCTGCAACAAAACATGGCGATCTCGCAGACAAGACAAGACGCCTTGCACCTGCAAGAGCATCATTCTTTCCCTATCTCCTTCTCCCTCCCACCTAAAGCATCTGTCCTTCACTCTGGAACGAGGACTCCGTATAGGAACGGGGAGTTCGGATCCGTAAAGGGAGTTCGAGGCCGAATCCGGACATTGGAGTCTGAGACCGAGTCCTAATGAGAAACGGATTCGTTCCATTCAGCGCATTCGTTCCTTTTGGTCGGACTGCAGTCCTGTTGTTCCTTTTGAGGATCCGGATCTTCGGTTTCGTTCCAGAGTGAACGACCCATCACTACTTGACGTAACAAATAATCACTTTTATGAATGATTTTACGTGCATTATTTGCAAATACAACCTTAACATTTCAGCACACGCAACCATTTTTGGAACATTAGCACACGCGCGGGGTCATTTTGACCCTAAATTGTTAGACACACACTCCTTATTTCATTGACTATTTGTGCAAAAATAATTTATGATCAAAGTTTAAGAACATTTTTTCGTAAAAATAACTCGTATTTAAGACACAAATGCGATTTTTAATAAGAAAAAGGAAAGTTGAACTTGTATCCTTTTTTCCTCCTTTTTCTGTATTCTTTTCTTCTCCGCTGCGCACGTTCGTACGCTTCTATAGCCATAACGTTAAATTAACCTGAAACGTTAGCACACGCGCGGGTCAATTTGACCCCAACGCCTCCAATAAAAAGTGAGAAACCCCTTTTTAGCGTTTTTGGCCCTCTTGTCCTCTTCTTCTAGCTCCCCTATGAAGGTACAGGAAGTAACAGGGGCAAGTGTTCAGAAATTCCAGGAATTTTTTAACAAAAGGTTGAGGTCAAAAAGACCCCACGCGTGTGCTGACGGGCTGAGCTCAGATCATCAGAGTGTAATAAATTTAAATCACAACTTGGCGGTCTTGTTAACCACTTTCTGGAGAAAATGATTTAAATCATAACAATGATTAGTATTTTTAAAAAATGATAATAAGTCTATGACCATCATGGGTTGAATGAGACATGGAAAAAAAATTTGATGGTCCTATGGAATTAACTAGCTGTAAAAAGAAGTAGTAAAATTTCCGTTTCTATTACTTGTAACAAACTGCCTTGCACGCGATAGCCTACATAAACAGCCACAACTCTTTCAAAAAAGTAGGCAGTGGACAAATACCTTAAATGCCCCCCCCCCTCCCTTACTCTTCTTAGATACAATCCATAATTTTTTCTAATGAAATTTTATGCCGGTACTGCATAAATTGAAAACACATTGATGTGCATTTTACGAGAACATCTCATTATCTAAAAGTTTCATAAGAACAAAGCAAAAATTGTTTAAGAAACAAACTTTAATAAATAAATTCGAGTGTTTTGAATAAAATATTGCCTAGTTTTCACAGGTAATTTCATACATATGAAGCGGCATTTAAAAGGTTTCATAAGAAAATCGAGCAGATATTTTTTGTGAAAATTTTGATATATTGCAATATATAAAACAAAGATGAACTTAATTTACCTCGTACTTCAAAGGTGTTAAAATATACACAAAAAATTTTACACATTGTCAAAAAGCCCCGGGGACGAATAGTAAAGGTAAAAAAATATGCATTATCTTCTGAACAAAGTTATCACATAGAAAATATAAATATTAAAATAAATTTTATGTTAATACAGATAAAATCATACCAAAACCTTGATAAATAAGTTCTTATACATAATAATATAAATAAATATTTCACATGTCTCCTACATTTATCTATCAATATTTTTATATACAGTGAAACTTCTCTACAAAAGCCACCCTCCTTTCGAAGGAAAATTGTCCGCTCAGAACAGTGGTTGCTGTAAAGGGGTTTCATATTTGGAAGTGCAAAATACGTATTTAAATAAGCTGTAATTCTTTATTTCTAATAAAGCGAATTTTAAAAATCAATTAAAGAAAAATGTATCTTCGAAAAAAGCATACAATTTGTGTTTACTTCCAAGGCGGTGACAGGAGATCGTAGTGGATGGATCGACCGAAATATGAGATTTCACAATCACATCAGGGCGTGTGTAGTTCATCGTTCCCCGTGAATCTCCGGGGCAGGAATGGCGCTAGAGTTTGCCCGACAGGGGGGTCCGATTTGCCCGCCGGGGGGGGCACGATCTCCCCGACAGAGGGGACGAGTGTAATGAAATTGGTCTCAAATTTTCGCTAGATTATTATTTATCAACTACAGTTGAATACCCAGTACAAAAATTTTCCCCGACGGGATACAAAATTTTTCCCCTACGAAGGTGGTGGGGTTGGTTCCTCGGTTCCCCCTCTGGCGCCACCCCTGCTCCAGAATCAATTAAGCAAACCAAGGCATATTTTGCTTTGAACTTATTGATTTTCTTCCGCCGATTTTATTCTAAATATGGAATAGTCAGAAGAAAATTTACTAAAACTCTTGGGAGTCTGGGACCTGAAACATAAGGACCATTACAAAAACAATTGAAAGAAGGTAGCTGGAAAGAAATAGTGAATGAAATAAACATATTAGCCTTCCAATGCAAAAAGATGTTACGTTTGCTTGCTTCTACACGGAGTAAATAATTTAGAAAAATCATTTGATATCTATGATCTTAAAAAGAAACTTAAGAAAGGCGCAGTTCGGGTCCGCGCAGTAGATTTTTCATGAAAACTTGGGGATAAAATCATAAAACAAGTATTTCGTATTAAAATGGGATTTAATTATCAATCTCTTTAATACAATATTTACACAGAGTAGTATAATAATTACAGAATAGATAAATCGCAAGCTACCACAGACCCTTTCAACATGCGATAAACTTGTGATTTATCTATTCTGTAATTATTATACTACTCTGTGTAAATATTGTATTAAAGAGATTGATAATTAAATCACATTTTAAAACGAAATACTTGTTTTATGATTTTATCCCGACGTTTTCACGAAAAATCTACGGCGCAGACCCGAACTGCGCCTTTCTTATGTTTTATTTAGAGCAGCTTTTGATGGCACCGTCTGTTGACAGTATATAGAACTACATTTCGCGTATGCGCAGTAAAACATTATTTACTACAAATGCTCATATTTCCCCTAATATTCAAATTTTTGAATTCAAATTTTAATACGTTGTTTTTTTTACGTATTGTCAAGCATTATATAAGTTTCGTACAATTCGAAAGAAAACTCTGCATGTTATAATCAAAACACATGCGGAGTTTGAAATTTTCAAATTAATACCGATTTTTACTTGTATTCCGATAAATATTTTTATTGTCTCACTTTGGGTCCTAGTAACACTCCTCAAGCTCTTTAAAATGACACCAGAATCAACCTCCTTTGCTAAACGCGTTTCCATCCTACACTTATTTATAACCTTACATAAAGCTAATTCATAACAATCACGCGCATGCTCCTACACTGGTACGATGACGTCACAAGCAAAACAAATACTATGCGACAAACTCTTACAGATATGATCTATCCGTTGTGGGGTCAACCATTCTTTTTGCATTCTTAGTCTCGTAGTTATTAGCGATTCAAATCTGACGGTATTTTGTCACACAAGAAAGTTCGACCGACTATCACTGTAACGAGCGGAAAGACGTTTTCACGTCGAAAATAATCTGATTTTACTTGTAAATCTTTTTTTTTTTTTTCCTATTTGCTTTCAGAGTTTGAACAAAATAGCAAAAAAAATGAAAAGTGATTTTTTCACCTCTTATTAACAATTATTTTAAAAAACATAAAGTAATAAGATTTCAAAATAAATATAAGAAAACACTCTTAAAGGGACCTTTATTATGCTTAGTTTTACTTCCATTTTTCATTTTCTTTTCTTTCAATTATATTTTATGGACTAGTTCCTAATGAGTAAAATTCATCTAGAAAACAGTCGATTTGTGAAAAAGTAATGCAAAACTATGTTATTTGCTGAATGTACAAAGAACTCGCCCTTTTCTTGGGTTTAATAAAAGAAAAAGAATGCAAAAGAAAAGAAATAATTTATATAATTATTTTGTTCAATAAATCATATAAAAATGTTCAGTCATTTAAAATATTGAAAACTTATGGAAAAATTTAGTTGTCGTACGACTCGGTACAGTTTGTAATTTTTCCAAGAGATTTAAAAATTATTCCGTGAAACTGACCTTCTCATTTAAATTAATAATAAAGCTGGGAACAATGAAAAGAATCTTGGGCATTATAATTCAGAATTTGACGATGATACCAACGCTAATCCAATAAATTCAACCCGAGGAAGTCTGGGTATATCAGCTAACAAATAAATAAAACAGTAATAATTCGTATTTATAATAGTAAGAATACTTTTATAAATCAAATCAATGCAAATAAGTATTAAACAAAAACTTTTGAGGTTTGCAAATGAGTATGCAAACAAGCCTGTTACATTTGGAATTTAATATCTCCCAACAGTTGGCGCGAAATCTTACTTAACCAATTTTTATTAAATTTTATTTCTTAAACTGCTACAATTACAATATAAAATTTTAACGTTTGACAGTTTGTTTAGGATTATTTAGGATAATTACTTGTATGAAAAGTGAAAACAATAGAAGAGTGATGGTCTGCTAATAAATAATATTGTCATCGTATCGTCTCGCCAATCGTGACCATGCCTTCTGCTGACCTTGGACATCAGCACCAGTTGAGAGAGTATTTTCTTTGATGAACAACGCATGGACTGAAGATAGGGGTTTGATGAAGGAATCTACAGTTAAAGGCTTGATGACATGTAAAATTAATATCGGAATAGCTTGTGAAGATTTTTACAACACAATTAAAAGCAAAAAAGACGTTCTAAAAAAAAGTCCCAGCCAATGGAAAGTACATGTAAATATTGTTCAAATTTTTATTCCTCATCCAAAGTGTTTCTTCTTACATAAGTAACTTATAAATATTAACATGTAAGAAATAAAATGCTTAAATTTATATGTTTGTGTCATTTATTATTACCCTTGGTTTAGGTTCCTAATCATTAACCATTTATTCATAGCATTGAGAATAAACTACCCTCTAAAACACTCCAAAAACCCGCCAAGGGTGTGTACCCTTGAATACCCGCGACGCTGGGGTGCATACCGGTGTCCCAGTTGAACATTTCAGAAATCTGGCAAGCCTATTTTTAGGGGACTTGAAGGTGATGAACGAAGGTCACCGATTTTTCAAACAGCTGCCTCCACAACTGAAATGAAAACAAGCTAGTCCAAACTGTCTTACTTGAAAAGGGTAGAAGTACGATTATTTCCTCTGTGTGTGGTGGGGGGAGATTGTCCAGACAGGAGGGGGCGTCCTTGGGAAGGGTCTTCGAAAACAGGAGAGTGAAACCCTTCCTATGTTGTGACCTTGAGGGTAAGAGGAGGTGACAAGAATGTTATAATCTTACAACCCCGAAACGAAGAGCTTGGGATATTTAATTGCTTTTCAGGCGATCTTTCATGGCCCTTTTTTTTGGTGTCAGCATTTTCGACATTCTTTCATTTCCATTATATTCAATAACTACAATACAAAAACCTAATTCGAATTAAATTATGATTCAACCAACAAATGTTTCAAAAGGCTTATACATTTATTTCGTTTTATTTATAAGAAATAATTCTACCAAATAGCATCATCCAGGAGTTGTAGTTCAAAGATGATGGCTAAATTTCAGTACATATACTTCCAAAATAAGTACTCTGCTTTGGGATAGGAGTTGTTTTTTTTAAACTGAAATTAAAACTTATTGAGTTCGCAGTTTTGACACCTTCTACTTTCCTTAAATTATTCAAAAATTCATTAACTTCTGCATTCCAACTTCTCTTAATCAACTCAGACAACAGATTTAAAGCAATCTGATTTTAAAATAAAAATGTATTATCAAATTTCGAGAAATTATATGATTTATCTTTCGATCATGGAAATTTAAGTTCCATTAATAATCTCAGACTTCCTGTCTTTTTATAAAATATTTCTGACTTTGACACAAGATTTCTTCCCACAGCGTGATTTGTGCACGCAGCGTTTCATAGCTTATATTCATAATGTTCTCATTGACATATTTTTCTATATTTTATTTAAATATATTTGAATCACCATCAACAAAAACTCATACGAAATACTTTTGGTACATTTCATCTAAGAATTTAATTTCTTCCTCTTATATGTTACTTCTATACTTGAGGAGGAATTATTCCAAATTTTTTTAATATAATGGAAATTCGACCCGTGACAGAAGATGGCACAACAAGGTTTACATTAACCTGAATAAAAACGTAAATTATTTTCGAGTTATTGCCGTCTACTAAGAATCATCTTTATCTATTATAACTAGGGTTACCATAATTCTTTTAGTTTAAATCCGGACACACCTGACAGGAGGAAGGTCAAAGTTTAGTATAAAATTCTAAAAGCTGCCTACGACCCTCTTTCATAACACTAGCACAGAGCTTGGGGAAGTGAAAAAAGACATTACATTGCAAAGAATATGCAATTTTTATTAATGTTTGGGAAATTCAAAATTATAGTAATTAAAAACAGTATTTAAAAAAAATGCCAAAACTTTTAATTTTCAGTTTGAACTGAGGCCTGTGTTGATATAATTCTGGTGAGGAGCCAGTTGCTAGCGGTATTGGCTGAAGGCCGGTCCTGTCAGAAAGAGTCATCTTTATTTAAATTTTTAACAGCTGACTTCGATAAAATTACGCAAGCTACCCCTGCTAGCACAATATCCTCCACTCTCAACATCTTGACGTATGAAGCCAGAAGAAAGGTCACCCCTTAGTGATGTCGACAAAACTTGCAAGAATCTACAAGTATTTTGTCTGGAACTAAAAGTCGTCGACATATGTTTTCAGCACAAAATTTACAGACGCGTGTCTGCAATACTCAGAGTAAAAGCGGCTTTACTAGACATATCCAAATGCAACATAGTGCGTTGTTCTCTATTTACAGGGGCGGCGCTGGCGAGGTCAGAGACATTGCCCCCCCTGTCGTGGAACCGCTTGCCCCCCCGTCGCCGAAATAGCTTCGTCGAAAAAAAAACTTTCTGTTTCGGAGATGGCAGAGTAGATGGTATCAAGGAATCTATTTTAAATCCCACCTTAAAGTTATATAGTAAACGTCGAGATAAGCTATTTGGTGTCCAAATTTGACGTCTGATTAACGTTCAAATCAACAGAATGACCGAGCATTCCTGTTTCAATTTGTCGTCATTTGGC
The DNA here is from genome assembly GCA_013235015.1 of Araneus ventricosus. Lineage (NCBI taxonomy): Eukaryota > Metazoa > Arthropoda > Arachnida > Araneae > Araneidae > Araneus > Araneus ventricosus. Next base: position 916,820 of record BGPR01000203.1, read on the forward strand.
CTTAGCGCACAACTCACTTGATAGTAATACCGGACAAGAGACAATGCATCAGATGTCGCATTTTGTCCACATTGCTTTTCGGTCAATCGGCTAAGACATCAACAAGACGGGTGAACATTTGCATCTTTTTTGTTATTTCCATTGACCTTTTGATCACTTGTTTCGGTAAATTTATTAGGAAAACTAAAGTGATCTATATTAACAGAGGTGGATATATAACAGCGGTCACTCCTCCAGCGACCTATTTTTTGTTCGGCACGGAATTTTCGGCCCTACAGACATAATGTTAAATAACTCTTCTATTAACGGCCCTAATCTCATTGATCTGTCGGTTAGCTCCGTTCAACTTCAAATGTCATTCCTCGTCTCTCTGACCACATACCTTTTAAGAGAAAATGCAGGAAAGAAAAAAGAATGTACATTAATCTTCAAAATTCCTCGCGACCATTTTTGCTCCGGTACGCGGCAATTCTTCGGCCCACGACATAATGTTAAAATAACCTCTATTAATCGGCCGCTCAATCCATTTTGATCTTCCGGTTTCGCGTTCAACTTTCAAACATTCCCTTTCGCCTCTCTGACCACATACCTTTTATTATAAGAGAAAATGCAGGAAAGAAAGAACAAGAATTCATACCTCAAAATCAACACCGGAAATCAGATTGAAATTAATTATTCCTTTTCCATTGCAAAGAGAAAAGTGATTTTCGGTCTCAATCAGTCTTTCAAGTTCATTTTTACCTTCTAGTGCTGATTCTCTAAAAAAAATCTGCTAGGTTGCGACCATCATCGACTCCAACTTTCAGCTGAACTTTAGAAAAATAGATGATATTATTCCTTTTCATCAAATACCGACAAACAATTAGGGATATATTTTTCCAATTAAAAAAATTGAAAAAGTGACCTCCGCAAGAGCTTAAAGATCCAAGCAGACACAAAGTCTTTTTTCAGAAGACTATATATACTTATAAAGGAAATGTTTGTGTGGCGTGCGCTGCGCGATGTCCAGGCGAATCTATCGCACCTCACAGCATATATAATCGTAAAGGTACTAATGCACCTCGAAGCCGAATTTAAATTCATTCTAAATTTTTATTTAATGTTTTTTTGGGTATTTGGCAGTTTACGGTGTAATTATCTTTTCTAATGATTGTTGAAAACAATCAATGCACCGCATCGGATAGAGCAAACATTTTTCGTTCTAATGAAGTTTGTTTTTTGAGCTTCAAACGTAATTTATTGAATTTTGAGAAATTTTTTAAAGATAGTCAGTTTTGGCGATCGAAATTTAATTTTTGTTTTTAAATTTGCTGCATCTGACGTTCCAATAACACTTTATTTTCAATTTTTTTCAGTATACTAGAAGCGGTTCTGTGTCGTTAAAACAAGAACGTTAAAATATCTTTTCCCTTTTTTTTAATTAATTTTTCCTGGTCAGTTAAGATATTCTTATCTAAGCTCCCTCCCGTATTTTTCCCATAGAGTTGTAGGCAATTTATTTGGCTGACGTCCAGAAGCAGGTGACGTTATAGCCTTCATCTGAATGACTTCGATTATTATTTTCGGCAGTGTCTTTAACGTGTTTATGTCTCCATATTTATTTGCTTTAATCATTTCATGTTGCAATTTTTTTAATATTGTTTCGGATTAACGTACTCTGTATTTGCTACAGTCAATGTCATTATCGCGTAGAAAAATAAGCGGGGAAATCAATAATATGTATCTTTGTTTTGTTTTCAGAACTTTTTCATGCCATTGTGGTTTTTTTTTTTCATTTTGTTGAAGTCCTGATTCACAGGCGTGTACTGCTAGTATATACATGAGGAGAGAAACTCGTGTGCTCAGCGCTTCTGTTGCTCTCAAACCACTACCTTTTTTTCAGTTTTAAATAGCTGATATAGATTAGTGGAACAGGATATGGGACAAGAGAAAAAATCCACATTTGAGTTTTTAATATTTTGCACAAATGTGACTAAAGTGTTCAAGAACCATAAATGCAATATGATATCACTCTGAATAATGTTTCCTCCCTAGAGTAGATATTTTGTTCTCTTTTGAAGAACTGTTTTCATTAAAGCTGTCAAAATACTGTTTAAACTTGCACAAAAACATGGGAGCATTTGAGTGGTTATCTATATTCAGTGATCAGATGAATTAGCGAAATCGGTCCAGTTATTGAGGCTGGGACTCAGTCAAGGTTTTCCCATGAGAATGATTGTACCGTAGTAGTGTTTTTCCGATTACTATGGGGGTCTGTTGATAGGATAGACTCAAGACTTTCATATGAAAAAAAATGTCAAAATATGTCCAGTGGTTGGATTGCCTTGGTGTAGAAAATTATTTTAAATATATAGACTACCAACGCCTTTGCTTCAGCTGTCCACCTCTAATTTTAATATCACTGTACTGAAACTTTGGAGAAAAAGTTTGGGTTGTAGAGGCTGAATTGCACATAGTAATTTTTTTTGCGATGTATTTAGAATATGGAGGGCGGTGGGGATAGAGGGCCAGTGATGATATATCTAAACGTCAAAACTTTCATGAATGTTGTCGAAATCGGTCCAGTGGTTCAGGCTGGGGAACTATCTAAGTTTTTCCCCAAGAGAATGCAGTGAGAAGTATTTTTCGGTTTCTCTCGAAAATGGAAGGTGGTGGATGAGAGCGACCATTGATGACATATCATCATTCCATGAAATAAAATTATCGATATCGTTCAGTGTTTGGAGCTGGGGACTGGTCCTCTGATTTTGCCAATAATTTTAAATATGTAGTTAATATATAAGTTTAAAATAAGTTAATAAATTATTTTCACTTGGTTCATTTTATTTAATGAGCCAATTTAGATAACAATCTGCAATTATTTTCCCAATATCAGTGTGGTACACCTTTGCTAGATTTATGTTTCTAATTCTTCATTTTCATTATTGGTTGCTCGTTCCTTCAGATACACTTACTGCACCGACATTATACAAATAGAATTATTCCAAATAATTTATTATAATTGAATGCTAATTAATAGTTAATTACCTTTAATTAAATATAAAATTAAATATTGTGTTATTGAATTAGAGAAATTTTGCTTCCCCGTCGGAAATGTCTTGCCTCCCCGTGGAAAATTTTGCGCCGCCTCTGTCTATTTATTTATTTTTCGCAGTTTCTTAATACTCTAAAGGACTCTATACATTATAAAACTTTTCAAAAACGGCAAAATTTAATGAATTACTAAAAACTATCGATCCTCCCTCCAACACCTTTAACATTTCAAGATTTTTGTGATTAAAAACTATTATTTAAGGGTTCAATCAGAAAGAGAGAATATGACGACCCCGTGGCAAAAAATTATTATGCTTTCTGCGACAAACTTCATTAATACCAAAATCCTTCTGCAAGACTGTTCCGTGAAGTAAGAATTTATAAATAGACAAATCTAAGTGAAATTCATAAATAAAGTAAAATATTTAGTTTAAAAAATTCAGTTTTATTTAGTTTTTAAATAAAACACATATATGCACACAAAAAAACATTATAACAAAATATTAATCTTAAATATGATGTAAGTTAATGCACTGCTTTTATTTTGTACTAGAGAACTATGTAATTCATCGTCTGCAGAAAACGGAACTAGTTCTGCAGAACGATCTCGGAGCTTTTGCGTGAATATGTTAATTCTCCCAAAAATATTATTTGTTTCCAAATTGAAAATCTTTCTGCAGGAAACCTTCGCCGTTCTACGACATTGTCGCCGTGTCGCTGCAATTCTGCCACAGGAACGATGACTAAGAAATTGGCTTTTTCAATGCTTTTGCCAGCACTTTGCTATGATGTTCAGAAACACAACGTAACTAAGCTTAAAAACATTATGGCAATTCTCTTAAAGCCCAAGAGCGCGGCCATTTAAAGAGTGAAATGTTCGTTAGAAGAAATCAGTAGAATTAATATTTAAAGAAAATTCTGTAAATCTTGAATGAAAATAAAATTGAGACCAAATAAAAATGCACTTTGAAAAAAAGATAAAATGCCAATATAGCAAACCCTCTTCAGAACATCAAGTCCTTGCTCTCCAAATAATCCCCCCAGCACTGGTAGATTTCAAGGACACTCGGACGGCTGGACATCTGCACAATTGCACTGAATTTCAAAGGAAGGAAAGGGGGAGTCATTTCCCTTAAAAACATACCCTTGCTGCGGGCTGTCCTGTCTAGAGTCTCCCTTGTTCTGCTCGCTACGCTAACTGGTTCTTAGGCCCCTTGCACACACACCGATTCGTGTCGACCGATTTGAAATCGGTCTGCAAAATTCCATTAGTAGTGTATAGAAAACAGTTTGCAAAAAACCGATCGGCTGTCGAGAATTGGCACTGCGTTTCGCCGTCATCGGCGCGGGGGGTCCCAGTGACACATGCAAACCTACTGGCGCTTGCGCACACACCGATTTCTTGCAAGCGTTTCTCCTTTAATTTTAATTTATTAACGTAATAAATGGAACTTCAAATATTTTTCGAATGTTGAAGTGATTGCTTTCCACGGTGTCAGATTATTATTACAATAATTTTTAATATTAACACATTATAATTTGGTTGTATTGCCAATCAATTTTTAAGGTGTCCGCCTATGATGAGAACCCATTTTCTGCCGAAAATCAAAAACATTTTTTTCCGTTTCACTTCACTTTTATTTCTTAATGTAATCCTGAAATTTATTTTATTTTACTAGAACGATAATCGGAAATGAAATTAAAAACATTTTAGTAAAACTTAATAGCTGAAAATGGAAAACTAAACAAGTATTTGTTTTGACAACAGTATTTTTGTACAACAATGCGCAAACGGGCACAATAAGGAAACATTTTTCATTGTTTTCACTTAATATTTATTTCTTTTTAATTACAATTTAAAGTTAGCTTAATTTGAACTAGCCGCCTTCGGCGACCAGCTTGTTCGCCGGGAGTATGATTTCAATAGAATCTTATATAATGTTATATTCATGGCTGTTTTAGTAACGTAATTTAAACTTCAGATTGTGGTAGATATTTAAGCCATGGTCTTTTAGTGGCCTTGCACCTATTTTCTGCATTGTTTACATAAATCTACCTAATGGAGTCAAATAACTGACCATACCATGTAACATCTAATTACACGTTGACGGCGCCATCATCACCTTCTTATTTCTCTTGCGAAATATGCATTCGATTTCAACATTAAAGTGGCGCAGCACATTTTATGGACAGCGGCATGTTATCTGAATTAAAACATGTTGAACAAAGAATGAGAACATAGCAACCATAATCATTCATTTTATTGGATATATTTCTTAATATATGTTATATCTCAGAGAGCTTAGTTTACCAGGGACGTGGTGAACGTCTCACCTCCGCCGCCCCCCCCCCAGATTCAAAAAATGCCGACTCTCATGATGAACTTTACAGACTTATATTTTTATAGTGCCTAATATACATGCATTATAGTGTATAATATCATTTTCAATGATGGGGTTACGAACTATCTAAGGGCTGAAACAAAGACAAAAGACCTGCTTTCGAAAATCACATGAAAAAAATAAAGACAAAATTTAGCTTAGCAAAGGCACGATTTTATTCCCTCCTCGGTAGGAAGTCCTAATTCTCGGTGAAAAATAAATTCGTCCTCCATAAATCACTTTTGCGACCATTGATTAACTGTGCTTTCCCAATGTATGTGTGTGGGTGCAACCCATCAGAAAAACTGGGAACACCGCAAGAAAGATTTCACGAATGTCCTCAGAAACTAAATTTATTCGTAAAGATCTGAAACGCAAAACCATTTGGGATTTTTTAAAAATATAGCCATAAAATATTTGAACAAAATGGATAAGAGATATTAACGAAGCCGCAAAAGAGATTCCAGTGCATGACACTAGTATAGGAACAGACGCAGACGCTATTTAGAAGCATCCTCACCTCTAGATTTTCTGAATCGCCATATAGCCTGATTTGGCCAATATAATCAAAAGAACTTATCAACAATACAGTACAATTTTATTAATATAAATTATTCCATTATCTCTATAATTACTTTGAACTGAATTTTATTTCGTACCATCATTAAATTCAATTAATCATAAATAATGCATAAATAATATACATACATATAATATTTACATAATATGAATAATAATCAATCCTTAGGCGCTTAACATATCAAGCCACTAAAATTTCATTCATAGATGTGAAAAATAAAAAAATCACGGTCTATAAGCTCCCTCTATTGGTCGTTTCTTATTACTGAAATAATTATTATAATTCAGGTATTTAAAATATTATGAAAAAAACACATCAAGGTGTTAATTTTTTTAAATATGCAAACAATAAAAATATCAATCTCAATAATCTTTAATTTCTTACACTTAAAATTTGAGAATTATTTCATTTAGAATCAAAAGTGAAATGTTTTTACAGAGTAGGTATTTGGTCGAATCATTATTCGTTATATCACTGATCTCGATGTCAATCTGAATTTCCGTTTATTACTATTATATACACGGCATTCGAACGGAAAAAGGTTCTTCTACTCCTCATCCGAGTACTTAAAAAATCGCAAACATCCGCTGGTAATATATATGCATAAATTTTCAGAATTTTTGAGATTAATTAAAACAAATCATGTTAAATAAACAAATAATTAATGCAACAAAAGCAACGTAAAATAATGAAAAGCAGTGCAACTTGGCTAATTCGAAGCTAATTTAGAAAATCTTTGTGTAAAAGTCAATGTAGCACGAGAAAACGGCAATTTTAACTAAAAAAAGGCAAGAAAAGATCTATTTTTAAAATTTAACACATTTTAATAAAAAATACATAATGAATAAATAAACAGTGCGAAATTTTAATTAACAAAGTAATAATATTTATTGATAATTTTTTTAATAATTTTAATAATCTTACTTAAAGCTTAAATTTAAAATAATTCAAAAAGTGAGAAATATTTAATTGCTGTTTTGATTGGATATATTGATTGGATTCTCGAGTCAATAAAGAATCTCAAAAAGTTATATATTCACGATCGATGAGCATACAAAGTAAGGACGAAAGCAATTTAGAAGTATAAAAGAATTTATAATTTTCATTCTTGACATTTAAGTAAGCAAAATAAATTTGAATTACAGATTATATTTAGGCATTATGCGTATATAAAGTTTAAGGAAATGGAGAAAAAAATCGAATTACTTACGAATTCGGATAAAAAATGTTTGAATTAACCAAGTCCCACAGTAATAATAATGATTTAACTCATTATAGTAAAGCAGGTTTGGTGTATGTAAGTCGCAAAGTACTTTATCAGCTACACTCCCGCTTTCTGGATAGTGATTTCTTTATGCTGTCTTTAACTTTATGAGTGTTCAGGATAGTGTCCATTTGAGTTTCCTGTCCAATAAGAAGTTTGGGGGTTTTGTGATATAAAAACAACTACATTCCCCCGATCATAAATCTGTCAGTCTATTTCTACCCCTTTTTTTCACGAATAGTGCAACCCGAAGACAACATGAAATTACAGGATTCTTAAGCTGTCCTGATCGTAAAAGCTAACAGGGTTGGAAAACAAATTATTTTGTGTAGTGGTTTCCTTACGTGGTTATATTTCAATGTCAATAATTATCAAGATTTTGGAAGAGAAATGCTGACATTTTACATAAGAGAAAGAACGCCCCCCAAAATGAGAGCTAGATATATTTTTCTAGCATTAAACACACAGACGCACAAAAAATAAATAATAAAGATGTTATAGAAAGATTAAAAATATGTTGTTGTTTTTTTAAATCAAAAGTGAACATATTCATTTCACAATGTTGGTTTTAGAAGTGGAGATTTTTAGTTTTGCTGAAGAATTAAGAACTTCGTGTAATTTTACAAAGGGGAAAAATTAAGTAATGAGACAGAATGAATGACACTGCACCCTCGAATAGTTGGGCACTCAGATGAGAAAATTGAACAAAACGCTTTTTAGAAAAAAGCGCATATGTTCCTTTTTGTCAGAAAGCTCCTCATATGTAGTTCTTCAAAAATATTGAATCTTTCATTTTTAAAGATGCTTTTTTATGACCATCTTTTCTTTTGAAATCTAGGGAGTGAACATTTTTGATACAGAAAAATGAATATAAAAAGTTCCCAAACTTTATTTTCAAGTAATCGTTTGTTGCTGAGGTCAGCGCCATAAGCAGAGGCGGCCCTAGGCCCGGGCAACTGCCCGTGGAGCCAAATTCCGGGTGGCGCCAAAGCTGGTATGTAAAGGGGAGGGGAAAAAATGGTATAATTGACATGAAAGCTCTAAAGAAAACGACAAAAAATTTTCCTTTCATTTTGGCGCTCCCTCTGCAGTTTTTCTTACAGGTGCTCGGCTCAAGGCTCTAGACCCTGGAGGGGTCTGACCATCGTTGCAGTCCGGTCTACTGTGCCCCCTCCTCACCCCGCTTTCAAAACGAGCCCTCCCTGCCCTAATTTCCCTAGAATGACTGCCACCCACATTCCCCCTTTCTCATTTCGTGGTTTTTGGTCCGAAAGGCTCGTTTTCCGTAACCGACTATTGTATTTCAGTTTTATGGCATAGTGGGCAGAAAAAATATTAAACCGGTTGTAAATGTAACTTTTCCCCTGGTCTACACCACTTTTCATGGGATTCTTACTTTGACGAAACGTTTTGGCACACTGTGTTGAAAGAAAAACCGGTGAATGTCATGTTTTATTTTTATTCTGAACAGCAAATTTAAATTGTGATGATGCTATACCTATAAGTGCTGTGTATTTCGCTAAAATGTCTGAAAAAAAAGAAAAAAATCGGGTATGTTTTATAGGGAAAGAAAGGCACGGATAGCAGCAGAAAACAAAAAGCAGGCGTCTATTGTGAAAAAATTCATCAAAATTGAAAATATTGAATTCAGAGAAGGTCTGTCAACAACAGTTGAAGGCCGATCTTTAACTACATAAAATTTTGAGAACGACAATATAACTTATTGTTAGAACCAAGAACAAGAAGTCCCTGTGAATTCAACACCACAGGCAATATTGTTATTATCATTCTGGATTGATATTTTAAAATTTTCAGAATTAAATATCTATTTTTTCAACATTGACAATACTAATATTGTAAATTGTACAAAAATTCTATACATTAAAATCCCATATATAAACTTTTAGTTATTTTTTTTTAATTATATTTATATATTACTAAGCAGAAAGCTTAAAAGTGCACAATTGGTTAAGTTATTTCAAAAGTTGTATTGGTTTCGTTGGAACATTTTTGTCCAACTTCTGTATGATTATTCAAAAGACCTTAACTCACATGATTTTGGTAAGCTATAAGCACTATTTAACTATTTAACTCGTCTACAAGGACCAAGTGGAAAAACATTCAAATTTACAATTACTTGAACCAGAATCAGTTGGACATTTGAGCGTCTTAAATGACTGCGAATAAAATAGCAATAAAGAAGTCGCCAAAACTAGTTTGCAAACCGAAAATACGAACAGTACTGAGAGTAATAAGGTTTGTTGGATTTTAGCATAAGCATTACTCTTGAAATAATAATATTAAATTTTTTATATTGTAATTTTCATATAATAAAATTTCAGTTTGTCATATTGTTTGTTGCTCAAAAATTGCTTATTTAGATATTAAATTTAAATCAATAAAATTATCAGGTTTTGGAAGCTGGGGTGGGGGCCCAAAAACTTACATTGCCTATACTGCCCTCCTAAGCGTAAAAGGCGTATCTCAATATTTTTTTAATTTTCAGATTTTTCCTACTTTGTAATGTTTGTGACCTTCCCGACATAATTCCTAGTCAAACAGGTCGTATCTTATTAAAAAATAGTAGAAAGCCACTAAAGAATTATGTGTATATTATAAAACTAACGCAGTTTACAGCAAAGCAGTGAATTTTTCTGACGCTACGAGTAACTGTTGCTACTGAAAAGAAGTTTTGCTTGAGAGAAGTTTTTCGAAACTGAGATTGATTAAAACATATCTGCGATCTAGCATGTCGCAGGAGCGACTAGTTGGTTTGGCAACCATATCAATTGAACGGGAACTTCTGCAGAACATTGATATTGCGAATATTATGAAAGATTTTGCAGATAAAAAGGCAAGAAAAGGTATTATGTGAAGAGAATTTATAATATTGTGTAAAAAAATCATATATTTTTAGAATAAATTTTTTTAATACATTATTTTAGTTTCTGTAAGACTTCTTTATATTCTTAAATATATCTAAAATTAAAAAATTCTGCCCATGACATTATTAAGTCAGATTTACAGATAAAACATGTATATTTCTAAGTAAAATTTTGTTGGAAATTTAAAATACAGATACTATGGAATTTAAAAATTACGTTGGTTGGGGTGGGCGCCAAATTGTTGTTTTGCCCGGTTGGTAAAATTACCTTGGGCCGCCTCTGGGCATAAGATTGTGACATTTCTTAAAGTTCCTGAAACAGTTTAGCATTTGAATAATGTAATTATTATTAGCAGCTGACAACTTTACATATTTTAAGAGGCCAAATTTTACACTCACAGAAATGAAAATGTTTCAATGCAATCATTGAATGTTACTGCTAGTCAATTTTCTTTCTGTATAAAAAAATCGATAATAGAAAAAAAAAAATTATAGTCAAGTTGGAGATAAAAGTTCATTCATTCATATAAGCTTAGCAAGGAAAGATTAAAATATGCAGCTTTTAAATGCTATTCATTTGGCTGTAATAAATGTTAGTAACCGCATAATTAAAACATATTCTCACTTGAAAGAAACTGTTTCACACTGAGTTAATATTTGTCTCCTGTTGTAAAATAAATCGCATCGTTGTGGCTTGTATATCAAATTAACAAAATTTTTATATCAAATACATTTTTTATAAATATATGATGGAAGGTAACATACTAAATGAATGTTATTAAAAAATTGTTAACATCTCTCAAAGTTTCTTAAATTTATATTATAAAAAATTTAAATAATTATTTATTCCTTTTCTACGTCGGAGAAAAATTTTCATAAATGTTTTCTTATATTTAAAAATATAAAAATAATATGCAAAATAATCCCACAGTAAACAATAAAATTTAAACTGTCTTTTCATTTTTTATTATTGTTACTCAATTCTTGTATCGAATTAATGTTATTTTTTAAAGTCTAAGATATTAAGAAAATGTAGTATTGATATTTTCTCTTTTAACTCATCTGAAAGAAAAAAGTAATAAAGACTTAAGATAGATGAAGATATTTGCATTAAAACTCTTTACTTTCTCCCATGCGAAGTAAACAACAAAAACAAATTATAAGCGCCAAAAAATTCGACAGCGAGTTTTTAATGATTTTCTACGTTAGAGTCCCTGAATACAAAAAAACATTTTTTGGAATTATATATGTCTGTCCCTTCGTCCGTCTGTAAACACACACCGATTTCGGTGTGCCGTCATTTTGTCGGCAATATCGACTTGCTGTCGTCCCCAATTCAGGGTAATAAAACTCGGCAGTTTCGGCCTTCTGTCCAAGGACTTGCATGGAGATGACACTTTTATTAGGGAGTATACTAGAAAGTCTAGGGAAGAACACTGCTGCTGTTTACAGAAGGGTAACTGAAAATTTCGGGATCTACGAAACAGTGACATCACATTTCTTTCATTGCTCTTGAGATTTTATCTTTATTTTTTTTACTACAGAAGGGAAAGTTTGCCCGGACCCCGGGCAGTTTACAATAGTCTTTATCACCACGCCCTGGTCCTGCGCATACCCCTGAACTCGGAATCGGATCGGCTCCCTGTCGGTGACAACAATGGTCTGCAAAAGAATTTAAAAACCAACTTAGTAAATAAATAATAATACTTTTTTTTCAGCGTTTCAATAAATAATTCTGCAAATGTCGTGGATACGTAGAATAAAATAATACGTTCGATTACTTTTTCAAAATTTGCCGACTCATTTAGTCAAATTGCCGGCGTCAGAAAAATCTGGGGGTGTCACACACCCCTACCCCCCTTCGCCACGTCCCTGTAGTTTACAGATTCCATAAAAATTTTGATGAAATAAAATATGAAAGCAAAATGTCTTAAGATATTACCTCAACTTTCAGCAATGAAAGAGAAACAAGTAATTAAATATTTGTTTGAACAATGAAAACGGTTTGAATTGCTTTGCAAAAATGAAAAGTATTGTGTTGTAAATTAGATTAGAGAAAAATTGTACGGCAACTTATTTGATATCATTGAAAAGGCAATTTTAAGTATTTTCAGATGATCTAAAAATGATTTTCGTGCTGTAATATGTTCGGAAGTTATTAAGGAAAACGCCGAAATTTTACTTAATTTTTAATTAATTCAAATTCTAATTAAAATTTTAAAAAGTGGCTCCAAGGTGCGCATTCCCACCCTCCAAAGTATGTTTGTGCCAACTTTCGTAGTTGGGGTCTGCCCTGTAGTGCGCCAACACACAGAAATGCACACACACATTCTTCTTTATTATTAGGAGAGATTAAAATATTTCAATTTGAACTTCTTTATTTTTCATTGCATTTTTAAAAATTTTGGCAATTCTTATTAATTTATTTTTTAGTATCGCGATATCCTACATTATTCTAATATATGCTCTTAAATTGGATTTTTATATTTCTCACTTCTTCATTGCTTTCATTTTTTAAACTAAATTTTTTTTTAAAATTTGAATAAAAAATAATAACACGTTTTGGATTCATTTTAATCACAGTAAAAACAACTCTAGTATTCGAGAATGGCCAAAATTCATTTCCATCTAGCCAGATGCATATCCGGTATAAAACCGACCGACACGAATCTGTGTGCGTGCAAGGAAGCATCGCCTGCAAAAAGCCGACCATTTTCAAAATCGGTCCACACGAATCGGTGTGTGTGCAAATTGTCTGCAAGAGCAGACCATTTTCAGGCCGACCGGCAAAAATCGGTGTGTGTAAGTAGTTTCCGATGTTTTATTCAAGAAATGAAAGTCAAAAAACATTTTTAGATAAATTTTTAAAAAATATTTATTCTAAGGGTTAAAACAGCGAGATTTTTGTCACCCATGTTATAGCGTTTCAGCACTGCTTGTTTTACGATTACCTCACTAATTATTTCAAAAAAATAAAAATGACATCTGTAATTCCAATTTGTTTTCTTTTTCAAAGTCAAACTAAAAATTTGTTGTAGTTTTAAATTGTTTATGTTAATAATTTCGTCAATTTCTTACGTCCTCGGTGATCATTAGTGAATAATTTTTTTATGACCCTTAACAAGTTGACAGCCATATGAATCAAATACGATTCACACGGCGATCAAATACGATTATTACCTACTATCTAATGAGATGACTCCTTCTCTACTGTATTTAAGAGATAGCAGAGAAGGGGTCATCTCATTAGACAGATTATTCGAATTTCGGATGTAAATCGTGGCGATTAACGTGTGAATTCACTCTGAAGGCTCTACAATACCACCAATAATCAAAAAAAGTAAAAAAAAATCACACTTCTATTAAAAACTGTGGACACTTCATATACGAAACGTACAATTTATTTTGAAGCTTTATCGTACAATTATTGCATTTAAAATTCTGTATATTTATCTTTATTATAATTACTTATTGAATGAAATTATTCTTTCTAAAATTACTCACAAAAATTTTAATTCTAGTTGAACCATTGATTTCAAATTCACATGAGTCAATAATAGATGGGGGATTTAAAATAAACTTATTATTTTTTTAAATCAATGATTAATTTTTTTTTACCTTGTAAATTTATATACTCATAATGTTACCTGATTTGACTCTTGACATTTTTTCTCTCATTATGCAAATAAATACCCGTTTAGAATGTGAAATCAGCATGAACGCAATATTGAAAAAAAAACTGCAATCAACGATTCAATTATTAATTTGTTTATTGAGATTACTGTCTGTTTATGTATAATGTAACATTTTTATTGAAACCTTAATATTAAAAATAAATTTTTGATTCACATTTTTAGTTTTAAAATTATGCTCTCTTGCTGTATTCAATTAAACTTAGTCTTTCTTAATTCGAATGAGTCGAGTTCCATTTCAATTAAATTTTTTTTGCCTTTTATATGGATTATAAATGTGACAAAGTTAAACTAATGCTGGGAATATATTAAGTGGATTCTTACTCGATTTCAATGACACTTTCTTTCTGTCCATTTGTTATGGAATTTGAATAAGTAAATTTCAAACTTCACCGTTATTTGTATTCCTTATTGTTTTGTTAGTGATTTCCTTTTTTTCTTTCCCAGATGATGTGAAGCAGCCATCTCATTACCTCGAAAAGGCTACGTCTTCATTCTTAGGAACTGAATCAGAATATTGGAATTGATCTAGTTTGATCGTAACATAAATATAAAATTCAATCAATGTTTGTGTGTTTGTTTATTTATTTGTTTGTTTGAACTCTATCCAATTCCGCACCCATTCACGGATTAGAACGAAATTTGGCACACATTTTCTTAAACACCTAGAAGGATATTGAAAAGTTGTTAGCTTTTCCCAAAGGGTGTTAAAAGGATAATTTCTGACGCTTTTACGACATAACTTTGGAACATATCATCACACATAAATTATTTTTACGCCATCTTAAAATTTAAAAAATTAGTTTTTCTGTGATACATGCTCGGTTTCCGTACAGCTTTTTCTATTTTTTAATCAATTTTGAAAATTAATTTAAACACAGTTTGTAGCAATGCTTTCGTTTGTTGTAATATTAAACATAATCCATCTGCCACTCCCGTGCTTTTGCCGTTGTCAAAGTTAAGTTGCTTTCTTTAGTCATTTTCAGTTTTTTCGCAGTTCTTAATATGCGCTTGCTGCAATACTTTTACACCGCTTTTTAAAATCATTGCAATTTCTTTTATTAGTTGCTTTAATTTTCCCTCATATTTTAGCACTTTCAAATTTTCCCAGTTGGCATATTATATATCTTTTAAATGACTTTTTTTTGTTTTGTTTTACTTGATCTCATTGAATTCATCGAATAAGATTATAATTCACTTCATGACTTAATAGTTTTAATACATTGTCTATTTTTTCGCATCATCTTCAAAATCATGCTTTTTAAAAAGCACCAAAGGACAAAAACAGATTGCCTATTTATCTTTTCATTTCTTAACTACAGGTTTATAACCTCTTTTTTACCTTCATAATGCAGTAGAACCTCGGGAATACGAACCCCAGTAATCCGAAATTTCGGATAAACCGAACATCTTTTTTCTTCATTTTATGAGAAATTTGTGGGGGTATTTATAAATTTCATTTTAAATCACCATTTGCAAAGAGATTTTTTTTTTTGCAAAAAATACCCAGTTTTCGGATACTGATGAACTTTGCATTTTAAACCAAGATTTGCAAATACGTTTTTTTTTCTTTTCTTTGCAAAATACCCAGAAAATATTTACCTACCCACTGTGAATTTTCCCACCACACAGCACTATACTTTAATGACTCTTACCCACAACCACAGATGGCGCCACTGCTGCTCCCTAACTAAAAGTACACTCATCCGTCTTTTTCTGTCCCACTTCCACAGGAGGAGCAGCAGTTGCGCCATCTGTAGTTCCTCAGCATGAAGCGAAAACGCACCAGTCATAACAAACCGGATCATAACAAACAATCTATCTTCCGTGAAACTATGTGCTACTACTCGTTGATTCATGTCTTTTTGAATAATATCAACTGACTTGACACACAACGCAGGTCTAGCCTCAGCGAGAGTATTGTGGATTCGGTATTAATTGGGAGTTTAGGGAACGTCTGGAAAGCATCACTGGAATATTTTTAGTGAAATAAACTCCATGAGACATTAGAGCATCAAATTTCGCAACATTTTTAAAGTGAGTTGTGCATTTGTTTCTAATTTAGTCACTATTTTAAGCGAGACGTTACTATTCTTTCAAGGATACGATAACGAATTAAATTCTATAAACCACGAATTCTGTGCTTTTAAACATTCGTAAAGCAAAATTATGAAACCTAAAAAAAAATCTTATGACTGTGAAATATGCTGGAAATCACACACTTCGAGTGGTAATTTAAGAAAACATTTTCGTATTCATAAAAATGAAAAACGGCATGTTTGTGAAATTTGTGGTAATTCTTTCTCTGAAAATATTACTTTAAGAGTACATTTACGGACACACACAAAAGAAAAACCTTATGCTTGTGAAGTCTGTGATAAAGCATTCAGTACAAGAAGCAATTTAAACGTTCATTTGCGTGTTCACACGAAAGAAAAGCCTTATTCTTGTGAAATCTGCGGTAAACCGTTCACTCAAAGATGTGCTTTAAAGACACATTTACGGATTCATACAAAAGAAAAACCGTATGATTGTAAAATGTGTGGTAAAGCATTCAGTGAAAAAGGAAATTTAAGACGTCATTTGACACTTCATGCAAAAGAAAAATCTCATGTTTGTGAAATCTGCAGTAAAGCTTTCAATGAGAAAAAAAACTTACAAACACATTTACGGGTTCATACCAAAGAAAAACCTTATAGTTGTGAACTCTGTGGTAAAGCATTCAATCAAGCAGGTATTTTAAAAAGTCATTTACGTGTTCATACGAAAGAAAAGCCTTATTCTTGTGAAATTTGCTCCAAAGCATTCAACGTAAGATGTCAATTAAAAACACATTTGCGGATTCATACTAAAGAAAAGTCTTAAGACTGTGAACTGTGTGGTAAATTATTCACAAAGGATAATTTAAGATATCATTTACATATTAACATGAACGAAAAGACTTATGATTCTTAGCTGTGGTAAAATGTTCACTCTCAGATGTAATTTAAAAATGCATTTATGAATTCATACAAAAGAAAATCCATATGACTGTAATGTTTGTGGTAAAGCATTCACGTAAAGATGTAATTTAAAAAGGCATTTAATAAATGCTCATGAAAAAAAAAATTCTAGTGTGAAGCATTTATCAAAGAAATTATTTTAAAAGCACATTTACTTAACTGGCATTTATTTAAGCAACTTTACTTCATTAAAATTTTATGAGTGTGAAATACGAAAGATTAAAACTTGCTTGCAACAACAGATACGTACCCCAACGAAAGAAAAATTCCTTGATTGAGAAACCTGTGGGATAGCATACCAGTTTCAATATACTGAAGTGCATTTACAATGAAGAAAAATCTGATAGTGAAATTCATACAAATTGGCACAATTGTGAATTTGAAGTAAAATGCAGAGTTTTTTTCCAGTGCAGAAATAAAATTCCCAATGTGGATGAGAAATGTATGAAGAGCATTATATATGTAAGAAAACTACTCTTTGGTCTGTATGATCATTAACTTATGCTTTTATAAAAACACCAACCTGATTTATCATAAACAACTTATATCAAGTATTTTTTTGTTTATTTCTTGTACTGTTCTTTATTTGTTATCTTTTCTAAGGAAACCTTATCAATTTATTTATTAAGCTTTAGTGCATTAAATATTTTGTTATTTATTCTTGTAGTTTGTAAAGACTGATGTCGAAAAATCATTTATATTTGTATAAATTTAATGTTAAATGTTTTATTCGACTGAAAATATTCTGATTTGATTGCTGAAATTTTCAGGTTTTAAACTAGCACAATTACATTTCCATTATTACTAAAACAAAATGAGACCAATTAATGATATTTATATATTATTTAAGAATGTAGCAAATAACTACCAGGCTAACAAAGTAATTGGCTAGAGGTGTTAATGTTTTCATTTCGGTTTCTATTCCTGTCCAAACATTTTCGAAGTAGATTTTCATTGGTGCCCTTTAGTGTTTATTGTTCTGACTGTTGTCATGTGATGTTTGAATATTTTTGATGCCCGAATTAAGAGTTCTTGAAGTTCGAAATCAAATTTCAATGAAGATGTTATTCAGAATTTTTACTATTACTTTTCAACAGATATGGATGAGATTCGATTTTCAGATGCTAGTATAATTGCATTTAAATGGTGATTTTTAGTGAAAATGCCATAGAAATAGTTGTATGTTACTGTATCTAGATACATTTTTAGTAAGTGGATTTTAAATTTTAATAGTATGCTGCAATTAAAAAAAAAAAAAAAAAAGCAGGATTTTTTATATTGGTATTTAGGAGTAAATTAGCTAATATGTATATTTTAAATAACTGCTTTACTTAAACTGCTCTAAAATAAATAAAATGAATACAACTTATCTAGATATGGAGTTATATTCCTTAAGAATAAGAGTAGCTTAAGTATCATCAAATTTGTCAAAACTTTGAATCACAAAAAAGTTAGAGAAAACTAAACTTTACGTTAAACTTGGTACAAAACATGTACAAAATCAGAAATATAACCAGTGCAAATTTAAAAAATGTTACCAAATCAAAAAGTTTATTTTAAAAAATGCATATGATGCAAGTGACCTTAAAAAAATCAGCACACCATAAAACAATAAATTTGACAATTACGGTCCATTTTTTGTAGACTGTTAATTTTACTCTACCTGCTTCTAGCTCATAAAAAAAAGAAAATATTACAACACGGCAAATTTAATAAGTAAGAAACAGGTAATGATTAGTAATACAGGTGGCTAAATGGGATAGTACGAGAGAATGCGTAGATTGAACCTTTTTTATACTGCTGTGGAATTTACAATGATTCACTAATACAATTTTGAATTAGATATTAAGAGTCCTATGGCATACCAAGATTTTTTTTACAACTGTTTAATGGTTTTTTCCCACTAAAAATGACAACCATATATTCTAACTAAATTTCATAATTAACTATATAATGAACAACTCTACAGTATATTTAATAAATGAGGGTAAGAATATTTACTTGGAAAGACACCACAGAACAAAGCTTTATTAAATACAAAGGCAATTTTCTGGGTGTGTCACGGAGAATAAAATACTGCTTCAGATCAGATCAAAAGAGTTAAAAATATATTATCAAAGAAAGAATATACCTGGTATTTTCATAAAAAATTATTCTCTTGAAAAAAATACAAGACTTTTCCATTAAGTGAAAAACATATTTTAACATAGTTTCCTTGATGTGAAAAATATGGATATTTTAAATTTATCTGACAAATAAGAGATTTGCATCTTTTGGTATTAAAATTAATATAGCACATAAAACACCAAAATTGTACAATGCAGCAAAGTTAATAAGGAAGACAGTGATAGTAATACAGAGTGTCTACATGCGATAATACGAGAGAATGTGTAGTAGGAATGGCAATCTATTGTGAAAATAACCGATTTTCGGTTATTCAGGTTTTTTTCACCTCTGGTTTAACTTGGCAGTTATAACCGGTTTTCAAATGCCGTTTGTAGATAAAAATTTTTATCTATTGTTATTATAGGAAATCAATCCTTTGGCCAATATTTATCTCTTCATAAAGACTCTTTCAGTAATCCGCCCACTAACAGATGCCTTGATAAAGTGGTTGTCGTTGATTGACCTAAGATGATGAAATTCAAATCTTCATAACTTGGTAAATTTTAGTCTAATCGAACCTGTCTTCCAGTCCAGTTTTTTACCAAATTATTGGATTTAAAAAAATATAACCAGTTGTCACTGAGACAAAAAAATAACCGAAAAAACTAGTCCACCAAAACAAACAAACAGAAAAGGTAGATTTTTCTCATCCCTAATGTATAGGATGAATGTGGATTTTTATGAATGAACAATATAATTTTGCATGAGAATTTCAAGAGTGCTACTGCATATCAAAATTTTTCAACCATTTAATTGTTCACTTAAATAAAAAAAATAGTTTGTTAATACTCAGAATGGAAAAGCAATAATGCAACATGGGTGAATGAAACAGATAAAATGCCAATGTAAGCTGCATAGTTTGATAACAAAATATAAAACTCTTTGTCATTCTTGTAAAATAAGATATAATTGAACACATCTTTCAAAATATAAAAGTATGTGCATTTTAAATTTATCTGAACAATATAAGATTTGTATTCCTAGTAGTAAAAATCTTATACAACATAAAACAACATATCATGCACTAAAATAAATTTAATAAACAAGGATGGATACTTTTAACTTGCAAACACACTGCAGAAAATAGTTAACAGTAGATAATTCGTTAAATACAAAGTCATTTTTCTGAATGCATCACCATGCACAGTGAAGACATTGTATTCAGGGTAAATATGTATATTTAAATTACCTGAACAATGAGCAGTTTGGATTGATTGGAGTACAGCAATCCAGGATAGTTATTAATAACATGAAATACATTTTTAAACATAGTCATTGAATAGGGTGAGGAAAATAAAGTAGCTCAAATAAGTTATAATTCCCCTCTCAACATATAAAAATTACACTATTATAACTCGTTTAATATTTGTTTTAAAGAAAAGATAAAGAGCCAGGAAGAACATTTCTTCATCAAGCAAAAAAGTTTTGCTTATGAAATTAATTGATGAATAAAAACTGTCTCTATTAATATTCATTATTAGTAAAAAAATAAATAGAAAAATTTCAGAATACAGTTGTAATTGGACACATGTTGTTTGTCTGTTAAATTATTTTACATTAGTACTCGTACGTTAATATTATTTGAAAGAAGTCATTATATTTTTTAAACATACCGAAAATTTGATTTATACTAAAAGTTGTTAACAAATTAAATTTAAAAAAATATTCTAAAATTAAAAATAATTGATTAATTAATGGCTTATGAAAAATTATACATCAGATATTTAAATTGTGATGTTTTAGTATTTGTAAGCTTTATTTCATAAATAACTATATTAATTGCGAAACAGGATATTTGAATTTATAGACAAATATGTGGTCATGGAAAGCTTTTATTTGTTGTTGTTGTTGAATAGCAAAACTTTCTCATTCATTTTCTCATCATTTCTTAAAATGTAAAGTTTCATATTATTAGTTCAAGTCTAATATTTTCATAAAATTCCTCCAATAATAGGAAGAATAAAAAATAAACTGTTCTTCCTTTTGTATTTATAATTTCTGTTAATTTGCTCCTTTGAAGAAAAGTAATATTTTATATACCACATTTCGTCCCTTTCTTTTTTGTAATTGTTTTACTTATTAACCATTTTATACAAAATTATTTAATTAGTATCTGAAGTAATATTTTGCTATTTTATTTGATAAGATTTTTCTGCGTCTTTTATAGATGACTAGCTTTAGGTCATGGAATTTTTTCAATTCCTTTTTCCTGTATACAAAATCAAATCAAGGCGAAAATGTATTTATAATTCTTGCTTAGGAGATAATGTTCAATTATAATTTCTTACAAAAATAAAATAGTTCCTGGTTTTTATTCTAATATTCATTAGAATTTAAATCCTAAAAAAACCTCATTCAGTCGCAAAGTACTATTAATACTTTAGTTACCGCAAGTTAGTACCTACTTGGCTCTCTTATGTTACTATTTACTGACTTCAAAAACATAAATAGGCTTTTTGATACAAACATATATCAACCACACGCCAAATAATAGCCTTTTAGATTTTTACAGTATTTTCAATATAGTTTGATAACAATACTTTTCTATGTCTTGCTTTTGCAGGTTTTGTTATTGAAGAAAACTTTCTTTTCCCCATCAAAAATTTATCTGCTTTATGCATCAATAAAAATTAATCAAAATTTAAAGTCTTTTAACAGTAATTTATTTCATGATTTTATGAAATTGATTTTTAAAAAACTAAGCCATTCTCATGTCTTTATTCAAAAATCAGGTATAATTTATTCGGTACTTACGTATTAACGCCACCCAGGTTACAGATTGGCGGTAATGCGCCAATAAAGAGCAATCTTGTTTACAAAAACCGCCAAATTGGTGGCACTTAAAAACCGCCAAATTGGCGGCACTTAAAAACCGCCAAATCTGTAGCTGCGGTGGCGTTGGCGGCACTTTGGCGTTAATACATAAGTACAAAAACCGCCAAATTGGCGTTAATACGTAAGTACAAAAACCGCCAAATCTGTAGCTTCGGTGGCGTTAATACCTAAGTACCATTTAATCTAATGATTAAAACTAGAAGCATCATACTGCAGTCTGAGGTAAGTAGGTATGTCACTGTTAGTGGTGCAAGAGCCATAATTTTGCTAAGCTGCTCCAAGTATATGGTTAAAATATACCCACTGATGGTTATGTAACTGTCTGAGAAAGGCAACAGAAACCTTATTCTACTGAGGAAATATACTCCGTTTAACGTCTGACTATGAGCCATTGAAAAGTGTCATTTTTAACGTTTATTGAAAAATACTAAAGAAATAGTTAAAAATAGTTCTAAAGGTCAATGACAAAATTACCCCGAAAAAAAAACGTCTAAAAATTAATTTAAGAGGATGGTTGGCATTTACTAGGCTTTTTTTTTTTTTCATAAATTATTGATTCAGAATTATGAAATTTTGTAAATATTAAAATATAAATACGTTAAATATCCTTAAAAAACTCTTTTAAGATAAATGCGTTACTTAACCGCTTAAGGAGCTAATTATTTTCAATTCTCTGCTAAACCTATCGTTCGCAGAACGAATGAACTCAGGTTACGTCTTTAAGGGGTTAAAAAAAGTTCTAACTTTTAAAAAAATTATAATGCTTCAAATGCTCTAACCTTTAATTTTTTATTATTATCAAATGAAAATACGTTTGGAACAAAACTGTGTATTATTTTGTAAAATAAAAGTTGATTTTGTGCAATATTTTTTTGCATACCTACTGATTTTTCTTCTGCATGAACTAAGATCGACTTCTAACTTTCTAAAAGAAATCGAAATCTAAAATGCAAAACCAGCTTTATTGTCATGTATAACAGGAATCTTTATCATAAATTTTATATGATTTCATGAAAAATTGACACGCATGGAGCACATCAAGTACTAAACCTGAAATAAAAAAAGTTTTAAACAGAAATAGTAAAAAATAGAAATTTGAGAAAAAAAAAATTAAATATACTTAATTGTCTGAACACATTATTTATTCTTTTTATTTAACATAGTAGGCGCACGGCGTTGCCCGTGGAATCGGGAATTCAACAAAATGAAAAAAAAAAAAAAAAAACCCTCTCACAATGATATGAAAAAGTTCTGAAAACTACAACAAAAGATACACATTATTGATTTTTCCTCTTATTTTTCTTCGCGATAATGACATTTCAACTGTAGAAAAACAATACAGATAATCCGAAACAATATTAAAAAATTGCAATGTGAAAATGATTATTATACTGCAAGTAAAATATGCGAGACTTAAACACGTTAAGACACTGCCGAACGCACTGCGTTGCCCGTCGAATTAGGACTTCAACAAAATAATAATAATAAAGAAACGCCCACAATGACATGAAAAAGTTTTAAAAACAAAATCAAAACAAAAGATACACATTATTGATTTTCCTGCTTATTGATTTCCTGCAGTACAGAGTATGTTAATCCAAAACAATATTACAAAATTGGAGCGTGAAAATGATTATTATACAGCAAGCAAAATATAAAATCGAATCCGAAAATAATAATCGAAGTCATTCATTCAGTTGAAGGTTATGATGTATCCTGCGCAGCACCGTCAGTCAATTAAAATTGCCAGCTACGTTCCGAAGAAGTAGCGCGCGAGGAAACTCGCTAGAGGAAAAATATCTTTCAACTGACCAGGGGAAAATTAATTAAAAAAAAAAAAAACGGAAAAAGATATATTGTCCATTCTTGTTTTAAATCCGACAGAACCATTGCAGTTATAAGCTGAAAAAAATTGAAAATAATAGTGTTATTAGAATGTTGGATGCAGCAAATTTAAAAACAAAAATAAAATTTAGATGGCAAAACTTACTATTTTTTAAAAATTTCTCAAAATTCAGTAAATTACGTTAGTCGTTCAAAACAAACTTCATTAGAACGAAAATTGTTCGTTCTATCCGATGGTGCATGGATTGTTTTTCAACGATCATTAGGAAAGATACTACGGCCGTAAACGTGCCAAAAATGACACAAAACATTAAATAAAATATTTTCTAGATTGAATTTTAAAATTCCGGCTTCGAGGTGCATTCAGTCACCATTACGACTACCTGTGTGCCAAATTTCATGGGTGTAAGTGCGATAGATTCGTCTGGACATCGCAGACAAACACACACACACACGCAAACATTGCCTTTTATAAGTATAGTTTATATGTTTTAATGCTGTTTTCTTCGAATATAAGCATAAAAAAAATAAAGTTTCGTATTATGTCCGCATTTTACTAACTTCGAAATCCATCTTCCTCTTAAAACCAAATAAAAATTCCCGAGTCCAAGCGCTTTGAAATGGAAGACAAAATTCCCGAAATTCACCATTAAAAGGGCAGTATGGCAACCCTAATTTAAAATCTAAGTTAAGAAAGGTTAATTTTTTTAAAAAAAGCCCACAGTCTTCAGCTTCAGGTTTAAACTTTGAAGCCACATTATGTAAATAGCTCCTTGAGGTCATATTTAATTGTTTTTCAGTTTCAGCGGCAGTACACGCAGGATGAACATGTCTTCTGTAACTAAAGATATCAGCCTTTATGCTCGACTATCAAAAAGTATAAAAACAAACAAATTAAAGGCATGATCTCTTCGCGAAGACCGGTACGATGATACTGCAAAATCTCGCTGAAAGCGAATGGATTATGACGTCACGTGGTTTCGACGAAATGCATGCTGGGAAACAACATCGCGACCTTGGTTACGAAGAATCATGGTGGAAATAATGCAGCGAAAATATTTTAACACTTCAGAAAAAAATTAATTAAAATTCAACTATAAAAGATGTTTTAACCGTTCTTGTTTTAAATAAAGGAGAAATGTTCCAGTTATTACCTAAAAAAATGAAAATGATAGCATCATTAGAACGTCGGATGGAAGAAATAAAAAATATTAGCAAAAAGTGACTTATTTAAAAATTTCTCAAATTTCAGTAAATTATGTTAGAAGTTCAAAACAAATTTAATTAAAGCGAAAATTGTTTATTCTATCGGATGGTGCATTGATTGTTTTTCAACAATCATTAGAAAAGATATTACAGCCATACACATGCCGAAAATGACCAAAACAACACAAAACATTAAATAAAATATTTTCTAGATTAAATTTTAAAAATAAGACTTCAAGGTGTATTGAGTCACCGTTACGACCACTTTTTCTCTGTGGTTACGACTACCTGTGTGCCAAATTTCATGGCTGTGAGTGCGATAGATTCGTCTGGTCATTGCGCGCACGCGCACACGCAAACATCGTCTTTTATAAGTATAGATTCTGTTCTGTTTCCCCGCTCTATTGAAGAACGTAATTACTAAATAGTTGAAATATAAAAAATGCATATGCACATTTTTTAAGACCCCAAAATTTTTCAGCGCCAGTATTTTTTAACAAGCTTAATCCGCCACTAGAATAATTTTAACTATCCGTTAAAAATTTTCTCAGTTCGTAAGTAATTTCCTCATTTTTATACTAATATCAATGAAGAATTTTAAGAGTTCAGTGAGATGCTTAAGAGAACCCACTTCCTGCCTTAAAGAAAAGTTAATATTATTACTAAGATATTATACAATATTTTTTTAAATATATTACTACTTTTATGATATGAAAAGATTTGAAGGAACCATGAGACTGCAGCCCGAAATCGGTGCATGTGCATTAGGGTGGGTAGAAAATTCAAAGTGTGGATAGAATAATCGGCATAGGGTGCAAAAATTGTCTTTTAAGTATACTAGCGGACATGCAAAATTTTTCAACTTTGTTTTATTTCTTCCGGCGCCCCAAGACACTTAAATATTTGCAAAAAACGATTTTTATGCAAATTTTGAATTAAAAATTAAAAGTAAAAAATGCGTTATGGAAACGATTTTACAGGGAAAAACGTATAGATGAGAGATTTATTTCTTATTATTAAATGAATAAAATTATTTTTGTTTATATAATATTAGTCAGGGACCCACAACTTCGTTTTCTACTTTTTACGATATAACACAGTTTTACTTTATTTCGAATACAAAGATAAACTACGCCACAATCTCGATCTTTTATTCCTCCCTCCCTTGTTTTTTGGATGAGTCAAAATCGTAAAAATGTCAATTTTTAACTATTTCTGGAGCGCTTGGGCCACCAGAAGGTATGAATGAATTCGAATCATAATTTTAAAAATGCAAACTAATATATCCAAAGCAAAACTTTTTTACCCTAAAGGGAATTTTGAAAATATTTTTTTATGAATTTTCAAAAAAATGTCATTTTTGGGGAACTTAAGATATTAATGGATTTCAATTAGAAAATATATGTAAACTAATAAACCTAAGACACAACTTTCTCACCCCGCGCCAAAAGTAATTTCGAAAAAAAATTTGTAAATTTTCATAAAAAATTTCAATTTTTAACTATTTTTGGGCGCTTGGGGCACCGGAAGATATAAATGGATATCAAGAACAAAAATTATACAAACTAATATATTTAAGACACATCTTTCCCACCCCGCGCCAAAAGTAATTTCAGACCAAAAAATTTTACCTTACTCTTCAATTCACCCTAATGTGCAAGGCCCAGAAGAATTACATGTGCCACTGGGACCCCCAGAAGCTGACGATGTCGGCGAAAGACATTGGCAATCCCCGACAGCCGATCAACAGCTTTTATCTTTTGTCCATCTGTAGAGAAGAGAAGGATGGATTTCTCTGCAGTTTCCAAGAAATTTTCAAGGTCGGGGAACGAAAATAAAGCGACTTGGAGCCTCTGCTTGGAGTACCAGTTTTCCAGTACCATTTTTGAGGCATTTATTGTTATCTCCGCCTCCTGCATGTTCAAAAACGGATGGGGAGGTTTCTCAGGTAGGGTAGCATTGAATTTCGGTTTTTTTCATGAATGACGCTCGTGATTCATGAAAAGTAGACCGATAAATGCAAATAAATATAACATTCTGTCCCTCAAAAAGTGGGCGTTACATGTCAACAGTGGAAATTTGCAGTTTTTTGCAAATATTTCGAAAACTATTATAGATATGCCCTGGACTTTTGGATACTGGCGTTATAACGTCTCAGCTTTGTGTTAAAATTTTATTATTTTGCAATTCAATTTTTTTCACAGTCATGTTTAAAAATTTTAAAAAAATTATTAATTTTTTCTTTATCAATTTTTCATGACTTTATGTAAAAAAAAAAATCTTAAAGAAATAG
Source organism: Araneus ventricosus (assembly GCA_013235015.1). Classification (NCBI taxonomy): domain Eukaryota; kingdom Metazoa; phylum Arthropoda; class Arachnida; order Araneae; family Araneidae; genus Araneus; species Araneus ventricosus. The sequence goes on from BGPR01000203.1 coordinate 944,001, forward strand.
TGTTCTTTTAGTGAGTTGAAGAATTTTTGAGAAATAATACATAAATAATGTATAATACTTTCCGAGATATTGACAAAAGTTCCTAAAATTTAGTTAACATGGGAAAGGCCATTTTTCAAAACCCTATAACTCTTGAAATTTTAATCAGAACTCTATAAAAATTTTTGGGGAGGCTAATTTCATGACTGGGACTCGTTTGAGAGAAAAAAATTAATAAGCGTAATGGGAAAATTCCGAGACAGCTGTTAATTAACTTGGTTAATCGTTTTTTTTTATCTGAATAAACCTGTCATCTTGAGCCATTAACATCGATACTAGTTTTGTAAAGACCCGATAATAAATACCAGAGTTACGGAGGTCAGCAAACTTTTGAGTTCAATATATGACTGTGCAAATCTATTAATAATTACTCTGTATCAAAATAATCTATCAATTCCATTTGAATAGAGAGTAAAATATAGGTTTCCAAGTTTTCCTCAGGCAATGCATTTCTTAATATGGTCATGATCTTTAGCTTCCAAATTTCACTAATAACGTTATATTATTCCACACTCAAAAATGGATTTCTAACTCCTTAAAGACAAAATTCTTTCAAATTCAATTTAATATTTTCAATCCATGCATTAGATCCTTGCAATCCGTGTCTATTAGATGCACACCGTAACAGGAGAACGAGATTTCTGAGTGAAAGAGTAAAAAAAAAAAAGCATAATGGTCCGCATTATATAGAAATCTAAAACCACCAAAAATATAATTAGAACTATTAGCTGAATTAACTCTAAATAAATGTGAAGAGAATGGATCATGGATAATTAAATATTTGTCAGTAATTAATCGGTTATTATTACCACTGAGCATATCGTCGCTTAACAAGCAACTCCATCAATCTCATTTCTTTGAAATTTCAAATGGAAAGATAAAACCGAGGTTTCGTAATCGATAATCAATATTTCTCAATTTTTTTAACACCCGATATTAAGATGAGATCTAATAATGTTCCTACCATACGCGAAAAAAAATTCAGAAATATTCTTTACAGGTTGCGAAAAACTCAGTTTTTTCTTCCTCTTTGAAATTTAAAAAAATTGAGATAAGTACGTGGAGTTGCTTGTTAAGCGACGTTTGGCGGGTAAAGAATATTTCCAAAATTCACTAAATTTTAAGCAAATGTGTTGTTTACTTTGTGTTGTTGCTCTTTGATAAGAAAATAACAGTTGGAATTTCTAATATTTGATCACATTCGGTGGCGTTCTTAGAAAAACGGCCTGCAATTCCTTAGCTTTCGAGTATTTACTTTGACCAAGGTGAAACTGACAAGACTTGGAACACATAAATTTTATTTTTCACGTCTGCATTCCACAAATTTATATTTCATTTTAGTACTTTGTAATCTTTACGACTCAAAACAAACTGTCAGTGAAGACAGTTTTGTTCTTACTCCTTGCTTAAAGGTCTACCCTACCCCAAAATTAAATGTTAATAACTCGCTCTACAAAGAAGAATTAAATGATCTAAAATAAAGCAATGAATCGATAACAATATATGATTTTTAAAAATGCTTACCAAAAATTCAATTATATAATAGGATGGATCGAAATTTTTTTTTTTCGGAATTTCAAAACCTACCTATGCGGAAAAGATGTTTTATGGTATGGAGATTAAGAGAAAAATAATAATAAAAAAAATTTAATTGAAAATTTAATACCGCCGCAAGGGGGTTGAATTTTCGAAAAAAATGGAAAAATACTAAATATTGATTATACGATTTAAAAAAAAATATTATTATTAATCAAAACTTACTTATGCGGAAAAGATGTTCTATGGTATGGAGATTAAGAGAAAAATAATTAAAAAAAAATTTAAATTCTAAATTTAATACTACCGAAAGGGGGTTGAATTTTCAAAAAGCTAAGTCGTCAGCTAGCATTGATATCAGGACATTTTCTGGTTGGCCAACAAATCAGTTTCTTTTAATAACAGGGTCTATGACATCCTTCAAATCATTCGAGAAATAACACGATAGAACGATTGATTGATGCAAATGCTGTGCCTTATAGATTAATTATGGTTTCATTTTGATCTTGAACCACATAGACGCATAGACTTTTGCGATGAATGTCGTTAATGTCAATAAAGCCTCGGATGAATTTTCGTGAGCTACATTGAACCTGAGAATTCTGTTCGTGATTCTAAGCCACCTTGAATGGCAAATTTTTCCAGGATTTATATTCGACAGACTTTCTCTGCAATGCCAGCAGTTTATGACTTGACAAATTTCCATTAAGTACAGTTGATCAGTACTTAAGTCTTTCTTGTTATTCACTTCACATAGCGTCTATTCTATTGGCGTGGATGAAACTACAGATAGCTTCTCGCATCCGGCCAACGATTTTCTTATTTCGCCAGTTAGGCTTCTGGGTCCAGTTGTGGTTCCATCTACGTGCGCGAGAAGATGATGTAGTGGAAGCTCGTTGGCGTGTAACTGGCACACAAACCGTTGTAGCGGACGATTCAGGATCAGTTCCATGTTACATATAATACCTCCTTTGACACCTGTGTTGACAAATGTTCCGTCGCAAGCAACTTTGTTACATCTATGTCATTGTCAACACATGACAAAAAAACTATATATGTTATTTCCAATAATTTGCGCTCTCCCGAAATTTACAGACACGTGGCCGATGTACTCAGAACCAGGTTCTTTTACCAAGCTTATGTGTTCTTCTATTATGACTTTTCTTCTGTTGTCTTCCATTGATAGAATCCTGTCTTTTCGCCCATCTAAGTATAAACCAAACTGGTCATGGTCATAATCTTTTATGACCTGAGACAATAGAGTGATTCTTGCCTCTGTTCTCCCACGCCGAATTTTATTTCTGTCAACAACGTTCAAAACATTGCTTTCTGAGATAATACCCACATCTTGAAACGCAGCTGACATGATGGCAGCGCCTGCTCGGTCGGAAATACCAAATCGGTCCAATGTTCTAACTGCAGCTAAAACTTTTGTCACTACAGGTGTGACTGTGGGGAAGATTCCATGAAGTACCACTTCCGACGTATGGAGGGGTGGGGGGATAAAGCAGGAGACAGGAAAAAGATGGGATTGCCTACTGCTCTAGTTGTTTAACCGGACTGATTTGACGGTGTGGGGAGGGGGAGCTGAGTCACAAAATGTTGCAATGTACATTGTACTACTCACTGCTTAGTGCTCACTACTCATTAATCATCACTTTTGGTTATTTATATTGCAGGAAAAACAATTATTTCGAATCTAAAATCGTATAATCAATTATCAAAATTAAGTATTTTTCCAATTTTTTTAATGAAAATTCAACCTCCTTTCGGTAGTATTAAATTTACGGGTCTATTCTGGTACCCCCGGTTGGGTTGGGAGGCGTTATTTTTTCCGCACGTTAACAACGGGAAAAGTGACGTCTCCCAACCCAACGGGGGTACCAGAATAGACCCCTTGGAATTTAAATTTTTTTATTATTTTTCTCTTAATCTCCATACCATAGAACATCTTTTCCGCATAGCTAGGTTTTGATTAATAATAATTTTTTTTCCTCCATAGAAGAGCGATCCACCCTATTATATAACCAACTCTGAAGCCATGAGTGTTGTATATGACATAATTTTATCTAAATGAATGAATTGCTCCTCCGCAGTGTTAATATCACTTTCACGTTTAGAATAACAAAAATATGATTAAAATTATTAATTTCAAATTCCAGAAGTTAAATTTTTCGTATACGGTTTCAGCGACAATGTGTGAAAGAAAAATGCCCTCCGTTAGTAAGACATCCAATGTAAGAGATACGAAAGAAAATTCTTTGGATGATTTGGAATTTTGATATTGGAGTAATTTTACAAGTAATTTTTAAGCGATATCATTAAAAAGATAATTTTTTTTTAATTCTTAAAATGGTGTAAAAATGATTCTTGTAAAATTATATTTTTGGAAGATATCGCGAAAAAACATCAAAATCTTTCTGAATTTTTTAATTAACTGAAATTCAAATTAAGTTTAGGAGTTTCAAAATTTGACAGTGATTTTCCTCTTGTTTGAAGAGTACATGTACCAAATATTATCAAGATCGAGTAAAAAAATGCAGATTTGTGTAAAAGACAAACATTCATTTTTACACATCTGGAACTAAAATTTTATATTAAATAAATTAAAATGTTAATTAAATAGTTTTTCTTCCAATCAATGATATTGTGTGCAAATGCCTACAAATAATAAAAGCGAATATATTTGTTTGTCTTTTGATCTTCTACAGAACTATCTATTGAACCAAAAATTTTAAATTTGGTGCAAACATACTATGGAGGGTGAAAGTGAGCACCTGGAACAGTTTTTTTCTTTTGCTATTGTAAGCTGGTTAATATATAACGATAGATCCATTATGAAAGATTTGAAAATAATAATGAAAGACTGGTGATATATTAAATTGGTGCTAAAGGATGAACACCTATAAATAATACAATTTTTACTTTCACTTAGGTAATTACCTACCTTTTCTAGACTACCTAGAAGAAAATGGCCAAGTGGAAGAATTGCTGAAATAAATCTACAATTGCATTGTGACACTAATAAAGAGATACAAGAGATCAAATTTTTTTATTAAATATTTTTATTTAACAATTGTTTAAATTAAATTATTGCCAATTTTAACAAATAGACTTATCCTGATCACGATGCACGTGGTTAGACAGAGAGATCAATACAATACAATTATACATATAAACAAAATAATTCAACATTTTTGCTGCAGACTTTAAAAACAAAACACTTCAGCGCTATCATCAAAGCTCAAAATATTTTCATTGATATTTTACTCTCTACGTATTAGAGCCAGAATTGAAAAAGGAAAAACATATTTCGTTTTGTCAATGCGCAAGCAATTTTAAAAACTCGCGTGAGATTTTATGCAAGGAGTCGGAAGAATAAGCTTGCTTGCTTTGCCATAGAAAAATATAGAGCTGGAACGCACTGAAAGTCCACAATTATCATTGGTTATATTACTTCACTCCTTTAATTGTTATCGACTTTCTCAGAAGAAATTTCTTATGGTTCACCGCCATAAATTAATCAAAATCATACGAGATTACTGAACATATCGTTGCAGTCTTATTCGCCTCTAGACGTTCATCAACTTGACACATATTGGCGGCAGTTTTTCGTCGCAAAACAACTATTTCAGCTAAAAATTTCCTCGCTGAAAACTCTTCGATCTACAAACTCTTGCTGTAGTTCGCTGAAATATCTCGCTGGTGATTACAAAGACTTCTTCCTCTGGATTATCGGTACATCTGCAGGGACGAGAACCGAATAGAGCCTAACGGCCCCCGGACCCCGCAGATACACGACTTTCTTACACTTTCAGACAAGCCAATAAAGTTACACAAAGGAAACTCTCCCAGCCAGGTGACGCATAGACAGTTTACATACAAAAGCTTCCGCCGTTAAAATGGCGAGCATATAGTTCCGCGAGATAAAGGTGATTTGCAATTTAAGAAACATTAAAACAAATTACATAAATAGTTAAAGCGATTAATAATTAAGTTGATTGCTACAAAAAGAAAAATGATAAATTGAGATATTTAATAAATCTATAAAAAAAATTCGTCGAGAATTTAAAAGTTGCCACAAAATAAGAAAGAAACTTTGATGGCGAAAATATAAATTACTTAAAAGTACTGGCAAAGCCGAAAAATGATTTAGTTGCATTTTTGCAATCGAACAACTGTAGAAGATAGGCAAGTTCGCTTGTCCGTCAGTTTTACGACAGTAAAATGCGCATAAAACAACAAAAAGCGCACTGTTTAGCCACCTTGTAGGATTGTAGACATGGGATGTGATTCATCCAGCAAGGAAATATAAGGGCGGAGCTTGCAGTAAATAAAAATAGTCTTTATTTTTAAAATATAGCATCTGGCTATGAATAAATAAAGATCATATAATCAATCCTCATTGCACGCGCCAATACAGGATGATAAATACATTTCCTTTTATACGATTCCAACACATGACGCTATTTGCATTTCGCGTTCTTTTCTTCTGCCAACAATCGGCCCCACGAAATGCAAATAAATTTGAAACAAAATAATTCAACCGTTCTTTCGATTGAGGTTTAGTCAATAAATCTACCAAATTTAATTTAGTTGGAATAGTGTTTAAAATAAATTTTTCCTGATCTAATAATTTCCTAATGAGATGTAAACGAATATCGATATGCTTGGTTTTACCATTTTCCGTTCTGTTTTCACAAAACTAAATAGCAGATTTATTGACACAATACAAAATTGGCTTAGGAACTAATACTAAATTAAGTTCATTCAATACATTATTATACCATAATAATTCCTTAACAGTCTCTGTCAAAGATACAAATTCTGACTCCTTTGAGTGCTACGCACTTTTGTTTTCGAGATTTCCATGTTAGTAAATGTTAAACTGTTTACCCTCTAGTCGATAAAGAAGTTGCACTAAGTTGTACTCGACTGGTAGTTTTCGGATCAACTGGAAACACACGAGGCATTCGGGCATCTCAAATCCGGCTTCGTTAATTAAATGTTTCTGTTCTTGAACTCTTCGGCAAAATATTCGAATTATCTCTTCATTTTCGTCAAATTTTAATTCGTAGAACTCGTCGATTAATCTTGCTAGTCGGGCTCTAGGCTTAGGTTCAAAGTTTGTTTGCAGTATTCGCCAAGCTGTTCTACCGTCAAGTGTATTCCAGATTAGAGGTAAGAACTGGCGTTCAACTCCTCGATAGATTCTGGTGTAGGCTCGTTCTTTGTGCCACTTGAATCTCTGCTTTTCTGCTGCATCTGGAGGTTCTTCAACTTTTTCACTTTCAACAAATTCTGAGCAGTTTCGGTCGATTAGAAGTACTTTCATGTCAACTTTCCATTGGCTGTAATTAGATGCATTCAGTAAAGAAATATCAATCCAGAAAGCGAGAGTGTAGCTGATAAAGTACTGTGCGACTTGCATGCACCAAACCTGCTTTACTATAGGCGAGTTAAATCATTATTATTACTGTGGAACCTTGATTAATTCAAACATTTTTTATTCGAATTCGTAAGTAATTCGATATTTTCTCTGTTTCCTTAAACTTTCTATACTCATAATGCCTAACTATAATCTGTAATTCGAATTTATTTTGCTTACTTAAATGTCAAGAATGAAAATTGTAAATTCTTTTATATTTCTAAATTGCTTTCGACCTTACTTTGTATGCTCATCGATCGTGAATAAATAACTTTTTAAGGTTGTTTATTGACTCGAGAATCCAATCAATTATCCAATCAAATCAGCAATTAAATATTTCTCACTTTTTGAATTATTTTAAATTTAAGCTTTAAGTAAGTTTATTAAAATTATTAAAAAATTATCAATAAATATTATTACTTTGTTAATTAAAATTTCATACTGTTTATTTATTCATTATGTATTCTTTATTTAAAGGTGTTAAATTTTAAAAATATATCTTTTCTTGCCTTTTTTAGTTAAAATTGCCGTTTTCTTATGCTGTAGTCGCTTTTACACAAAGATTTTCTAAATTAGCTTCGAATTAGCCAAGTTGCACTGCTTTTCATTATTTTACAATGCTTTTGTTGAATTAATTATTTGTTTATTTAACATGATTTGTTTTAATAGATCTAAAAAAAATCTGCAAATTCATGCATATATATTACCAGCGGATGTTTGCGATTGTTCAAGTACTCGGATGAGGAATAAAATAACCTTTTTCCGTTCGAATGTCGTGTATATAGTAGTAATAAACAGAAATTCAGATTGAGTTTGATTTCGAAGCAGTTTTTTTTTTTTTTTAACATCGAGATTAGTAATATAATGAATAATGATTTGACCAATACCCACTCTGTAAAAAACATTTCACTTTTGATTCTAAATAAAATAATTCTCAAATTTTAAATGTAAAAAAAATTTAAGATTAATAAAATTGATATCTTTATTGTTTGCATAATTTAAAAAAATTAACACCTTGATGTGTTTTTTTCATAATATTTTAAATACCTGAATTACAATAATTATTTCAGTAATAAGAAATGACCAGAGAGATTTTAGACTATGAATTTTTTTTATTTTCCACATCTATGAATGAAATTTTAGTGGAATGATATGTTAAGCGCCTAAGGATTGATTATTATTCATATTATGTAAATATTATATGTATGTATCAGAATGCATTATTTATGATTAATTGAATTTAATGATGGTAAGAAATAAAATTCAGTTAAAAGTAATTATAGTGATAATGAAATAATTTATATTAATAAAATTGTACTGTATTGTTGATATGTCCTTTTGATTACATTGGCCAAATCAGGCTATATGGCGATTCAGAAAGTCCTGAGGTGAGGGTGCTTTTAAATAGCGCTTTGCTCTGCGTCTGTTCCTATACTAGGGTCATACACTGGAATCTCTCTTGCGGCTTCGTTAATATCTATTATCCATTTTGTTCAAATATTTTATGGCTATATTTTAAATAAATCCCAAATGGTTTTGCGTTTCAGATCTTTACGAATAAATTTAGTTTCTGAGGATATTTGTGAAATATTTCTTGCAGTGCTCCCAATTTTTCTGATGGGTTGCATTCATACACATACATTGGGAAATCTTGTAGTGCTCCCAGTTTTTCTGATGAGTTGCACTCACACACATACATTGGGAAATTAATCAATGGTCTCAAAGGTGATTTATAGAGGACAAGTTTATTTTCCATCGAGAATTGGGACTTCCTACCGAGGAGGGAATAAAATCGTGCCTTTGGTAAACTAAATTTTGTCTTTATTTTTTATGTGATTTTTGAAGGCAGGTCTTTTGTCTTTGTTTGAGCCCTTAGATAGTTCGTAACCCCATCATTGAAAATGAAATTATGCATCATGGCAGGAACATGCATGTATATTAGGCACTATAAAAATATTTGTCTCTTTTAAGTCTGCAAAGTTCATCATGAGAGTCGGCTTTTTTTGGATCTCACTCCCCCCAGATCAGTGGTGGTTTTTCGAACAGGTGTTAGAGGCGCTCGCCTTGTGCCTTGAGACCTGAAGGGGCCTCAAAATCGATTTGACGTACATCACATTGCTAAGTAGAAGGTGACTTTACGATACTGGATAGGGGCCTGAAAACAATTTTGCGCCTGTGGCCTTATATTGTTAAAATCCGCCACTGCCCCAGATGAGAGACGCTCGCCACGTCCCTGATAATCACCGACACGGCTTTCAGGTGATAAATCCGCCACTTGCTTCAGCACAATTGTGATGTGTCAGATTCGTTCCTTTCGTGGAGTCGGATCCACGGATTCGAGTCCGGTTGCGGATCCGGATTCGCGGATTCGTTCCGACTCCGAAACCTAAATGGATTTATCGTCCATAATTACTGTAATAATCTTTATTATTGAACTTGTATTTTAATATAAATACGAATCATAATCAATGAAATTATAATTTTCATTAGATAATTAATTATATTGATATTAATTTTAATGAATAATTTTGA
>BGPR01000203.1:959717-998768 GCA_013235015.1 Araneus ventricosus
AATTATTTTTGTAGTAATATTAAACATTTTTTTATAACAAATATGAAGAACCAGGAAAAAAATTTAGGTTTAGTGGAAATTTTTTTTTTCATATATTCTTGTTTACTTGAGATTATACTGAGTCAATCCAAATGAATTTTTTAGAAAATGCCATACCATAACTAAGAATAACTACGTCACCTAAGAATGGTCCCATAAGAATTTATATATAAATTCATTAATGCTATTCATACAAGATGTTATTATATTTTTAATATTGTTTTGTTATCAGTTTTGATGGTTTCTTTTCATGTGTGTTGTAGAATGTTATTGAAAACTCATGAACTAAGACGAAATAAATTAAATCAATTTCTTATGTGAAAAAAGCATATTAAAAATTGCATGCAAAAGTTGAATTTGCGCCGTAACGAATGAATACGTATCCGTTCCCTACACATAATTTTCCTGCTAAAATTGCAGGTATTTTTTCATGAAGCCACAATCACACCTGCACCCTACAATTTTGCAAATCAGCGCCTCTTTAGAATAAGATCACGCCGTCTTTTGTAATGTAGGTAATTTCTATTACCCGCTTAATTTATAATTTTCTCACTGTCTGGCTCAGTGTGAGTATTATTTGACCCAACATACATGTTTATGTAACATTACAAAATGGATGATCGTGTAGTACCAAGTCCTAATCATATCTTTTCTTTCAACATATTTCAAATAATTAAATAATTTTTGGGTCAATATAAATTTAATTCTGCATAGCAAATTTTTAGGCGCCTTTGGATCAATATTGCCCATGGGTTAGAGCCCAATTAGCCCACTGGATAAAACAGTCCAGTTGTCTGTGACGTCACGTGAATTAATTGCGTTATAGTCAAATTACTTTTTAATCGAAATTTCATAACGCTTTCTTATTTTGGCAGCAAAATAATAGACTTGGGGGCTATTAGGCATGCCAATTTGATTGATTGACTATTACCCAGGCGTCAAAAATATTAACTATTTATATCGACTGACAGCTCAAGTTACGAAAATCAGACGTATTTTCTAATTGACAAAATGTTTTATAGATAAGGGTGTTTGTGTGAAATTTTAAGAAATAACAACTGCTGAAGTATATTTTAATAAGACCAAATAAAAATTCCCCAAATTTGGCAATAAAAGGATTGATATGGCAACCCTAATTTAAAATGTAGTATTTTGTTTCCCCATTCTTGATGGCCTTGACGCCCTAGCTACCATTATCTGTTGTTATCTGCAAGGCAGGTTAGTATGGACTTTCAGTTTCCAGGAGATTTTCAAGGTCTTGGGGAACGAAATCTATTTGGACCCCTCTAGGTGTTCTCTTGTTGTTGTTCCGCCCCCTTTCCCTTCCCCAAAGGGCTGGAGGTCTTATGTAGGGTCAGTTGACCAAGAACTCAGTACAGTACAGCTACAGAACAGACTTGAAATTCTCAGCCGAGTTTTGAGATTGTATTTGGGTGAATAGAGAGAGGATTGCAATTTGGAAAGGTAAAGATTTCTGCTTCTTTTTCATTGATTGTTTTCTTTTATTTTGTCCATAAGGATACGGTATCGGTTTTTACCGAATCTTTTTTTCCTCTGAAAATAATGTCATAAATGGATAAAGGTTAACAACCTTCTTCCATCCATAAAAATGTACAGCAACTTTTCGATATTGTCCGTATTTTTCAAAATAAGCTTTATGTTTTATTTTTAATTCATTCATAAGATATTAAATATTATATTTTTAAGAAAAATACTGTTGATTTTATTCTTTTTTCAAAGTGTTATACTTATTTGTGCGCTTATTTCCTTGTCTTAAATTTTACTGTACTGTGTATTTAGGGAATCGGATATTAGTTGGTATGTTTGTTTGAAAAGATTAAGGAACGGAAAATCCTTAAATTTGTTTTTGAATTTTTTTTGTAAGTTATTGAAACTAAATATAAATAAAAGTATGCTTCTTTGAATAGAATTATTTAACTTACAGAGGAAAAAAAAAACTTTCCCTTTTTTAGTTCAAATTATAATTTAATATTTAAAGCAAGTTGGTATTGAAATTAATAAGTAATAAATTGAATTTTCTTATCAATTAATAACTTAATTACAATTATACTGATAATGGAATCCTTTAAAAATCAACTTTCAAATATGAGCAAAATTACAGATCATTAATGAGGAATTTATCTGTAAATTACTTCCTGTTTTAAATATCAAACGGGCCATCAGAACCGAGAAATCTGCTTCCCGTCTGTGTGTGTCATTTTGACCCCAAATTCAAGGCCGGATTTACTCATTTCTATGCCCTAGACCAAATCATATTCTTCGCCCTAGGGCCTAGGCCAAAGCATATTCTGTGCCCCCTCTCAAAAATGTTAATATACAATAGTTTATCTTTGAAACATATAATCACTTAATACAATTTTTATAATCTTTGGACCACATTAAATTTTTAATTCAAAATGACTCTACTTATGAAATTACACAACATTAACACCTGCAAAAATACTTAATCGAATTTCTTAATGTGTGTGAAAAACCTACAAAAACTTCTTAGTTTTCACTTTTATCAATGAATGGATTTGAAGGGTCATTGAAGTGGACATAACTTATTAAATCTATTTCAATGCAAAGAAGACAAGAGTTCAGAGTTGACAAAAAAAAAAAAAAAATGCACCACTCAATATATTTAATGTAACAAATGTAAATTTAAAAAACATCATTTTATAGGTCTTTTCAAAATAATACTGAAAAGTTTGTTAATATTTGGTTGGTATTTCTTCTGTATATGCGCCCTAGGCCATGACCTAGGTTGGCCTAAGGGAAATCTGGCCCTGCCCAAATTGTCAGAAAATTGCTGTTTATTTTGTTGGATTTTCTAACAAAAATAAAATTTGACATTATTATATGAATAATTTCCAGTATAGTAATTTGTATCTCGAATGCAAATGCGTTATTCAACAAAAATAAAGAAAATTGAACTTGTCTCCGTTTTTCTGCATATCATTACCTTTTTACCCATTCCATTCGTAGAAAACTTATTAATTAATTTAAAAAAAGGGTAATTTTTCCTGCATAAAGTATTTAAATTGATAAAAAGATAAATATTTTACGTATAGGTTACATTTTCTGTTAAAGCTACTTTTAATGAAACTGAAACGCCAGCATGCGCTTGTGGTAAATCAGGCCCCAACCCTCAGCGAAAAAATAAGCCTGTTATCCCCGTATGTCGTGTTTTAATCTCCTCCTTCTAAATCTAAGCTATCCACGAAGAAGCTGGATAATAAAATTACTGGTTTTCAGAAATTCCAAGAATTTTTATTTACACGTTAATTGCTATGTGAATAAAATATGATGCAAGCTGAGATGGTTCTACTGAGTGAGAATGGGCGTTTAATCCTCAATTCTAGAATTAGTCTCAATTCTTTTTATCCTCAATTGGAGACAAAGCGGCTTTATAACAAGCATACACCTCAAACTTACCCTTCTACTAAACCTAAAATATGATTCACAAGGCGATAAAATACGATTCACAAGGCGATAAAATATAATTCACAAGGCGATAAAATATGATTCATAGGTACTATCTAATCAAATGACCCCTCCTGTACTGTACTTAAGAAATAGTAGAGAAGGATTCGTCTGATTAGATAGATGGTTCGAATTTCAGATGCGAGTCATGGCGGCTAACGTGTTAAAATACAAATTGTGGCGTACATCATTGCGATCTGGGTTTCGTTTCTCTTTTTTCTTCCAAGATAGAAATGCATCTCACCTGTCCCGTGCTTTGCCTGCAAGCCTCAATGCGTAGATATGAAAATTAACTAGCTAAAACTCTCCTTGGTGGGTCACTTATGGAAATTGTAAATGAAAATCTAAATATTCAGCATAAATATGCTTAAATATTATAAAAATAACGAACTCGTTAACCTTCTGACTGCCGAATTTTTAAAGCAGTTATTTAGATGCAACGTTCGCAAGCATGTTCAAATACCTTTGAAACAAACGAATTGTTATTTATAGGCGAGGCTTTAATAGTATAATTCGAGTCGACGCTGTAATAGTACAAAGTAAACATATTAGCTTCTGTTGTCTGCGCAGTATGCAGCAGACCCACGGAAATCGCGGGACAAGCAGTCAGAAAATTAAACAAATCCTAGCCTTTTAAATGTCCAAATGACCCGTTTTTAGATTTGAAATATTTATCTACGCATAATAAGCTTTTCAAGTAAGTAGAGGACTTGTTTTTGAAATGTAATCGAATTTGGCGAATTGCAGCATTTTTAAAATGGAGATTTTTAAGAAAATGTATATACAGTGGAACCCTGCTAATCCGAACTAATTGAGACCGGTGCCTGTTCGACAGGGTTGTCGATTTTTTTTGATTTTTTTCAAAAAAATTGATTTATTTGATTTAAATCGGATTTTTTGTATTTAAATCAAGATTTTTTTATTTTAATGATTTTTTTAAAACTACATATATATATATATATATTTAACATTTGTATATTAGACAATGAGCCCTACAGTCATAGAATTATATATATATAACAACATATCAGTCATTAAGCTGTACTTTCTTTAAAAAAAACAAATTAAAAAAATTGAGTTCAAAAGTGTAACAACTATTTAAAAAATATTTGTGAACTAAAATATAAAAATAATATACTTTTGTAATATATTAGACAATTTCATTAAGGAAAAAAGAAACAATATAATGAAAATTGTCATTTCTTGATTATAGATATATTATTGTATGTTAGAATACTGGAGAATTTTACACTCAGCTGTTCATTTGTTTCATTACAAACACAAGTTTTGAAGCTTTCTCTAATCCTAATTTGTTTCACCCAAAACATTAAATAAAAAATTTTCTATATAAAATTTTTAAATTCAGGCTTCGAGGTGCATCGAGTCACCATCAGGACTACCTGTGTGCCAAATTTCATGACTGTAAGTGTGATAGATTCGTCTGGACATTGCGCACACGCTCACAAACATTTCCTTTTATAAGTATAGATCATAGTTTAAATTGTACTATGTAGATGCTTGTATTTCTTTTGGAACATTTATATGCATTACTTAATTATCCTACATTTGAACATTATTGCAATATAAAAACTTTGTTGTTCCCAACACTATTTAGTTTTCTCCAGTATTAAAATGAAACTCACTGCATTTTACTATGTTCTTTTTTTGTTAACATGATCCTTTCAAGACATTTATTTTGTTTTATAAAAAAAGGAGCATCTCATACTTTGCATTTTATTGTGTTGCTCATTAGAGATTTATTTAACCCTTTGCGGCGAAGTGTGCCAGTTAATGGCACACTTAATTTCACTCGCTTCTCAATCGTTAAATTCAACTATAAACGGAAAATAATAGGTTTAGGATGGGGATAATAGTACTCCTTTTAGAATGTATATAGCAGTCTTATGAAATTTTGTTTCGGAATAGGAATTATTAGAGATAAAGTTTGGGAAAATTCCTTGACTCGGAGAAAAGAAATTTTTCAGTTCTGGACGTTTAACAATTTTAGCAGAGTAACTGGAAAATTTTGCTCCAATATTCTTGAAGTTTTAATTTATAATTTTCTGTAAGATTCAACAATAATTTTTGAGTGTGTTAAGGTGGCTGTATCTAAGGGGGTTCTCATGAGGGGGGTGAACCGAAAGGGAGACGACCCCCCCCCCTCGGAATGAAGCAAGTTTTTTAAAAAACTTTTTTTGTAGGTTCTATGTCTAGACAATAAACTAAACCCATTCATGATGTTTTGTCATCATATTTTCAAAAAATTATTGCCTTGCGCCGCAAAGGGTTAAAATCTAATTTGCTTGTGTTCTTAAAAATAAAGATATGGAAAATACTCTAGTTACATCATTTTAATGAAATATTTTTTATGTTCTATATATTCTTTCTTTAAATATAATTTAAAAATACTTTAAAATCACTATTTAAAGATACATGGACAATTTTATTTCATTAAAGCAGATTAACTTGATATTTAAAATAAAGTGATTTAAATCAGTGATTTTTTTTTTAAAAAAAAGCAGTTGATTTAAATCGCGATTTAAATCAGTGATTTTAATCAGCACTACCCTGCTGTTTGGATTACAAAAAATTCGGATTACCCAAAATTCCGATAAAAATAGAAAAGAGTGCTAAAAAAAAATGTAAGTTATAAGTACTCAGTACTACTATCTCTTGAATTCCCCTTTTATTCAAAATCAATAGAAAGAGAATATCTCTCCCCTTTTCATTAGAATAATCCTAATAGTGCTCCTGTATGAAGTAACCTTATCCTACGGCGAATTGTATTCGTTTCTTCAATGTGTACAAAATTATGCATGCTGAAAAAGTACTTTTTTGTTTTTAGTATGTATATTTAAAACTTTTCAGGTAATCTTTTCAATTACATATAATTTTCGAAAATAAAATCGGTTTGAATTAACCGGAATTTCGGATTAGAGGGGTTCTACTGTACTAACAAAACTGAATTATCTGATTTACCACTTAACATTAAGCAATAAAGCTAAGGCTAAATTATGGATACAATGACAATAGTAACCCACAAAAAAAATAATAGTAACCCACATGCCCCCTGTGGAGGGACACAGGGGGAATGGGGGTTACTATTGTCATTTTTATAGCTTCAACGACACGAATTGGCTAGTGTGCACTGGACCTAAGTAGTTTCCTTTGCGCTCAAGCGTTCGAAAGGTTGCAGTGTTGTAAACTTTATCGATGTCTATATGATTTTGCGTGGCTTTGGCGCAATGAAAACCTTTGACATGTGGCAATCAATCAATGTCAGTATGAGAATGACCTTCGTGCCCCTGATAACACAACGATGCTTTCGTGGGAAAATGCTAAGGGCCTTAATAACTGCTATTTTCAAACAAACGACTAATACCGATAATTAAACAATAAATAAACGATATAAGTGAATCGTAATGCAGGGCCGTACCGAGGTGAACCTGCGCCCTTGGCGAAACTGGCAAAATTGCGCCCCCCCCCCTTACGTGACACATTTTCATTAATTTTTCATCCTTTCTATAAAATCCCTACCCGGAAAAAACTACATTCCTGCAAATATTTTTATACAGAAATTTAGCATATTTTATGATTTATTAAATAGGTTTAATAAAAATTACGCATTCTTAAAAAATACTTTAATGAACTATATTCATGAAAAAATACTGTACACAACAAAATAAATGTATCATCAAATAAATTACAAATTTCACATATTTTCTAAAAGACAGAAAAAAAAATCTATATCTTATTGATAATTGCAGCTATTGAACATTGGCTTTTGTGTGATGCTTAATAAAGAAGAGAATTTACTTCATCGCACTATGTATAGTTTATAGTACATAAATTACTAATTAGAAATAAAAGAAATTAGAGCTGAAATTTAGAGTTGAGTATATATGAGCTGAATTCAAATTTTATTAATATCAAATGACTTTTTCTAGAGCAGAGGTTCCCAACCTGTGGTACGCGTATCCCTGGGGTACGCGGGGGTATTCAAAAGTGATTTTGGTAATGGCGGAAAACGCAAAATATAAGAATATTCAAGAATTTCGTTTCATCAGGTTCGTTTGAAAAATGAAAATCTTACGAGTTCGAAAGCCTATTTACGTAATAAGAAAAAGGAGAAAGTATATTAATATCTAGTAATTGAGTAATTGTCAATTTTTTTTACATATATTAATATGAAATTATTACAATGCTATTTTCATTTGTTTTGACGTTGAACAATTACTGTTTTGAAAAATGGAATAAAATGTAAATAAAAAAAATCATAAATTTTATTAAGTTCATAAGAATCATTTGATTCTTAAGCTAACCTAAGTCCTTGGCGTTATTAATAAAAACTTCTTTTCGCGAAGAGGTGGTTGGGGTCGGGGGTTGACAGTAAGATAATAAAAGTTCATTTTCATTTTTTTGTTAGTCAAGATGTCAAAAAAAAAAAGAAACCTGAATTACTATAATTACGAAATTAAAATGAAACTAAGAATCTGTAATTCCATAGCAAAAGAAAATGTCTCATTATAATTGAAGAGAGAAAATATCATTAGTGGTGAAAAAGAAAATAGAGAAAATACTTCACTGTATGAAACTTACAAAATGAAATAAAAATCACTTTATTTAATGAGCTTGAGTTTAAAAATATATTTCCAAAAGTATATATGAAAAAACTGCGGGTAAGTGAAAATCTACTTTGGAACTAGAGTAGTTAAATGTATCAAAGAGTGCAAATTTTGTTCACCATAATGTTAACAATGGTTAAGGTTCATGTGATTAAATATCACAAAAATTCATCACCCCGCCCTGCCTTGGCACCCGGGTCTACATTGAATGGCCGGCTGCCACGACTTCATCGGGCACTGTGGTCCCCGCATAATAGCCCCCATTACGGGCGGCTCATGCGTCGACCCCACCCCCTTCTACCGAGGTATGAACTGTCATCGGAGATGGGCCCTAAGAGCCACACCACCATTACTGCATCCACCAAGGGAGCGAGAACCTGCTTACGTATCCGGCAGCTTCTCATCTGTGAACTTCGCCATGCTGAGATCATGTGATTAAATATGCGAATAAAGAAAATAGTGATAATGTGATTAAATAAGGAAATTAGTTTGCCATTTTAATATTGAAAAATATTGTTCAAATCATACATTTTTTAAATTTCTTTAAATTAAAGAAAAAAATTGTACTGTTATTAAATTGGTATAATTAAAAATACATTTTTTGAATTTTAAAATGACTTAAAAAGTCATTTTTTGATATGATATTTTTGAAAAATACGGCGAAAAAACTACAAAATCGTGCCTACTTTTTTATCAACTGAAATTTTAATTATCTTTTGAGCTTTGGAAAGTTGATAGTGATTCTACTCTTGTTTTGAAGAACATATGCGCCAAATTTCACCAATATCAAGCAAAAATGTCGATTTTTTTTTAAAAAGACAAATAACATTCATCTTTGTATACATCATTGTAAAGTAAAATTTTATGGTTAAATCAGTTACAATTATCATGACAAGTAAAATCAAGGAGATCATGAATTTGTTGTAGAATAGTTGCATTAGATTT
This sequence comes from Araneus ventricosus, assembly GCA_013235015.1. Classification (NCBI taxonomy): domain Eukaryota; kingdom Metazoa; phylum Arthropoda; class Arachnida; order Araneae; family Araneidae; genus Araneus; species Araneus ventricosus. The sequence goes on from BGPR01000203.1 coordinate 968,813, forward strand.
TTTATGCAATAAACGCTATCACGAAATACTGTAATGTTAATTTTATAATTTGCTTGTAATCATGCTTTTGTATGTATATTTTTACTACTAATAAAAGCGCATGTATGCATAGTTGACTGTCTGTTGGCGTTCTACAAGAGAGACTGTTGAGCCTAGAGTTGCCAAATTTGGTACAAACCTACTATGAAGGGTGGCAAAGTACACCTCAGTGAGTTTTTAAAAACTTTAATTAATTAAAACTTAAGAAAGAATTTGGGGTTTCAGCGATAATAGCCGGAAATATTATAATTAAATAATTTCTACACTGTCTTATATTTCAAAAAAAAAAATTATCTTTCAAATGATAACAGTCTATTTGTCGTGCAATTTTTTCTTAAATTTGACAATTTTTAAAAGAAATATTTTTATGTATAATTTACAACAATGCTGGATTGAAAGTCAAACCAATTTCACTGATTCATCAAATCTTTAATATTTATCTTAATGTTTAATTTAATGTTTCTCTTATGTTAAAAAACGTGATATAAAAATTTATTTTGATTATTATATAAAACCTTCTTTTGTTCTAATGAAATGCTGCCATTTTAGTTGCATTTCCAGTTTTTTAGTCTAATTTTTGGTTAATTCTTTGCTACTTGAAATAAATTTACTTTTTAAATAGATTTGCTACATTATTTAGATTTACTTTTCAGCTATGATCTAAAATTCATTTTTTCACTTAGGGCAGATAGTCTTCAATGGAAACCATACCATCTATTTATTTGTAATAATTAGGTAAAACATTCAAGTTATAGTCAGATAAATAAAGTGTAATAAATGTATTTTAAATCTGAATTATACATGATCGAAATAAAAATTAATTTTCATTGAATTTACTGATATTAAAAAGCCATTCTGCCTAAGACTTTTTTAACAATTGAATTTAAAAATCAAAGTCATTAATTTTATTAGATGCAAAACATATTGCCTTAAAATTTAGTTCAAATTAGCTTGCGAAAAATTAAATAAGTTGATGTTTTTAAAATTGGTTGGCATAAATAATATATAATTAATGAAATGGGCGAATCAGCTGGCAGTAGAAGGCGGTTAGTATTTGTACAACAAAAGCAATTTAAAAATACAGAAATAATTTGAGCTCACCTCTTTAAAACAAATTTATCTCCTTAGGAAAGAATGAAAATGTCCAAGTATTTCTTTATGCGCCCACTCTCTGATGAAGCAAAAACAGAAATGCACCGCAACATTTTTTTCGTATTATTTGCCACTAAAGAAACACCAAAGGACCACTCATCCAATAAGGACGAGGCCCCTTCCTACAATATAGTAAACAAGATAAAATAAGACATCCCATCCTGAAACAGAAAACTCTAAGGAAAAGCACGATTCCCCTATTCCTTTGATTTTTTAATAGTTAAATTACGTGAATTTTTTGCAGTGATTTTTAAGGCAGGTGAGTTCCCTTGTCCATCTATTTTACGACTGTAAAATGAGATGCAAAAAAGAAGGAAAAACATGTTGTTTTGCCAGCTCTGAGCAAGAACCACACAAATGGTCAAAGAAGAACCCCTTTTCGCGTTGCTGGAAGGACCCTTTTTCCTGCGGCAGCAAGAAACTCGGAGTTCCAAGAAAAGGCGCGGACCCTTTCTCTCTCTCTGTAAAGCGTATATCACACGGACAGCAATCGTAAGCTGTTTTCGTCAGTGTGAGTGCAATGCCACTTACCATAAGAGTTTGTAGCACGTGACGCATTGAGACAACCGGTCAGACAGAATTTAGGTCATCGTTGGGGCGAACTACGTCACCGTCAAAGTCACACCCGATTGGTTTGAATTATCGCTGCTGACGATTTTCTGTCAGAATTGTGTGCATTTCCAAGCCGGTTGAATTCAGTCCACGATTTCCGTCATCTTGTCTGACCGGTCACGTGCTACAAACTTTTTTGGTAAGTGGCATTACCCTCGTGCCCACGGAAACAGACCACGATAAGCTGTCAATGTGATATACGCTTTAATGAGGTCACAAGCAGACAAGCTAACAACTTGACCACTGGACAAAACAACTAGCCACCCCCATAATGTTTAGTGAGTCACTAAAGACTTATTCTCAAATTCTTTTTTATTTGTACAGCAGATCGTACCAATCTAACTCTTAAACTAAGTTTTTTAAATGGTAATTTTTGCGCCCCCGTTCTGTCTGCGCCATTGGCGGGGGCCAATCTCGCCACCCCCTCGGTACGGCCCTGTCGTAATGTTAAATAAATTGAAAATACATGAATAAGATGAAAAAGAAATTGCTTCTCAACAAAATTGATTGAAAAAGAAACTCGTCTATAAATTTACTCTGCAAAAGTTATAAAATTGATAATTTTGATGTACAAAAAAATAATGTAATCTGATAAACCGAGTTACAATTTTCAGTTTAATACAAATTTTATCTTTATTTATTGCTTCGTTTATTTAAAAGAAGGAAAGGGAATGCACTGGACACATTTTAAAATCTAGCTCAAACGGATATCAGTACTATTTCGCTGTTTCACTTATGCTTAGAATACTTTAATTTCACTTTAACAGTACAGTTGTCTTGGAGTATGTGCCTCATACCTATTAAGAAACAAATTGTGAGAAATGTATATCATTTGTTAAAGTTGATAAAAGTCAAGTTTAATAATTACAGATATTAGTACTTCAAAGGTTAAACGAAACAATATCGCTGATTATTATTTTCTCAAAATGATTGGTGCCCATTACGCTTTTGAAGAGCTCTTTTTAAATATACGAGGGCAATTCGGAAAGTAACCTCCGAATCGCTGTAAAAAACAAACCAGCATAGAGGAAAAAAAAATATTTACATATCAAAGGTACAACTCTCCTCTATTTTCAACATAGTCTCCCCCATTATTCAAGCACTTGTCGTACCGTTTTACCAATTCCTTCTGCATAAAGAGCGACCGCCTGCGATTTTAACCAATGTGTCACAGCGTTTTTAAGTTCCTCATTGTCAGCGAAATGCTGTCCCCCAAGCCACTTCTTCATTGCAGTGAACAGATGAAAATCGGAAGGAGCCAAGTACTGGCTGTAGGGAGGATGTTGAAACACATCCAATTTGAATTTGAGCAAACCTCTCCTGTTCTTACAGCAGTGTGAGGGCGCGCGTTATCGTGCAGAAGCACAACCCCAGAACTCAGTAGGCCGTGACGTTTGTTCTGGATGGCTCTTTTCAGCTTCTTCAACGTGCGACAGTAAAGTTCGGAATTGATTGTTGTTCCACGTGTCATGAATTCGATAAGCAAGATTCCTTGAGCATCCCAAAAGACGGTAACCATCAGCTTCCTCGCTGACAAAGTTTGACGGGCTTTCCTCAGCCGGTCCCTACTCCAGTTGAGTCCGATAGCAACCTACGACGAATCTGATTGGACGAGCGAATACGAGGCCCCCTCCCACTAGCGGAATAGGCGATGTTTAGGCAACTCGCGCAATGCGATACATGAACAAATTTCAGAATGTTATTTCCTAAAATAGTAAGTTCTTCCACAAGATACTGCCTTGCTTAATTTTTGAGAAGGAATAATTCTTTTCCGTGATTTAATTACCTTGTATTTGTTTTAAATTCTTTCTTTTAGACATATTGCAATTCCCATATAAGCATCGTCTTTAAAAAAAATTCCCTCTTCGGCGAGCTTGAAGGCAAAGGCATATTCCTTTACGCTAATGTTACAAAAGTATTGAAATATTACATATTGATCAATGCAGACATAGCCAATGACTTCATTGTTTCTACACATTGCAATATTTAAGTCATGATTCTGTTTTCATGCCATTTATTTTTTTACTATATCAAGGTTTTATCATTCTATTCCAAAAGGTTATGCAAGATTTATTGGTCAGTACATTGCTCAATTTTTTTATATCCCAACACATAATCATTCAACAGGTTGGAGTCATAAAGAAATAAACATCCCAGCAGTGCAAATATCCCCTAGATAACATTAAACCAGCCTGTCTGAAGCAGTAACAAGAAATTGACTCTTGACACGAATGAAGAAGGACTCTAGATTTAAAAATTAATTTATTTAATCTAGGTTACAATATAATTGCGCGAACATTACTTTGTCATATGGTAAAATCACATGACATGGAAACACTTAAATACTACTAAAATGGGCTCATTTAGAGAACTCCCTGGTTACAGAGATAATAGTCACTAAATTCTTAACATACAAGAGAATAAAAATTATTAAACATTGTGAGTGACAAATTTAGTATGTGTGTTTAAAGCATAGGATATGAATGCATCCAATTTGAACAGTAATTTAAATCTCCATCGACGGTTAAAACCAAATACTCAGGCAGAAAATCCCAAAACAATTTTAAAGTTAAGGATATATTTTTCAATATCAAAAAGGATAAAGGAAACTTATTTAAATATCTATCGTTTTTGGCTATTATATATTGAATTATCCTGGTTCCGCCATGTTTAGTTAAATATCAAATTAAAGTAATCTGTAAAATTAACTAATTATCAAATCAACTATTAAAATTAACTATTTACTTAATTAAAATTAAATAATAGTGACAAAATCTCCACTAAAACCTTTTTATGGTTCCAGCAATTTGCCAGCAATCTTAATCTTAGAATTATATAATAATTATCTTAATTTAAATAAAAGTTATTGCGGCTATGTGTGTATGTTCCACATCTCCTCCTAAACCACTGGACTGATTTCAACAAAACCGAAGATGTTTTATAATTTACGTAATTTCCTAAAGGATTTTTGTTTACTAATTCTCTGTTCTGCAATAAGATAGCAAAATTTTGAGCTAAAAGAGTTATAATTTATTTTAGTTTAGTTACATTAATGTCCCGTTTTGAAGCAACATGAGGGTTCTTTTGGGACAGACCTCGCAATTGTGAACCACAGTTGGATGACGAGGACGACACCTGAGCTGGCATCCCCTCTCCAAGCTTTCGCTCCACACCAATGGGGGGAGGACATTGGCCCCCCTACGTATGATTTAGAGTGCAACAGGCCCAATATACGGCGGATCCGGGTTTCGAGCCTGGAGCCCTATATTAGAGACCTAACCACTAGGTCACCGCGACTCTGATAATATGTTTTATGCATCCAGTTATGTTATAAGAAAGAACAGTAAACTTTAAAAAATAGAAGAACCATAAGAAATTTTCATAATTCCTTGCTTCTTATAATTAAACCTTAACTGTAATTACCGCAATTTTTTTTAATTCAAAAATTTTGTTAAAAGCACGTTTTAATATCATGCGTTTAACATCGTGCATATTATTTGTAACAATATGCAAAAATTAAGATGTATCTTCTTACCATGGTTATGGAAGAAAAACCAAAGATAAAATATCTGCAGCAATTATTGTTTTCAAATACACTTAAATAAAATATTTCTAAAAGTATTTTTTTTTTAAAAATAAAATATTTGTATTAAAGTAAAAAGAATATCCGTATAATAAAATTTATAAAAAATTACTTTTTTAAAACTTTAAGATGATGGAAAAATCATTTTTGTGCTATAACATTTTCGGAAGTTACAGGGAAAAAAACGTCAAAGTTTTGGTTAACCTTTAATAATGCTTCTTCCTTTTTTTAATAACGCTTTTTTTGTAATTAAAATCTGAATAAAACCCCTCGCTTCGAGGTGCACATTTCCATCCTCCTAATTATGTGTGAGCCGAACTTGGTAGTTCTAGGATCAATATTCTACCCTGTACAGTGCCAACACACACAGATTCTTATTTATTAGTAGTAGAGTTCAACTTTTTAACGAAAGGTGGTTTTGGGTTCTAGGGGTCCTGATCGGTGAAGATCCGTAGAAATTTTCTGGAAGTCCTATAAGGAATCTATCTAAAATTATGATTGCACAGCCCTAAAATCTTCTAAACTAAGGGTTTCTATTTTTCAAAAATCAACAAAATTATTTTCAAAAATGTTAAGGATGGGCAAAAATTCTGGGATTATTCTTCAGAGAATTGAAAATAATTTACTGAATAGAAAAATGATCATTTTATGAAGGGAATGCTTCAGAGGGATCACCACCCATTTGAAGCTCTTGATTTTGTTTATTTACAGAAAAATATTTTTATTCATGATCTTTCTAACAATATTGAAAATTCATGTTACTCTTAACCTTTTGAAAAGTTTACAATTTGTTTATATTCTCTGTAAACATAAGAGCATAAAATCATAATTAGTGTTTTATTTGCTTGCATTTTGTGAGAAATTCAAGAGAAAAGAGCCATATTATTGAAAATAAAAAATAAAATGAATTTATCATAAAATAGTCTTACTTTTGAGTAAAAATAATGTAAAGGTAATATTGGAAAATGTTCAACATGAGATTTGCCATTGTTATAGATTTAAGTTGTAATAAAAAAATTTTCTTCAGAAAAATTTTATAACTAGCAGAAAGCCAATAAAATTAGCTAAAGGATAGTATAAGTATGATTTAATATGCTTTAAACAGTCATCCACTATGAAATTTCCATTTCAAATTTTCTCTTAATGTGGCCAAAACTGGAGCATCTATCCTATAATAAATATTGTGAGTAAATTCCAAATTTTAAATTATTTTGTGTTTAAAATTTATTAGTGATATTACAAATAATCAGAAGTATTATATTTTTGTAAATGATTGACGAGTTTTGGAAAATTCACTCACTGCATGGAATTTTAACTATAGTATGAGACAATTTTTAAGATAATTCACATTCCATTCAACCTAATCATATACAGTTCAATCTTAACTAACCATAGCATATTCATCCCTTTTCCTTATAATTTTGGTATCCAACTTGACTTTAATGGTGATAGTGGCTGGGCAATTTGAGTTCTTTGAGATTCCTCTCTTGTTCTGGCTACTAGGAACTTTATTGAAAGAATTGTGGTGACATACGTACTTGTGACTGAAATATAATGATTTTAATATTATAAGTAACAGCTGATACATCAATTAAATATAAAGATTTGAAATAATTATTTCTACTTACGAGCACACGAATCCTACACCAGATGGATTGGAATGTCGAAGATTCATTTCGTGTTGGTATTTCTACCATATTCGGCTATCCAAGCTTTGACGTCGGATATATTCTTCAAATTAGATCGAAGGATAGTATTTTCCGAATCTGTTTGTATAACTTCATTTTCGAAAGAAGAAGGAAGTTCTGAATTTTGAAGATCCATATTAGTCAACGCAGAGAACAAGTAGTCGAAAACACACACAACGAAATGAAAGAAGCGGCCGGCAATAAAACGATAAAGTTTCGGTTTTCAAAGGCTCTCGCATTCGGTCGTCCAATCAGATTCGTCGTGGGTTGCTATCGGACTCAACTGGAGTAGGGAATGTTTATATGCAGCCGGGTTGGAGAACCGGTATGACCCCATGCCATAGACTGTTGTTTTGTCTCCGCATTGACATGCGCTACCCAAGTTTCGCGTCACCAGTCACTATTCTGTTCAAAAAGTCCTCCCCACCCGTGTGGTACCGGGAAAGAAATTTTAAGGCAGCGCCCATTCGACTGCTTTTGTGGATCTCCGTGAGCATTTTTGGTACCCATCGAGCACAGAACTTCCGGTAGCCTAATTTTAGCGTTACTGTCTCGTACAAAACTGTCCGAGAAATGTTTGGAAGGTGTTCTGAAAGTTGGGTGATTGTGAAATTACGGAGCAAACGAATTTTTTCATTGATTTCTTTCATGAGATCAGCATTCACTACAGACGGCCTTCCACTCCGTGATTCGTCATGGATGTTTGTTCTTCCGTCCTTGAAAAAGCGTACCCATTGACATTGACGCACTACACCTTCACTCATAATGTTTAGCCCGTATACGGCACACAATTCACGATGGATATCCGCTGCTGACAGTTTTTTGACCCAAAGAAATCTTATCACTCCTCGCATCTCACATTTGGCGGGATTTTCTTCTGAGGCACACATTTTGTCACGTTAGAACTAGCAAACGCTTGGCTCTATGACACTCTCACTCGCCGACTGGAAACTTACTGAATCACAAATTGCTCGTGCATTCGATTGAGGGCGCTCCGAACCGTACTTCCAGCGCCACGCCCAAACGGCGGTTAGTTTCCGAATTGCCCTCGTATATCAAGTGCTACAGATTTCTCGATTCTCTGTTTTATTTTAATGAATCAAAGTTGCAAAGCACTATTACCGTTCTTTATCATTTAATCAAATTGCCATCTATCAGCATCCAAAATACCATTTACTTCCACAAGATCATTAATTTTACAGTTAGAATTAATTATTTAAAAATCAATACGAGATTAATTAAAAATATGAACCATTTACAGTTACTGAACAACCAAAATATTAATACAATTTTTACAAAATAATAGTCAACTTCACTCAGGGCCTGATTTAGAGATGGGCTCCTAAGCTATATAAATTCCTATGTTTTCAAAATTTTCTTTTAAATTCCACCAGATAGTCGCAGAAATCTTGAAAATATGCATGCCTTTCAATTATCATTCATATTAAAATCTGAAGGTAAACAAAAGTATGCATATATCTATCTATGTCCGGCTATCTTCTCCCGAATCACTGAATCCTGAAACAAGCAGAAAGTACCAGAGGCAGGAAATAATCCAAGGAATCCATTTCAACCATTGAAATTCCGAAATTACAATTAGTTAAAAAGATTGATTAAAATCGTGTAAATGAATGAAATTTGTGCCGCCATCTATCGGCAGCTCCTATAACTATGTGACAATGTGCAAATGAATGAAATATTATGCCGCCATAAATCGGCAGATCCTATAATTATCTGTCACATCGGTTGTATTTTTCAGTTTTCAACCCATTCTTTAGGTTATAAAGGGTTCTTTTATTTCTAGTCTACTAGCAGTAACGCGCACGGCGTTGCCCGCGGAATCAGGACTTCAACAAAATGAAATAAATAAGTAAAACACCCACAATGATATGAAAAAGTTTTGAAAGCAAAACAAAAGATACAAATTATTGATTTTCCCGCTTTTTTTGTGATAATGGCATTTTAAATGTAGAAAAACAGTACAGAGTACGTTAATCCAAAATAATATTAAAAAATTGCAACGTGAAATCATTATTGTGCAGCAACCAAAATATGCGAGACAAATAAATGCGTTAAGATACTGCCGAAAATAATAATCGAAGTCATTCAATTGAAAATTATGACGTCACCTGCGCTCTGAACCGTCTGCACTGAAATTGCCAGCAACGTTCCGGTTGGTTGGTTGTGTGAGGTTTAATGGCGCAAGAGCCATTACAACGTTCTGGAGAAAGTGTCGCGGGAGGAATCTCGCTAGAGAAAAATATCTATCAACTGATCAGGAAAAAATTTAAAAAATTTAGTTTAATAATAATAAAAAAAAACACTCGAAAATCGGTTTCGGTTCTCCCGCGGAGAAGCGTGGATACTGATCGAAATCCTGCAGATAAAAAAAAAATCAATTTAACCAAAATATCTATCGTCTTTTTACATAAATCATGTTAAAATATACAGAGTCACCTTTTTACACAGACTGTTTCCCATTTTTCATTTTTAATTGCTCACATTTGAAACTTTGAGGTCAGAACGTCTAATTATTTTCTGAAAATACACTAATCATTCTACCATACATGAATTAAAAATGTTATCCATTCAACGATATCAGTTTGATTATATAACTGTGTTCTTCTGATGTCCAAAATTTTTAAAAATATATAAAAGTGCGTACTCAAATTTGATTATAGATTTCACTGCGCATCGTACAGAAGGAAAAATGGCACGATTGCATATTATGCAGGCCTTGCATGTAGAGTGACATGCGCAGTTACATTTTTCTTGTGTCTGTAACGTCATGTGTATCGTCTCCTTCATTTATATGTCTTTAGGTGTGATTGTAAAAATTGTAGAAGAGACAATTGATGAAATGGAATTTCAAATACATGATCGGTAGCGTCTGGTTTCGTTCATAATTCGATTCAGGGGCGGCTCGTGCATATTGACTGCGGTACTGCAGCACCTCCAACTTTTTCCATTGTGTAAATTCATTTTATTTCGCATTTGATATTTAAATCTATCAACAATCTAAAGGAATTTTACATTAAACGATTTCGATCTTCAAATAAGCCGCTAGGAAAAACTGATGCAGAAAACTAAGTTCCTTATCTTAATTTTTCACTACCGAAGATGATGTACAAAGGAGAAATTAATTTAAAGTAAAGGAGAACTGAGGATAGGTCCATTCCGCCTGCGCGCATGCGCAGTTACAGAGCGCAGGCTTTCCCTTCCTTTCCCTACTACATTTTAACCCTCTGAGCGCCCAATTATTTTGACTTTTATCTGTCCGGTTAGAAAACTTAGCTTTTAAAGTAAATGAGTCAATCTTTTTTTATTTTTAATTATATCTCTGAAATCTTAAGAATACTTTATCCATGATTGTGTAAGAAAATATACATATAAATACGAGCTATCCGCTTTTGAACTGAACATGGGAAACGGAAAAAGACGTTTGCGCCTCTCGGAGGGTTTTAAAGCTGAATGAGAACTTTCGAGTTCAGCAGCACCAGTTGAGCTTGAAACATAGTTTCAAACATTTCACCACAGCGGAAATTTTTTTCGCGAGATAAAACTTTGAAAATAAGTAAGAAAATGAAGGAAAATTAACGATAAACAAAAATTTAATTGAAAAAGTTTTTTATGGTAAATAAATACATACGAGAAGTTTTCCGCGATACAAGTGTTTTCAAAATTTCAGTTTAACAAATTTCGAGTTTAAATTTTTCTCTTAAGATTGCTTTGTTAAAATACTTATCTGTGAGAAGAGAAAAAAATGTTATAAGTTTATTCATTAAATATAAAACTACTCAAAGTTGATGAAAAAAAAAGACACAAAATGCAAGTGGTACAAATATGCATCATGAGCAGTGAAGGATTAAAAGTTGCAGCACCCCCAAGATCACATAACACGAGCCGCCACTGATTCGATTGATACTTTTTAAACTTTTAATTAACTTCGTTAATAATTCAAGGGTTGGTTGTGTGAGGTTTAATGGCGTAAAAGCCATTTTTGGCTAAACTGCGCCAAACGTATGGTAGGTAAGCAGGATCACGGTAATAAAAGATATGGTGTTACATTAAAAGAGGTAGATAAAATTCTAAAATAAATTTGAAATTCATACTTGCATATGAAAAGATAAAATCATGTTAGGTAGACAAGATAAAAGACGTCGAGCCGAGTAAAAAAATAAGAAATCAAAGCAACTTTTACGGTTTTAAGAAAAAAGAAGTTGCTTTATAAAAGCAGTAAGGAGCAAACTTTGAAATTCGTTGGGAAAAGCGGTAAAAATTAAACTACCGCTTCCGTGCAGTAGAGGGTGGAGGCAGAGTTGTAGGACAAATGTTTTGAGGTGTGTCCTCAAGGTCCTTAGACATATCATATTCCAGTGTGTCGCCTTCTGATGCGCTAGAAGAGCTCATCTCGGCATCAGCATCCGATCCTAGAGATTGTAAAATTTTTGTTTTCTCTGGACGGAAAGCAGCCATAGAGTCTGGCACAGGGCCAACAGAACAAACATGAGCACAGGGTTCGTACGCGTCCTTACAAGTCCTTAAAAGTCCTTACTTTTACATTTAGTCCTTAAAAGTCCTTACAAATCCTTATTTTTATGCCCCATTTTTAAAAAGTCCTTGAAAGTCCTTACTTTTTACTCTGCCATTATTAAAAAATTTAAAATTTCACCGATTATCGTTTTTCTAATTCCTCCTTCTCGGCGGCTTTAATCGCGGTCGACGTGGTTCTCGCGGAATGCGGTGGGGGGTTCGCGTTCTACGATTCCATATCCATCGCATACACTTTGGGAAATAAGGGAGCAGTTACAGATGGCCTTTATTGGTCCATGGTTCCATAGGAATGATCGTCAAAAGTGCTGTTACCATTTTTAGAACAGTATCAAAGTTATAAACCTTTACTTCCATTTTTTGCAAGTGATGTTTTTAAAACTTGTTAATTCAACTTCAGTGACCCAAACTTGTATAATGATAAAAGTTAAGTGTATTTAGGATTTGCTGCAGAGCAACTAATAAAGAAAAGATAAGAAATTAGAAGACAAGGATGTTTTCACACCCAGACAGGATAGTCGGAAAAACATCATAACAATGATAAAACATTTCATGCAGAAATGTCCTATGAATTACGCATTAGTAAGACCTGCGATTTGCATTGATCCACGAGTAATGGCTGGATATCCCGAAAAAGCACAGGAAAAAATGAAAAAAGTATTGATTGTATTGTCGCAAAATAAACGTATTTTGGGAAAAGATTGCGACGAAATTTTGTTACTCTATGCAGATTTTCTGTTACATATTGTAAAGCCAAATTTATTTGAATTTACTTCTTTCAATCCAAAGAGTGATTCCCTTGATAATTTTTTACAAACTTATTTTAGTACTAATCATTATGAGAAAGTTTGGAAGATTATCAAAATGGTATTAATACTGTCACATGGGCAATGAGGTTTTTCGGTGAACAAGGCCCTGGAAATAGAAAATAAATTTTCTATTTAATAAATTAAAGATGCTTCATATATTTTCCAGCGTGTAAATCATGAATTTATTAAGCTGTCTGGGCTATTTATGACTTAAAAATTACTAAAGAAATGAGGACGGCTGCCACCTCGGCTAGACCAAAATACATGCAGTATTTAGAAAGTGAAAGATCCAAAGAAAAGACTGAAACAAAACAACTGAAACGAAAAGCTCTAGAGAAAGAAATAGATTTTTTAAAACAAAAGAAAATGTTCCTCCAAACGGACATGCACCAAACAAATGAGAAAGCAAATGATTTAGCTAATTTATGTCAAAGGACATAAATTTATTTATTCAATCGCATGAACTAAGAAAAACAATTTCTGAAAAAGAAATTAAAATAAATACCTTGGATGTAAAATTGAATGAAAAAAGTTTGGAATTAAAAGATATTTAATTTGATTACCAGTTTCATGGGGTTTTTTTTCATCAATTTATTAACTCATATTTTTAGGAGTTTTGTTGTGTTAAATTTGTAATGTATCTTCTATGTTTTATATTATAATTTATCATCTAATAGGTTGAATTTACAAAAATGAGATTTTATTTTAAAATGCGTGCGACAGTTCGTTAAGTTTATTCAATTTAGAGGTCCTTATTTTTTGGTTTTTTTAGTCCTTAAAAGTCCTTGATTTTCTTTTAAGGAAATGTGTACGAACCCTGGAGCAGATGTAGTATCATTTTTGGTGACCATAATATTACCTTGTTTGACAGAATTTGAAACTTCGCTAGGTTCTTTATCTGTAAGTTGTGGGGGTTTGTAATACTGAGAAACTTTGTTAACAGTTATGTTATCCTGATTAACCTGAGAATCTTTGAGTTTTTCCTATTGGTGACAGTTTTGAAATCGGAGAAGTCAGGTGGAGTTTTGTTAATTTCCGGAACTTTGAATTGAAATGAAACTGCTTCATTACGAGTATCAGTTGAAGATAGTTTTAAAACAGGATCAATAGATCTGGGACAAATTTCGGAAGGTGTATAGGATGCTTTAAATGGACCAGAAGGCAAGATATATATACTTGTGGTTTCGTATGTTTTTTTCCCGGGAGTTATGTTAGTTGAATCAGATTTATTATTAACGTAAGTAAGGTCTCCAAGATTGTTAAGGCTGATACAGTTGTGCATGGGTTCTTGACTATGGAAGAGTAGCTAGTAGCAGATGCTGGAGTTTGAGATTTAACAAGTTTCCGGGCTTCGGGATAAGAATTTGCTTTTTAATTTTTGTGGCAATTATTTCTTTTTCTAACTTCCATGCTGAACAGTTTCGAGAAAAGGAGGTGTGTGCTTCTTTGTAGTTTACGCATTTCTAAGCAGCGGTGCATTGAGAACTGTCGTGACCCACTTCTGCACAACGGGCACAAGTCAGTGTCCCGCGGCAAGAAGTTTTAGAATGCCCGAAACGTTGACATTTGAAGCAACGAAGGGGGTCGGGGATATACTGTCGAACAGAAAGACGCATATATATTTAATGTACTCGGGTAATGTGGCAGAACTAAAAGTTAGGATCAGATGCTTAGTGTTTAGGAGCTGGCCATCCCTCCGTATAGATGTACGCCGTACATGGCTCACCCCCTGACTTTGCAAGTCTTTCAGGATTGATTCTAGTGGAACATTAAGTAATTCTCCGCAGGAGATAACTCCTTTGGAGGAATTCAAGGATTCATGTGGAGAGACTGTAACTGATATATCGGAAAATGCTTTGATTTTCATAATTTGTTCCGATTGCTTACGAGATAGAATTTCGACCAACAGGTCGCCAGATCGAAGCTTTTTTGTACTTTTAACCTCACCGATATTACTGGTAATTGCTTTTTCGACTAGGAAAGGTGACACAGAATGAAATGTTTCGTTATTCGTAGAGTTTCTTTTAATCAAAAAATATGTCGGAAAATTATTTGCTATTGAAGAATTAGATACGATGTGTTGCCCACTGAAGGGACCAGATTTTTTTTTGCCCATACGACAATGGTAGGTATTCAGGCCCGATGGCACCCCCACCATGGAGCCCAACTAGGGATGGCAGCCACCGGCTCTGGGTATTTCCAGCCTCGGCGCTTACCATAGTGCTAGCCGGTACCTATACGCTCAGGGCCACTTCCGGGAACGTTGACCACCCTTAACGCCAAGCCCCAGAAGTTGACCACTTTCGCTTGAGCAGACCAACCTAGTGGCTGGAATACCGGCCGATTGACACACCAGGCACCAAAATGTACTACCCGTCTAATGGGTCGCCACGCACGGCCAACACGTGGGGGTATTTTGCTGTCCATGAGAAGCAGGAAGCAAACAGAGCGGCAACAGCTTCTCATGGAGAGCTCCCTCGCCTACCCTCGAGGGAAGGAAGAAAAAAGCAAAAACTCAAAAGGAAGGCAAAAACTTGAAAGGAGATCAGACACTAGGGTACCTCGAGGTCGTGAATCCCGTCACACCTGAAGATGTGCCCCTGAGGGGAATAATTCAAGGGATACTTTAGGTTTACTCGTAATTTTTCAACGTTTTTTACATTTCGTTGAATGGCCGAAATTTCAGATAAAAAAAATGTACATGTGACTTTTATTCCATAAAAATTTAGGACTTGAAAACGGTTTTCCGGTCCTTTTCATAGCAAACTAAATTTAGCTTAAAGAATTCAGTAAAATCACAGTGAAGAAGTCAAGAGAATTGCCTAAAAAAATTGCTTTCACATAGCAGATTTACTTCTTTCGCATAAATAAAAACGCATTCATTTAACCTCCCGTTGGGCGCATCTAATTTGTGAGATGAAGCACCCATATATATATATATTTGGCCTAAATGCGGGTTTAACCGAGAAAGGTGTGGAAACCTCTGGTAGCTTCCTGGTTCCCTACCACTCACACTAGGGTATCGGGTTTTTTTTCTCTAATGCTCTTCTGATTTTACATGAGGGGCACGTTAATCTGGTAGAGGAGTTGCGCCTGGTTACGTTCGTATTTTTGATTTCCCAAAATTTTCTCCATATTTCTTCTTATTTACCTGCCAAAGTCCGTATACCTGTATTCCAGCAGCTAATTTAATGATATTGATCATTATTTCCAATATATTTTTTCAAAAATATCGAATTATTTCAGGCTCTCAACGACAACATTTGTCATTGCTAAGGAACCTTACGGGAAAGCAAACGTCAACTCCCTGAATTCCTGGACATTTTATTAGTTAAAATTGCAAGGAAATACAAAAAAGTTATTTAAAGACGCAAATATAGCTTTCTATGTCCGAATAGTTCAGTTCCATGAGCTTTTCCTTAAGTCTAAACAAAATTTTAACTTTTAATGTCACAGATGATTTGCGCCCGAATGTGTTATCATTTGTATTGCGCCCGACCGAAGGTTAAATCTTGGAACTTTTTCATAAGCTTTCTACATAATTGCTGCATTTTAGCTTTGCTTGCGTAGCATTTATAATGAAGTAACAATTCTTGATTATCACAAAAACAATACATAATTACTTTTGTTCGCGAAACATTGGGTAGTTGGAATTCTTGTCTTTTTGTTGCAAAAACGTTTTTTTTTAGGTTTATTGTAATAATTTACACATTCTTTCTTTTTCCTATAGTTTTCTTCGAATTGATGCCACATCTGCCAGCATTGAAAACACTACAATAAGCAACTTCTTGTTTTATCAGCCATCTAATAATAAACCTGCTTTTTCCTAAATACAACATGGAATCAGAGGAAAAGTGACTTGGAGTAACTGATGCAAGACCTATAGGCACAACTGCTTTTATTTTTTATCAGCTATCTAATAGTAAACCTGCCTTTTCCTCCATATAACAAGAAATCGAAAGAAAGGTGACTTTGAAAGTAATTCTTATCGTCTCGCTCTCCATATCGATATTTCGATAACAATAAAACTAAGAGAAATAATCATGAATCGTCCGACAGTTCCAAACCTTGAGAGCCTCGCAACACTTAAAGTAGCAGTGCTACTTTACAACAATCCTGAAGTACGAGAGCTAGCAAAATTAGTGATTTTCGAAGATTTCGATATAAGAATTCTTCAGGAATGGAAACAATTAATGCATAGTAAAATGTCAAAAATATTGATTCCTACTCGTCTTCAAGAAATCATAGCTAATGTAGCCAGTCAGGTTTGTTTGCAAATCTGGGATAAAAACATACAGTTTCACGCGATGCATTGGAAAATTTCATTAGTGTTTGGAAGACATTGTCAATGCTTGAAAGGTCTTTTACCGAGTATTTACCGATGGACACCAAACGGCTCCATAGACTTTCGTAAAACTGTTCAAGCGCTTGTTCAAGACCAGCGGGTTGACATGGCATTTCGTTTTTCTTTGTCATGTTATTATGTTTTGGGAAATGAAACAATCTCGCTATGGAACGCCATGCCGGAATCTACGAAGAAACGCTTCTTTGAAAATGATTTGGTACACGGACTCAAAGACCGAATTGAGCGATTTCTAATAGTTGGCGATGTGAAATGGTACTGCTTCGTTAGTCAGAGGAGAAAGACTCCTCATGAAATTATCAGTGAGTGTAATGATGTGGAATTCCTAGATTCTATTTTTCAAAAGATAGGGAAGGAATGGAAGTGTAATCCAGAAATACACGGGAAAATGTATCACTTGCCTGGATTCCCTTCGTGGTGGGATCTAGATACTGCAACACACACGAAATGTTTAGTGCAATTGGATGATGATCTTGGCTTTACTTGGCTGACCTGTAAACAGAAATCTAAACACTTTGTCTTTCAGAGCATCGTTTTCGAATTTTTTAAGAGGGCTCGGCAAACATTCATGGACTCTGCAACCCACCTATGGACTTCCGTCCAAGAAAGAAGTCTTTCGTATTTGTTTTTCTTGATTCGTTTCGGAATGCAGAAAGGATGGCAAGACGGAAATTACATTGATAACTTGTAAGAGCCTTAAAGTAATAACCTACTACAAATAAAGTTTACCAAATATTTCACCTGTTATCCATTCGGGATCTCAACTCACATTGTTTGTGCACATTATTGTAATCTTATAGTGGTGATAGCCTGATAATGGTGAGGGGGCCTTATCTGAATAAACTACCTGATTTTATCTAATTTAATTTCCTTCTGAAATCCAGGTATCCAGAGTTATGTCACCTGTGTTCCGTTTCACAAAATGCAAAACCTTTGGATTTATTCAAGTTCACCGGGGACTTATTTCCACTAATATTGAATGAAGATCACCTCACCTGTCTTGTTGAAGAAGTGAATGGCTTCGCCAACAACTCAAGAACAATCTCAGATGTGTTTTGGTGCCAGTCAAGGAAAAAGTGTTTTCACATATATATTTCTCAAGACTGTTATTCCAATTTATAATGGATTTTAGTACTGTCTGCATTTGCTTGCTTTAAAGAATCTTTGCTGCCATTACCTGAGAATTGGGAAAAACAGATCTGTATGATTTTTGAATGAGTTAAGCAAGATAGCATAATATTTGTCAAATTATTTTCATATTGAAAACTCTTTGCAATATCATGGTTGTCTGTAGTGTATCGGTGGTTTTTACGCTTCAGGTGAGATAACCATCTCAGCACGTCTAAGGTCTTATATTAAAGGATGCATATTTGATTTTTTAAAATTGCTTTTAGCATCCAGAACCTATGTCTCAACCGTCGTTACATTGAACTCATGAGAACCTTGTAATACCTTGTAACAACTCATTAATGATTTACTTGAGTGAGGCTGATAAATACAATAACGAATTCTTTTTTCATTTTTTTTATAAGTATGTTTCGTGTATTTATTTTTTTAATCATTGATTTTTACTTGTTTATGTAGAAAATAAAAGACGATTTTTCTTATATCCATTCTTGGGTGTGTTTTTATACATTTTTTCCCCTTGAAGTAATACATTTATTTTTAATATTAAAATCCAGACACCATCGCAAACAGCTGGTTCGCCCGTTAAAAAATGGATTAATAATTCAATGAATCAGATGAAATAAAAACGTTGCATGTTGTTTAAAATTGCAGTGGGCATAAGTCATTCTAAATTAAAGCCATCCAATGAAATGTTATCGAATTGAAGTTACGAAACCAAATAAAAAGAAAAGATTAAACTTCAGATTTTTATAAAAACGACGTCTATAAACGAAGTTAAAGGTTAAGAAAGAAAAACAAATAAAAGTTTAAATGATTTCAAATGCACCAGGAAAGAAATGGTATCAAATATTCAGCTTCAAGTAAATCAGTTCAAGTTTTGAAGCCACATTATGTGAATAACTATTTGAGGGCTCATTTGATTATTTTATATTTCTATTGTTACTTTAGGAACAGACAGGAAATCGATACTTTGTGTCATTTTGCTGGACTTCGCATCAAGGTTACTTGAGACTATCTATTCATAATGATTTTTTCAGAAAATTCACTGATGAGTCAGGCTTCTTATTTGTCTAGGGTTACCATAGTTTTATCAGTTGAAATCCGGACACGCCGGGAGGGGGTCAAAATATAGTTTAAAATTCTAAAAACTGCCTACCTACGACACTCTCATAAAACTAGCAAAAAATTTGAAGAGAAAAAACATTTAACGCGTCAGAATTCAAAGAATATACAATCTTTATTAATGTTTGGTAATTCAAAATTATAATAATGAAAGACAGAATTAAAATAAAACCGCCAAAACTTTTAATTTTCATTTTGATATGGGATCTGGATAAGTCTGCTCATCTACTTTCTCATCAACCATGGATGTAAACAGTGAATTTTCTTCCATTGGCGGAATGATGTCAGCTTTTTGGTATATGACAGATTTTCTCATTTGCAACTAAATTTCTCTCATCGAATTTACTGGCCTAATTTCGGATATTTTGAAGATCCGGACGTGAGCTTGAAATCCGGACTTTTGACAACCCTATATTTTTCCTTCTTGGGCCTAAATCCACAGTTGCGCCGACGCATACAACTGCTCATATGAGAAGGCGGGGAAGACAATAGCAAACCCCTCTCGTGTGCAACATTTGAAGGAGAGAACATCATTTCGTGTGCTTTTATGCAAGGAGAGTAACCAATTAACTGACATTCGCTTTTTCAAAAATTCGATTAAATGCTCTATAGAGCTTAAACTAATACCATTGGAAAGATAATGATTTGTATTTTAAGAAGGTATGAAATTCGTTCTCGAATCCTAGTATTTCGGAAGTTATTAATGAAAAGTTGTGCAAAAGCATTAAGTTTCCACTCAATTTATCTTCATAAAGTGCACAGCGTTTTTCCTTTTGCTTTGTACAGCACATGTCCTAAATTTCGCCAAGATCGGAAAAAACAGTAGACTTGTATTTAGAATGTGCACACGTAACATAACACCATTCCCTGCCTCTGTAACTATAACCTGATTATTTAAGCAATATCCGGATATGAAGTGGAAGACAAATCACATCATTTGAAAAGATGTCCTCCCGCTGCCTGCTTACTTAACGCTACACGTTTACAGAGGTTTGACAGGAGCGAATCCATTCTGATGGATTACTTTTTTGCGTGTGTGTTACATTACTATGTTGTTTCGCTTGCAGAGCATTCAGGTTAACAAGAACTATGAAGATACGTAAAATTGCTCACACAAATAAATAAGCGCAGACAACGGAAAAACTGTTAGGTCGAAATAATAATAAAAAAACTCCATTTGCAATACAAACCGTTATGAGAAGTGATAAAAAGCAAGAAAAAAAAATATAAAATCAATAAAATAATATAAATTATTTACATTACTACGCTATTAAAGTTTTTGCCTTATCCGTTCGGAGCTCCCAGTCTTACCTGTACCACCATAGTAAACAACGATGTAGCTCAGGACTGTTAACTTGGCTGGTTGATTAATCATACAGTGGCTAGCAAAATGTTAAAGAAATAACCATTCTGTTTCGGAATGTGTCACCAGTACTAATAACGACAAATTAGCAAAAAGATAATAATTGAATAAAAACATAAGATAATTAAACAAAAATAATATAAAAGAAAATTAATGGAAAATAATAAAAAATATACAAAAATTAGCAATAAAACGCGCATTTATTTGTACGAGATTTCCGAAACTTGCACGTTGCAAAACGTGGATGAAAGGGGAAATTGTTATCTTCTGGACAAAAATTACCCAATGGACCTTTTACTATGGGGATACCTCAAACTGCATGATCTTGAAAGGCGTATTGCTGATGATTGGACTATTAGTACGACATGAACGTGACCTTAACGGAAATTTATACAAGGGTCCAAATGTGTATTGTAGCTGTCGGAGAGCAGTTTGAAAATCGAAAATAAAGATATCTTGAGATAATTGCTTTTCTCTTTTTCTGAAACATTTCGTCATGAAACATTGTTGGAATTCGCAAACAACTAAATAAAGTTTTAAACTTTAAAACTATTTAGACATCTTTATGTCTATTAAATTTTTTGCATGGCATTTTACTCAATCTTCATTCAGTATATAGTAGTCATTTGTTGAAATCTTCAGTTTTATCCATTTTTGTAGAAACTAACAGTTTGTTACTTCCAGAAACTTCAATTGGAAATAACTTCATCGTATAGCTTTAAGTCTAAATAATCAATATGAAATACAAAAATAAAAACTAATTTATACAACTTGATTATTTAAAATTTTATTGATATAATAAAATCAATATAATTAATAAGTTGTGCGAATCAACTGGTCGCCAAAGGCGGCTAGTTATCCATATAGTTAATCTTCGAATGATATTTTTTTTTCTCTCTAAAACGAATTTTGAGAAGGTTAATAAATTTACAATAAAAAAATCCGGAATTAATGACGTAAAAATTCCGGAAATGTCAGGATTGCAATCACTCCTGGGATAGGAATGTTCATGATCATGAAATTCATGAAAACCTCAAGATTTTTTTTGTAATTTTCATCAAGAATTTTTCTGTAAATTTCTGCAAATGTTTGGTGGTTTGAAATGTAAGTGAGGAAATGCAGCATTCTGTTTCACCGCTCTTGATGGCTAGGCCACCACCTTCCCATGTATCTCCAGTGCAGTTCCAGGAAAAAGTCAGATTCGCGGAAATTTTCAAGGTCTACGGGGCTGCAAGGGACTTATTTGGACCCACTGGTGTTCGTCCAGTACATTCTTGAGCTAAGTGATACCTTTTTGTTATTTCCACCCCATTTTTCTTTCCAAAAGCAGTGGGCATATTCCTTCTATAGGGTAACTTGAGCTTCAGGATTGTCATATTGGCATCTTCAAGGCCAACTTTACAAAACTTAATTATTTTCAAAGCGCTTGGCTAATTCTACTGTTTTTCATATATGTTTGAAATGGCTTACACTCACTTCTCTCGTTAAACAAACAAACATATTCTGCGCCCCATCTCGATAAAGTTAGTATATAATTTTCAATTTAATATTCACTAGTTTATTTTTGAAACATATAAACACTTAATACAATCTTTATAATCTTTGAACTACATTAAATTTTTATTTCTAAATTGCACTACTTATGAAATAACACAGCATTAACGCCTACAAAAATATTCCATCGAATTTCTTGGTATCATCTGACATACTTACTAGAATATCTTCGTTTACGCTTTCATCCATGAATAGGTTTGGAGGGTCGTTGAAATGGATAGATCTTATTAAAGTATCGAATTTAAATTAAAAAAACATTTTATATGGCTTTTTGGATGTTATTCTGAAAAATTTGTAATTGCTATTTCTTCCGTATACTAGAAAGTCACCCGTCATGGTATGACGGGTGCAAATTGCCTCTTCATTCGAGAGATTTCCCGTCAAATTTGACGTATTTAAATAGATATATATGCGAGAGAAATGTTTAACATCGATTGAAAACAAATAAAATAAACATATGTTTTATGACAGGAAATATTTTTTTATTTACATATTTCTTTATTCAAAAAACATCTTGGTAAACAGCATTCCGTGTAAAATATTTTTCGTTGTTTAACAATTTTCTTATAATTCAATAACCATGAAATTCTCAGCTTGTCAAACGTAAGTCAAAATTTCAAAGGAATTCCTTTTGGAAATTCTAATCAAAACAAAGCACTTCTCTGCTTGTCAAACGTTGCCGAAAACAAATTATATCATCACGATTGCAATAAATAATCAGATGCACTGTGGCGTCCAAACTATATCGAGCGCATGATATACCACTGACGTAATTTACTACTTTCTATTAAAAAACGGAAATTAATTTGAAATATATATTATTATAATTTAAAATTTCTTGGAAACTATCGATCATAGCGAAATAAATTTTATATCGATCGATAGAAAATTTTATTTCACTATTTTAGAGCTATTAAGTTTGAAATTAGAACGACAATTACTCTTTTAAATTTAAAATTACTGAAATTTAGGTTCTCTAATAATGAAAAAATGCTGTTTAACGTCGCTATGGTGCGAGTTTTATTTTTGGTGGCGTCAGAGCGTTACCGAGAGACAGACCTGGGCTATTATATTAGTAATGTGCCCTAGGCATGACCTAGGTTGGCTCTACGGAAAATTTGGCCCTGAACAAATAAGATATTTCCTCATCAGAACAAAGCTTGCTCTTATCTCAAACTGTAATGGCCAGAATATCTCTAACATGAACTATGTTTGAATTATTTGGAGGAGCAACCACTTTGTCTGTTCTTATCCTCATTTTTTAAGCATTTTTATTTAACTTCCCTTGTTCCGTTCTGTTGACATCTTTATTGAGTTTCAGAATCGTGTTTTTACTCACTTCTTGGTGCGCTTGAGGATTGAAATGTTGTGTATTTTAATAATTTTTTTTAAGATTTCGCACCTTAAAAATATTCTTAGTTAATAAATAATTATTTCTAATTGTAACCGTTGGTAAAATCATTTTTTAGATTTCCAAAAAAGAGTGTTTCGATGTCCCCGCATTTCCCCTAACTTTTTTTTTTTTTGCAAAGCGGTGGATGGAGACATTCTCATGAAAGAAAGCATTTTTCTTATGGCAATTTTGCGAGAAACAAATTGTTCAAACAAGTTATCAAAATTTGGCCTATTTCTAATATATTTGGCTATATTTTGCCATTTCGATCTGGCAACCCTGAATTCGTTACCTTTGCCAATCCGTAACCTTGAATTTAACTTTATTTAACGACGAAGTTCCCTACTCAACTCAGCAGTGCGTCTGAAGATTTGTCCGAGCTTGTGGTCAAGAAGGTGCTTTGAAAGGTATAGTCAAATATGGTTTGAATTTTATCTTTGATTTTTTTCTTTTATTTTGCCCATAAATATATTTGTATCGTCTTATACTGTGTTTCTTTTTCTTCGAAAATAATGTCGTAAATATATTATTCGTTGGCTGGAAGTGATTAAGATGTATTATCAACTTTCTTCCCTTCAAAAATGTACAAAAACTTTTGGGATTTTGCTGCATTTGCGCTTGCATCTTACAAAATTATCTTCATCAGGCCCCGTTCAAGAGGTGAAACTATTCTATCGTACCATTTAATTTTTGCTGCACCTTCACCCTATAATATTTTCGCTTGTTTTCTAAGCGAAAAACCAATCAATGTATTCGAAATAAAAATTTTTCGCAATTTCCTTAATGTCAAAATCAGTCACAGATAATTTCTTCGTAGGTAAAAGATAATTTGATTCGTATTTAACGAATCGGTGACAAGTTTAATTAATCATTTGTAAATTTCAGAAGCTAAAGCGAGTGCCGATTATAAACTTGATTGTCTGGGAAAAAGACATCACCTGAACAAATATAACAGTTATTATTCTAACAAATATAAAAGTTAGCAAAAGTCTATTTCTTTATATAACACCTGTGAAATATATAAACGTCTTTATACCCGTGAAAGATAGGCCCAACCAAAGTGTACGGTACGGCGCCAAACTTGAATTTTTTTTGGCGATAAATCGCTAATTTGGTAACCCAATGGCGGACGTTTACGTGGACATGGCTCTGTGGTAAATGCGGTAACATGACGAATTTAACAATGTTTTAAAAGTACTAAGTAAGCACATTAGCTTGCGAAAATCACAGAATGCAGCAGAAAACATACGAACTTCCAACCCTTGGAAATAGCGGGATAAGCAGTCAGAGGGTTATGTTAATTTCTTCTGACAAATCTTTATAAAAATTAAACCTAAATTACTCGATCTCTCTTTTGGCACATCGACGATAAGATTTATTTACTTTTGGTTTTAGAGAAAGTTCTTTCGCCTGTCGTAACTGTGACTGGTATGGTTAAATTTATCCTTAAGACTATTTGAAATTTGAAAAATAATGAAAGTAAATTATTCGTTTCAATAAAATGCATATTTTTATGCATATCAATAATATCATCATTAAGGTATCTGACTGCGTTCGGGGACGGATATTTTAAAAAGTTCTTTAATGAACAATTTCAGTTTATTTTCCGAGTCAGTGCGATTCAAATCAATAAATAATTTCGGTTAGGAAATTTTGTGTCACTTGAGATTCAGTAAAATGGGATAACTTCGATGAAAAAGGTGAAAATTAGAACAAAAAGCAAAGCACTTTAGAAGAAATTCTAATGATTGTATTCAATTTCTTTCTCTACACATCACACTTACAGTTATTGTGAAGGCAATGAACTAGGAGCTAAGAAATATTTGCATCTACAGGAATGTTAATGCGTGTGGAGTGTTCTCTTATTCAGAATTTCCCAACATGCAAACGACATTAAGTAGCTCCAAGTCGAAAACTATTGATTTCAGAACTATATTTTTATTTCATTGCCTTATAACACTTAAGATAACATGCTTTCAAAATATCAAGGTTGGTTGGTTGGTTGTTTGGGGTTTAATGGCGCAAGAGCCATTTTTGGCTAAACTGCGCCAAACGTATGGTAGATAAACAAGATCACGGTGATAAAATATATGGTGTTATATTAAAAGATGTAGATAAAATTCTAAAATAAATTTGAAATTCATAGTTGCATATGAAAAGATAAAATCATGTTGCCAAAAATGGATAGATAAAAGATGAAAAGAGATAAAAAACATGTGGAATACAAATGATGTAAAATATGTCTAAGATATCACATGTTGGGACATCGGAAAGACCAAATAAAATGTCAAGGACTAAATCTATTTATACAAAATGTTTAAAAAAGGAAAGAACTAAGCAAGTTGGGGATTACAGCCTTTGTTGCTTCAAATCCCATAACTCCTATCATTCAAGTTCAACTAAGCAAGTTAGTTAAAAAATACAATTCAGTGCAGGTCATTTGTTTTAAAATATTTTCTTTTTAAAAGCAAGCAATGTTCAAAACAGAAGCAATAATGCTACCTGTTTTTATATTTGTTTGCCTTTTCAGGTTTGAAAGGGGGTGGAGGACTGATAACTGCAGGCGAGTCCTCCAAGTCCTCCGACATGTTGTACTCTAAGGCATCCTCTTCTGATGCAGAGGAGGAGCTCATCTCGGCATCAGCAACCGATTCCCGAGATTGTAAAATTCTTTTTTCCAATGGAGGGAGGACAGCCATTGGTAAAAGCTCAATGTCAACAGAAGTAGGCGTGGTGGTTGAAAAAGGTTTTAATGTAGACTGATGGGTAGATATGGTATTCTTTGTTGAAATAGGGTTAGTTATTTCACGGTGAGAGGTGGTGTAAAATTTTGCGACCTTTTCTGCTTTGGTGATGCTATGGTTTGGTTTAGTTGGAGAATCCTTTTTCAGCTTTTTTTTTAATTTCTAACAAGTTGAAAATCAGTGAAGTCAGGCGAAGCCAACGCTTCTTCACTGACCGGAGCAACAAATGGAGAGGATGGAATTGGCAAGTCGGTTATTGGAGGAGATGCTTTTGCAGTAGAATTAGATGGTTTAGAACAAGTAACAGCAGAGGCATCCGGATTTTGTTGGACGGATGGTGCGGAAATTGATTTTTTTGCTACAGATTACTACTATTTCCGGGTGTGGGTTTCTGTGAATTTACAAGTTTCCTTTCTTCTGGATAAGATATCTGCTTTTTTATTTTTGTGGTGATTGTTTCTTTCTCCCGTTTCCAGGCAATGCAGTTTCGAGAAAAAGAAGTGTGTTCCCCCTCACAGTTAACACACTTCTCTGTGCAGGTACAATCGGTACTTTCATGTCCGACTTCTGCACAACGGGCGCAGGTGAGTGTCCCGCGGCAAGAAGTTTTCGAATGTCCGAAACGTTGGCACTTGAAACAGCGGAGTGGGTTGGGTATATATGTCCTGACAGAAAGGCGCATATATCCGGCCTTAATATTTTCAGGTAATTTGGCGGAGTCGAAAGTGAGTATTAGGTGGTTTGTGTTTAGGAGCTGGCCATCCCTCCTTATTGATATACGCCGTACATGACTCACCCCCTGACCTTGAAATTCTTTAAGGATTTCTTCGGTAGGAACATTAAGCAATTCTCCGCAGGTGATAACTCCCTTGGAGGAATTCAAAGTTGCATGTGGAGAGACAGTTACTAGAATATTGGAGAATGTTTTTAGTTTAACTATTTGTTCTGATTGTTTTCGCGATTGAACTTCGACCAGCAAGTCGCCGGATCGAAGCTTTTTAGTCGATTTTACATCACCTATGCTACTAGTTATGGCTCTTTCAACCAGAAATGGAGACACGGAATGGAATGTTTCATTACAAGTAGAAATTCGTTTTATTAGAAAAAAGGTAGGAAAATGTGTTGCTGCTGAAGATTCTGAAACAATATGTTGCCCACTGAAGGGACCAGATTTTTTTTCCCATACGACATTTGTTGGGATTCAGGCCCGACGGCACCGCAACAAGGGAAGGCAGCCACCGCCTCTGGGTATTCCCAGCCTCGGCACTTACCTTGGTGCTAGCCGGAACCTATACGCTCAGGATCACCCCCGGGGACAGTGACCACCCTTAACGCCAAGCCCAAGGAGTGACCCCTTCGCTTGATCCCCTTGAGCAGTCCAGCCAAGTGGCTGGGATACCGGCCGATTGATACACCGGGGACCGAAATGTCGAATGGGTCGCCACGCACGGCCAACACGTGGGGGTATGTTGCTGTCCATGAGAAGCAGGAAGCAAACAGAGCGGCAACAGCTTCTCATGGAGAGCTCCCTCGCCTACCCTCTTGGAAAGGAAGAAAGATTTAACTCAAAAAGGAGGAATAAACTCGAAAGTAGAGCAGACACTAGGGTACCTCGGGGTCGTGAATCCCGTCATATCTAAAGAAGATGTGCCCCTGAGGGGCAAAATATCAAGGAAATATAATCGTAATCTTTTGAGATATCACGGTTTGCGTAAGTAACTTTAGACAAAATATAGTTCTTTAAAAAACGCATTTAAAGTTTTAATTTGCTTTTCATTAAATATATATTTATTTACCTTCCTATAAAATTCGCCACCTTTGCAGGATATACCTTCTTTATTCACAATCGTATCACATTTTTCATTCTAACAGCCAATAATTTTTTTCCAGCATTTTTTATTCCTACCAAAGACTGTATCTTAGAAATAACGATTCTTTGGTTATCGAAGTTAAGACATTGTTTCAATCTATATATTGACTGTGGTATAGTTTATTTTAATCGGCAAATAATTCCCTTATTTTTGTTAAGACACTTAAAAATTTCTTTGTTGTAATTCTTTGTCTAAATTACACGAAATGTTTTTTCTCTTATGCATTTCTGAACTCTGGACAGCTAGCCCTCCTGTAACTTTATACAACCCCCTTTAGAATACGACCCTTTCTTTCCTCTTTTACCGTATATACTCCCCCTTTCCCATGAGAAACGCACGTGTTTATTTGAATCGCTTAATTGTTTATTTCACGTCTTGAACCCCCGTTAAGCTTGAAATTAAAAATTGTTTCTTGTGTCCTCCGCTCCTTTGTAGAAAAGGATCCGAATCTCCCACTTTACTACTGAGGTCAATTTTACTTCCTGCCATTTTGATTCTTTGACAATGAGCTTTAACGGACCACCCAAATTTTACTGTCCTGACGCGACAAATTGTCTGTTTTCACACAAAGACCATTTTTCGAACCCTGATAGTGATTAATTACCCTTTGGACGGGTCAGGGCAATACCTACCCTTTTTCTGAGAAACCTTGACCTCCAATCAGAAGAGTCATAGCTTCCCTTATTGGCTAACTGCAGGTCTCCGGGGCGTGCACAAGGGGATGCTGGTCTGGTTGGCGAGTTTCTGAGGGTTTTGGCGTCTTGGCGCAACTAAATTAATTTTGGTTTCTATGCCTTGCCAATAAAAAAATCTTGACCGTTGGCACTGGAAGGAGCGATGAAGGTAAAGCTTGGCACGACATCTGATTTTTGTATAAGAGGGTTGGTTGGTTGTTTGGGGTTTAATGGCGCAAGAGCCATTTTTGGCTAAACTGCGCCAAACGTATGGTAGATAAACAAGATCACGGTGATAAAATATATGGCGTTTTATTAAAAGAGGTAGATAAAATTCTAAAATAAATCTGAAATTCATAGTTGGTTGGTTGGTTGTTTGGGGTTTAATGGCGCAAGAGCCATTTTTGGCTAAACTGCGCCAATCAAATGGTAAAATTCAACACAGTGGTACTAAAATTTTAAAAATCACTAAAATGTGAAAAGGAAATTGTTCGAAATGATTCAGATGTAAAAAAGCAAAAAAACAAGTTAAAAGGTCTAAATGCTCATAAAAAACCCAATGGTCTTTAAAAAGTTAAAAATGTTTGGGTGGTGTTTTTCACCCACCAAGTCTTGCAAGGTAACAGACGATGAATGGAAATGGTCAACACGATGAGAATTAAAAGATGGACATTCAATTAAAATGTGATGAACAGTAAAATTCTGATGACACGTGGGACAAACTGGTGCCCTTTCGCCAAAAATGAGGTACTTGTGTGTGAAGCGAGTATGACCTATACGGAGGCGAGACAGTTTAACATCAACCTGTCGTATAGGCAAACTGGGCCACAAACCAATGGAGGGTTTGACGGAATGCAGTTTGTTATTGGTTAAAAGATCCCATTTCTGCTGCCAAAGAGAGAATAAGTGAGAAACGAAAAACTTTTTAACATCCACATAAGGAAGTGCTCGCGGAAGAACAGCCGAGGCAAATTTTGCAATAGCATCAGCTGTTTCATTACCAGAAATACCCACATGACTCGGAACCCAACAGAAAATAATATTAAAGCTTTTATTCCGAAGAAACTGTAAAATAAATAAAATTTCTAAACCAACCGGATGCATTTGAGTGTCATAATGAGAAAGAGTTTCCAAAGCACTCATGCTATCAGTATAAATAATAAAGTTGCGCTGGCTAGAAGGCGAAATTTCTTGGAGAGCACAGAAAATTGCCACTAACTCAGCAGTAAAAACAGAGCAACAATTATGCAGACGATAGCTCAATGTATCAGATGGAAAAACTACACCACAACCAACATGTCCATCTGATT
>BGPR01000204.1:0-87626 GCA_013235015.1 Araneus ventricosus
TACCTAAGGCTACTCATTAACAATGCAAACCTACATTGGCTTTTTTTATCTTTTAATCTCCATTACACTTGCATATCTAAAGCATTCATTAGCATTCTTCTTTCGGAAGTTTTATCTTTTTCGTAATACATGTTACTTTAACTAAACTGAACAAGAGTGATTAAATGTGTATTCCACGTATAAGAACTGCATTTCTCTCTTCAAAATGCATAAATTTTGCAGAATAATTTCATTCCCTTCTTTCTATCGGGCAATGATTTTGTTATTATGCATGACAATTGCTTGAACTATATTTTAAATACTATGGAAACATATTTCAAGTTTCTTATAAATAAATATATAATCCTTTCTAAATTAATAATATCCAAAACACCCTGTACACATACACTACATATTTGGCTTACTAATTTATTTTATTATTTTTCATTTTTCAAAACTAACTTCAAATCTAGAAATACAAAATAAGCCTTGAAAATTTTCCTAAAATTGAAAAGATCCTTCTTGCTTCCAAGATAAAAAGTGACGAAAAGTGAAATTGTTTATGATCTATCAACATAGGAAATTTAAATATCCGGCAGGTTTTGAATAAAAAAATACTGATTATTTAATTTTTCGGAATAAAAATTAAAGACTTGTTTTCCAAAGGCAATTTTACTATTTCAGAATGTGTTTAAATCATATTTAACTTAGCAGAATTACTGTTGTTTTAATGAACAAATGTCATTTTCTTAATTTCATTCATACGATAGTACTTAATGCTTTGTTAAAAAAGTAAGGTTTTACTAGGCAATCCCTAGTAAAATATCCCCTAAGCTTGACAGAAATTCATTGGTAATATTTCATCCGTTGTTGGCTATCATATTTTTAATGAACTGTCTCTCCATATAAATTGAGAAGCAGCACTTTCTTAACGCCAAATTTGAGCATGAGCTTTAATTTTTCAGAGAGTGTCATCTTCCGAAAATATACTGGAAGGAAATTTATAATGCATACTTATAAGAATGACGGCAGAGATGATTCTTGAAATTTCAAAGATTCGTCGAAAATCATTAGAGAAAGAGATTGAGATATTGTGCCTCTGAAACGCACACCCAAACCTTCACGGGATCTGTAAATGCTCGATGAAATCAAATATTAAAATTATCCTTGATGAAGCCCTTTCAAGGCAGCGTACTAATGATAGTAAAAATCTAACTGATGCGTATAGAAGCACTGCAATATATGTAGCTGAAAAAACTGCATCAACGTTGTTACTTAGAGAAACCGACGAAATATCTTCTAATGTATTATGCATAGGGGTAAAAATTATATCAAATGTCTCATTTTTGGAAATCTCTTGATAGTAAATTTTAAATTTAAATTCATTAGGTTTCTCGTGCATGTTTGTCTGTTTCAATTTTGAATGCTTTATTGATATTTTTAATAATGAACATAACGGAGTATAGTCAAAATTGACTTTTCCACCAAAAATCTCCAAATCTAACTGAAGTTTTAAACAAAAAGTTTATTGGGAATTTTTATAAGTGCTGGATAGAATCTAATCAGTTTGACTCGCTAGGAACTATGAGTCGACTTTATGTATTTTTTAACATTCAATATAAATGTTTCAACTAAACTGATATGTTAACTCTATCGATACGGGACTGTCCCATACGTCCCTTTGAAGCAAAATACGACAACCGTCCGAAAAGTCCAATGTCACTCTGAAATTTCCACCCCCTATCGTTAAGTGTGATTGATTTCACACCCGCGGCGCGCTCTTTCTTCGTTAGAGTGGCTCGTCCAGATGTGTTTGGGGAATATGGCAGTTTTCTTACAATTCGGACAATGCCAGCTGTCATTGTAGTTTTTGAGGGGGAAAGTGAGTTCCCCTTATCTTTGATAGAGGAGTTTGGACGTTCCCGTATTTTGAGGTCCCTTTATTCCAATGACCTTAGGAATCAGAGGGCTAAGCAAAAGACGAGATTGATATTTCAAAAACTGAGTGACGCAAAGATAGTTGCAAATGCCGTAATAATGTTGATAAAATGCATAAAAGGATTGAAAAATAGGTAAAATAAAAATAATTAATCCATACAGGAAAATAAGTGTCAACTGTGGTGGTAAAGGGAATACATGATTCTATAAAATGGTACATTTAAAAAAAATTAAATTATAATATATTGGCTTTGCGCACGCTAATTTTATGATTGTTCCTATAAGTCGTTAAAGGTAAGATTATACACTGGTTTCGAAAAAAATAAGCACAACATTGGAGATCTACAAAATGGGAGTTAATATACTACTGATTCGCAAAAGTGCTGAGAATCGTGGGAAATCCATCTTTGGAACTCACATTTTACAGTGAAGATTGGTGACGAGGAATTAGGGAGGCTACCAGAAAGGATGAAGGCTGAAAAGTTTGATGCATCCTGTTTCACAGAAAAGTGGTTGAGATGTAATTTTATAAATGGTTATGTTTGATGTATATATAATATACGTATTTTTCGTAAACACAGCCACAAATATTTGGGAAGATAAAGGATTCTCAAAAAATCTCCAATTTTGTGAGCATGTTTGCTTTGTAACACGCAGATTTCCATCAAATTGTACAGAAACTTACAGGATACTTGGACAATATATTAGAGAATCATTGTATTGAAAATTTGAATTCAAAAATGAATATTGCAGGAATTATCACTATTTGTAGTATATATTTTAATTGCGCGTATGCGAAACTTAGCGATATATTTTTTCATAACTTCAGAGACAAATATACATTGCAACTTATATAAAAATTCCAGTTCAATACCATTGATATTAAGAAGGATATCGCATTGCAACTTGTTGAATTTTGGTACACTCTAAGAGAAACTAAACGATGAAGGTTCTTGCACAAGCTCATATTTTTTTAAACTTATATCTTTGAAAAGCAATATTGAATTTTATGAAAGTTTAAAATATTGAATACTCATATATAGTTATAAGTTAAATGCATAATCTAAATTACGTTTCGAAGATTACTGTGTTGCAGAAACATATCTACTTCCTACTTTAATATTGTGTCCAATCGATTGTTTGTATAGACATCGGCATTAAAACCTGAGGAAATTAAAATTGCCGAAATCTATTTAAAGAAAATTCATTGTTAAGAAATAAATAAAAAATATTATTTTCTAACAGGTATGTAGATATATTATAGAAATGATAAGAAGAAAACCCTTTTTATCAGAAATAAAATTACCAATTCTGCTATATTCAAACAATCATAAACAGTCTTCGTCTTTAAAAATGACTTTACACCTTTCAGGAAAATTGAGGTGATAGTCAACAAAGCAAGAAAATTCACTCCTTCGAAATCACAGTCTCATAAAAGAGCAGCTCAATTGTAACGCCATTAATAAATGACATAGGCATTTCATTAATAAATAACACCACTTTCATTTTCTTGCATAGAAACATAAGCAGCAGAAAAACTGATGCTTGAATTGTGCTGGGAAACAATTGAACAAGACATTCAGATATCCCCCTCTTTCACAATTATTCTTCTGGAGGAGTTACAAAAAGTAGAATTTTTAATTAACAAACGCATGAAAGCGTGCATAATGCAATTATTACTTTTATGAACCTGATTTGGATTGCGCGTTTCAAATTAAAACATGGCAAAAAGCATCCGTTTTGTTTCCTGGACAGATATTTACTTTTATTAATTTGATTACATTTTTTATATAGTTTGTGCACGAATTTGAATTTCTTTCACTTGACTTTTTTTTGATTAATAGCAACAGAGGGAAACATGGGCCATCTATCTAAGCATAATAAATTTGTTGTGTGAAACCATGTGAAGAAAAGTTTACTTTATTCCACAATAGAAGCTGATGAATGAATATATCAAACAGTATGTTAGTGTAAGAATGTATTTAGGTAAGATATAAAAGGGCAATTTTTAGAGGCTATAAAAAGTTAACAGTGATTTTACTCATCGCTGAAACTTATTTGAGATTACTATTAAAACTAGTTTTTAAATTAATTTTATCTTTGTCACATTTCCTTTCCTTGTTATTCATTAAATTGTTCAGTCGGACTTATCCTTCAAAATATTTTTCAATAAATGAAATTTTTATACCTTTCTGACTTTCAGATTTTTGACATTTAAATATTTTTTAAGTTACACTTACGACATTTAGCTCTAGTATTGAACTCCATATCTTTTTTATATAAATGTTTTTAAATGCATTTTGTTTAGACATAGTAGTTTGTTAGGGCATTTTCTGTTGAAAAGTGAATTTGTTATTGTAAGCTAGAAAATGTTGTTATTACCGCTTGAGTAACATTTTTCTTTGCAAATGTTTATTTTGAAATGTTACGAGTTAAAAGCAGAATTATTCAGATTGAAAATTGTTCAGTCTTATGGCGATCCAGTATTTGCGTCACAAACCTGCATACATGCCTGCATTTCGAAAAAGTATATATCCGTCATTTTCTTCAAAATATCATAAATGCCGAAAGTCATATTCATTTCATATAAAATTTTAACAGATTATGAATAATTAACCCTTTGAAATCGACTGTCACGCTGACCTGCCAGTTGCTTGGCACAGTCTCACCCGACTGTCACAAACACGTGCAGCCTCTTGTGGCTTTTAGCCATCGACTGTCACGTCGGCGTGCCAGCAGCGTTAGTGCAATTATGCTTAATTAATAAAAGTGCTCTTGCCCTGAGCAGCCAGTCGCGTTGGGAAACGTCGGCTTGGAGGGTTAACATGTTATAAAATCAAGAATATATTTTTCTCATAGAGAATTCACAGTGATAATAAGCGTAAATATATATCTCAATATTGCTTCTTATTTTG
The DNA here is from genome assembly GCA_013235015.1 of Araneus ventricosus. Classification (NCBI taxonomy): domain Eukaryota; kingdom Metazoa; phylum Arthropoda; class Arachnida; order Araneae; family Araneidae; genus Araneus; species Araneus ventricosus. Next base: position 4,833 of record BGPR01000204.1, read on the forward strand.
GTAAGAAAACGCATTTTGTTGATTGTAAAAAGTGTTCGTTTTTTACTATATATTTTCTATCATAATACTATTCTAATTCTTATATAAGAACCTTATTTACGATTTATCAATTGTTTAAATAGTTCTTGAACATTGTGTAATTTTTTTTAATATCGATTTCAGTTTACATTAGAATAAGTCTTGTTCATTTACTTTATTAGAATAAAAATAATTTAAATTCTGTTTTCTGCATTTTATAAAGTATTTATCTAATTTTACTAAAATTGTTTATCAATCAACCTTTATCTTCTGCAAATTAGATAATAAGTGTAGAAGTTTGGTGAAAAAACATTTTTGTAAAACTGCTACAGTATGCATTATAATGTAGACCTGAAAACTTTACATTTTTTCGAATTTATGCTTTTAATAACTTAGGAATATGAAATGAAATTCAGGATACTATTTTCTACTTTTTCTATATTAGACAAAAGTCGAAAAGTGATATATATTTTTTTCTTTCAAAATGTTTGTAAAATGTTTTACAAGGCGAGCACAGTGTAGAAGTTTATGAAAATTACTTCAGCATTTTGTCATACAGTGCGAAGCTTAGTTAAATGTTATTTAGATAATATATACAGTTACATTTGTCGTGTGACTGTAACGTCACATGAATCAATGAATTCTGTAACATTATCAATGACATCTGTATTTCCCACGTACAATTTCTCGATTTATTGTTGAAATTCCAGATAAATAAAAAATATTTAAGCTGAATCCGGAGTTATTTCTTCATATTTGACACAAGTTAGGTAAGTGCAAAGCAAAATAAACTGAAAGAGTAAGATCATGATTCAAAGTTCATTCTCTGATTCGAGTATAAATGTAATGCTTATTTCAAAGAAAGAATTTAACACGCAATTGGTACAAATACGTATGGATTCATTGGATCTGGCAATGACGTGAGATATTTTGTAACTTTCTAAATGTAAATATGAGGAAGTAGAAAACAGTAAAGTTCACACACAAAAATGAAATTTTTCGTGCCTTAATATATTAAACATTCTCTTTTGAGAAAGAATAATACTTATTTGGTGTGATACACGACAACGAATGAGAAATCACCACACAGTGTACAATAAGAGCTTATTGAATATCAGTTCTATGCGTAATAAAAGTGTGGGACGGAAAAATATAGAGTAAAAGAGTGTGCTGTAAGAAACAGAGATAAGAGAGAAAGCTCCTTGCACACGCAAAAGGCTATACACCAGAATCCATTTCTTTATACAAAAAAGTAGACTTCAAATAAATTTGAATAAATGGATAATACAGGCAGACAGAGAAAAGGAATTTTAGAACACTAACGCATATCAGAGAATGTTGAAATTATTCTTGAGAAGTACCATTTTGAAGTAATTGGATGTTGTTTCTAGTTACTATTCACCATAAATGGCTAATATTGCAATATGTAGAGGGACGAGACTCTTGTTTATATGGAATGCCTCTGTTTAAGAATCAATTCAATTTCAGGAACCATTTTTTATTAGGCTACGTTCCACAGCACAGAACATTAAAGAAAATCAACGAAAACAGACAACAACACAAGACAAGTATACAGACTAGAATGAAAGAGAGGCATCATGGGAAAAAGGATGGCTCCAGTAGCGCCACCTACCATAGAAAGGAGAAGGCAGTGAATTGTAACCGCTACAAATATAATTTTATATTTGTTACAATGTAAAGATAATAAATTTTGTGGCTTATTAATATTCTTCTACTTCTTTAAACTTCCTACATTTTAAAATACATAACACTGATAAATACATACTATGAAGCCTGAAAAGGGTGATTTTTAAGGTTGTTTTTTCTCACTTTGGGTATAGAGAGAAGGATTTCATTCAGAAAAGGATCATTATAAACTATTCAATTCATCCATTAAATATTCATCAACACTCTTGGGAAAACACATTTTTAAGCTTAAAATAAAACAATTTTCAGAATTAAAGCAATTCTTAGTATATTCAAAATTTCATTGCAGCCAGATTCTCTTTTGCAGAGATTCATGAAATATTTAATGAGATAAATTTGTAATTTTTCTTTCCAAATTTCTTTGTTTAAAAATATCAGCAGAAGAAAAAACAAATTAAAAATATTTCATTTGATTAATTGTGACTTTCTCTTGTAAAATACATAGTATATTTTAATAGTCAAACGCACTTCGCGCTCGGCAGATTCTAATGGTAAAAATAGTTCAAAAAATGATTCTCATCTTTCAGTAAACATAGTAATATTTTTAGTTAAAGTTAAAAAAAATGTTTGATTTCTAAAAAAAATTAAACATGGAACTAATTAATAGCACTAATTTTTGAGTTATAATGAAAATTTCAAGAATTTAATAGCTACAAAGAAAAAAATATTTTTATATCAATTAAAATGTTGCTTTATATCTCTTCTATCTATCTGTGCTCTTCTTATATATCTTTTTTTATAATGGCAAACTAATTGAGGAAAATAAAGTTTGCTTTGAAACGTATTCAAGAATTCAATTAAAAACCTCATCCAAGAGTGTTAAATTTCCCTTTAATTATATACTTTCGCTTTCTCAGAATTTTAAATCAAATAATAGCATTAATTAAATCACAAATACTTAGGAATACGTTCCCGCAGCGACTTTACGAATTAGTCGTAGAAGTAATCGCTTAGCTGAAAATAAATTATAGCATAATTTGGCAGTATAAAGCGATAAATATTATCAATTAATTTAATTTATTTACCAGAGTTACTAAACAAAATTTTGACACGTAATTTTGCATGATTAATTTCCTCTTCCGAGAAATGAAATTGAATTACTCGTGGGTAGAGCGAATATCAATATTAGTCTTCGAAATCTACAATCTTAGCTACAAACCTTAAGAAAAGATCATCTATCTGATTTTTTCTCAAAATTTTTTGTTTAGAAGGTCGTAAATCTCTTGAAGACATAACGAAGAAAATTCCGTCTTCACTGAAAAAAAGTCGTGCTTCACTTTTGCTGTATTTTAATGAACGATAAATTTCTCATTAGAGGGAGAACGGGAGTTTTTCTTTTAAATTCTACTTAAATCTCAGCATTAACACATCTTTTGTTTGCCTTTAGCAATTGAAAAATAATTTGTTTGATGTTAAAGACAAGATAAGGCAAAACACTACTTCAATATTTTCATCATCTTTAATGCGTCGTAATTTACTGTACACTTACCTTTTTCTAAGCAATCTCTATTTTTGTTAACCTAATAGGATTACGCGTGCTGTTCGATAAATATTTGAAAGGCCTTTTCACATTTATTTTCGGGTATAAAAATATTGAGAAAATATATTATTCGAGGCGATGTGGAGAAAATAAAAATAACTTCTTCGTCTGAGATATAATCCACTTTGTTTGGTAAAGTCAAGCTAGTTAAAAATTTCATTTCTGCCACAAATGTTCATATGAATACCTGTGGTTTTACAATATAGCAACATTTCCAAAACTAGAAATTCATTGGATTTGAATAAAATGCGTCGTGTAGCTGCAAATTGGAAATCTCCAAATAAGAAAAGTTTTGAGCAAAATGGATTTTCTGTCACATCTAGTCAAAATGAGATTTAAAAAATAAAAAGTATGACATTCGAGGCGTTTCGGCAATCTATTCTGGTACACAATTTATTATGGCGAATATGAAGAGGGTCAAATGGACCCATAATCTTTGAAAATACGTATTTTTGAAAAGTGGAAAATGTCAACATCTGCAGCTACACGACACAAATGATCTTCTCATATGCTGATAACTTAATTAAAATTGCTGAAATCGTTGTGAACCGAGGGAGCTACGAATAAAATATACCTTAGTTACTGATATGAAATAATTTAAGATTATTTTTATTTTTTAAAATATCATACTATTGTACAGCTAGTCAAAATAGTATGTAACCACTTCTTACAATTCGCAATCTATAAATTTTAAAATGTGGCAGAATATGTCATTCTAGTTAACCTTGTGCCCTGTTTAAGCATATGTGAATCGAATTTTGCATGAAGGGCCGTCTTAATATTTATTTTCGTATCAATTTCAGATTTTCGATGGTCAACACTGATTGTTTGTTCTTTAAAACGGTATTGCACATTCAAAGTCCTTCGAGAATGAAATTTTAGGTAATTCGACGCAAAACAGCTTAAGATGGGGTTGCCTAAATATATGTGATTCTCCCCTTAACAGATTTATCGCTATCGTTACGGGGACGTCCGAACTGTCCCTTCAAGCAAAAGACGGTTGACTTCGGAAACGTCATAATATTACTGTAAAGTTTCCACCCCCTTTCGATAAGTGTGATTGATTTCACACCCGCAGCTAGCTTTCTTCGTTAGAGTGGCTCGCCCAGAAGGGTTTGGGGAACAGGGGACGGGGTTCTTGTAATTCGGAGTATGCCAGCTGTCATTGCAGTTTTCGAGAGGGGTAGTGAATTCCCCTTATCTCGGGAGAAACTCGGGAGTTCTTGTATTTTGAGGTCTCTCTATCTCAATGGTCTTCGGAATTAGACGTTTAAGAGAGTTCCATTCGTGCATCAAATTACGTCATTTTTAAAATTATAATCTAAAATTAAGTCATCCATAGACGTTATAACTTGATTAAAAATAGCCTTAATCCATTAACATCTCAATTGTTCTATTAGCCTAGTACATTTAGGCCAATAACAGATTCAATATAAAAGTAATTCATAATTATCTGAAATTTTGTGGATTAACTCCTATATGTGCGTAAAACAAATCCTGAAAAGTCCCTTAATTTCTTATATTATTATTATATTCAAAATGGCGGATCCAAGATGGCAGCCGAGCACTTTTGTCTTAATTGATGTTTTTCCTCGTATTCGGAACAAAACCATCATTTTTAAATTCTGAAAAATTTTTATGAACTCTGGAATGATAGCTGTTTAGATTTATACATATATTTACCCAATACAAGAATTACAAATGAACTGAAAATTGATTTATTTGACTTCAAATATGGAGATTTTCCTGTTTCAGAGTTAATCTCTGATATTTTTCGTCTCATAATATTAAAACTATCGTCTAATAAAAAGAGTGATTAAAATGATTTTGTAGTCCTAAATGATAGGACTTTTTTAAATTTTGAAGATCGTGTGAAAAATGGCTGAAATATTAAATTTTTACTAAAAGGGTCGTGTCTTCACAAAGTTCACTTTTTTGCATGCATTTAAGTACTTCATAGGTATATATGAATATTTCTCAATTAGATTTACACATAATAATTCTGTCTGATGTAGCTTCCCATGCTAAAAAAATCAATCCAATTAAATTCTAAAAATATTCCCCCTTCCCCTCCGTCCATTTCACCCTAAGGGATTTCCACCTATGACCTTTTCTGACTTTCGTAGTTTCATATGGAAAACTTCTCTACATGTGTTGAATGAAGAAACTAAATGCTTTATCAGAGACTCTGTTCATGAACTAATGGCAACAAATAAGAGAAGTATTAAAGATCTAATGGGAAATATCCACATTAATTAAATGCTTGACATTGTTGAAAACGCTGCCGAAAATGGAAAGTTTTCACTGTCAACTGCCTGATTGTGGTTGCAATATATTGAACAGGTAAAATTTATCCTTATTTATATTCAATCATATCGCGTTTGGGGACTAGGAATTGCAATTAGTATTATATTAAATCAATGATGCCTTACTTTCACGCAGCAGGCCATTTTGTTATGCCAAATGTACCCATTTATATGTTCAGCAAATGGCAGAGTTGAAGGAGAAAATGGACAGCATTGAATATAAAAAATTTAGTGAAGTTTATTTTACTATTCGCAGGAAAGACAGATTATGGAGTGGAGTAGCACAAGACCTGATAATAGAACAGTGTCTTTTGGCATCCATGAAAATAGCAGGAGGAGTAACGCAAGGCTGAAGAATGGTAGATTCTACTTTATTAAGATGGGTTTCTTCGTGCCCTATAAACATGAATTTCGGAAGTCTTGGAGGATTTTTTTGTGAAAACAGTTTTGTATCCTTAGAACAACATGTTGAATTCTGGCCTTCCAGAAAATCTCGAAACGATTCTGATTTGGTAAAGTTATCCAATTGGCTATCACTTCACAATCTTCTAAATGTTATTTGTCCGAAACACTTATTGATTAACATAGCTATTGAGTTTGATGCTGATGATAAAACCAATTGTGACAGTGGAAAAGATGTTGGAGAAAAATTCCTTTCTTCGATTGCAGGAGGTTCCTTCGGGGAACTTAAACTTTTGAGGGAAAAAAGAGTTATAGCAATATCTGCCACAAGTAATACATCAATAATAAGGAATGAAAGTGTGGTTTTCAATCCTCTGCAGCTATTTACAAGGATTGCTGCTGTGTTCAAATCGAATGAAAATTTACGAGATCATCTCAAATATGAATTAGCCCCACAACCCCCCTCACTCTTTGAAGGAGTTTCTTCGAGGAAGAATGCGAAATCCACTTTAGCAGCTATCATTGAATGAGTTGTGCCGTGTGTTAAATCATCATCAACCTATTCGTCCGTTGTAGATGAAGTATTTCTTATACACGCATTGGGTGGGAATGAGTCTGATACCTACAGATATATATGCCTGAAATATGTTAGGTTTGTGCAGAAACATTTTTCTCCATGTTTTTGATGGATACACGTTTGATTTATCAACTAAAAGTTTTAGAGAGGCAAATAAGGATGATATTAAAAATGTCCGCGAAAATTGCTTTTGACCAAAATATGGTAGTAGGCTAAACAAGCTAATTTTTCGCGAAACTCCGAGAACAAGTTAAGGCCAATTTAAACGATGATGGGATACTTCCAGTCTGAAAATATATGTGTTAGAAAGGTGGATGAGGACGCAGATACATTACTCTGCTCCATTGCAATAAATGCATGTCAGACCAGTGACAGAAATGGTTGCAGTAATAGGTACTGATACAGATCTTCTTGCAATTCTAACTGCATGAGGTCTCCCAGGATCATCATTATACATTTTACGACACCAATCAATTAAGTACAAAGAAAAATGCTACAATATAACTAAAACGCAAGAAGGGTTTGGGCCAATAAAGGATGCCCTTCTCTTTCTGCACGCAGCCACTGGATGTGACACCAAATCTGCAAAATGCAGAAAAAGGAAATTTTCAGCTTTCAAGCTGACGAAGGAAAATTTAGGAACTATATTCTTTGATCTCACAGTTCAACATTCCTCAACTTGATACCCAAAAGTTCATTGAAATTGGAGAAGTATTTCTGAAACACCTTTTTGGAGAAAAACAAATTAATTCTCTAGATGATCTACGATACATCCGCTACAATAAAGAAGTAACTAAAATCCTGTTTTCAAAAGGCAACATGGCAACAATTCCAACAACAAGTGAGGGATGTTCACAGCATTCACTTCGTGTTTATCTTTTAGCCCAACAATGGCTGGGGGAATGGCTGGATCCTAATGAAAGGGGATGGTTCACGAAGTATGGTAGATCGCACCCAGTGCCATCAACGCTTTCCGCATCTTTCGAAAAAAAATATCTTGTAACTGCAAAATAACTTTCAGAAGGGACAGTGGCGTAAGATGCCAGTGCAAAAGGGCATATCTTCATGGTACAAAGTACTGTACCTCTTGCTTAGGAGAGACATGTATAAATTCAGCTACTCCTACTAGCGGTTTCGAAGATGACGGTGATGATGATAGGTGACTGGCTTATACTTTATGGTTTATGAAATGTAAACTAAATTTTGTTTTGATTCTTGTATCATTACTATTATTGTATTAAATATCATCATCATTTAAGTCTTGTATGGCAATAAGTAAAACAATGCTGCAAAATATGTTTTGTTTTTTCTATCAATCTTTTCTTTATAAAAACACACATACTTTCTCTTACTATGTGTTTCTCACACTCTCTTGCTCAGTTCATAGCAGTTACTAAGAATTACAGTCATATTTTTGTGTTTTCCCAAGATATAACAGTTACATGAACCAACAACTTCTCACTCCAAGTCTAGAAAACCTGCTGTATTACTCCAGGAATAGTGAAATATCTCAGTCATTTTTAGTGAATGGTTTTTTAAATTTACCTTTGGAAATTCCTTACAAGAAACAAAATATAATTACATACAGCATTTTTCTCGATTAATTAAGGTTTACAACTTATAAGCTCTGCTACAAAGATATAACACAGAAATTTTTGGTTTCGATGTAAAAACAAAATTAATATACTCTCATTTAAAATTTTTTGTATTGATTTTTTATGGTATAATTCAAAACAGAAATCCTTGTAGAGAATAAAATTTTTTTCATAATTGAAAAATGTTTATATTTAAATTAAATATGAGGAAAAATTTCAAATGATGGTAAAAGGGATTGGAGGCCATATTGAATCCGCCATTTTGGATTGTAGTTCACATCAGAAATCAGGGGACTTGTTAGGATCCCTTCTACATGTAAAGAAGAACTAATCGCAAATTTTCAGGTGATTATTAATTACTTTTATTTCAAACCCTAAATTTACTAGGCTATATGGACATGTAGTTGTGAATATTATTGAAATGGCTTTGAATCGTCAAAAGTAGTGATATTAAAAGCTTCATAACTCGACACGTTTTAGACACAGAAGTGTGGAACTTTTTTGTTTAAAAAGTCAGTACCTCAAGAATATTTTAATAAATATGAGTTATAGAATGTGGGACTGTATAAAACTACAGATTTGTGATTTGTCATTTTTTAGCATTGCATTTATTATCTGAAACAACATAATTGGTAGTATATGCTCATCTCTAACAGTTTAGAAATTAGCAATTGGGTCACAGTTAGAGTGGACACTCTGTATAAATTACATTTGTTTATTTCTTATATATATGAAAAAGGCCGGACAAATCATGTTTATAAAGTGTTGAGCATATTCAGACTCATAGACTTTCTATTACCATTGAACCTGCAGCATCATTTTTCATGTTAAACGACATTTTTATGATAAGATGATATTATTATTTATCCAACCACACAGTAAAATCTCTACTCTATTGTTTTGTTCGCCGAATGCAGGCTCAAACGGTATGCCTCTTTTCAAACAACATGCAAAGAGACACTTTTATGACCACAGTAAAGTACGACATTTGACTCAGCGTGATAAGTAAAAGCGTCACGACAGTTGCGTCACGCTTTTACCTATCAGTACTCTCCTCAAAATATAAGCAATCAATTTATTTCCAAAATTATATAAGGGTCATTTTTGGTGACATTTTTTAAGGAACAGACCTGCGAACTTGCTACCCAGATAGCAATTTTAGTTTGCAGCAAAGTTGCAGCCATCTTGCTCTGCAAATCTTCAAACTTGCAACAAATTTGACACGACAAGAGCGCAAGCTTGAAACAAGTTTACAGAACGTTGACGCAAGCTTCGAAGTCACCACGCGTGAAATTTGTCACAAGCTTGTCAAGTCAAACTCATTGCAAACTATAGCAAAAACAGAGTACGAACACAACTTCGGATTAGAACAGGCGACCTACCGCTTCATAAACCTGAGACTCTAACCATTCTGCCAGATAGACTCTGAGAGGGATAATGGATGGGTCGCTACTACATCTTTTTTGCCTACTTCGATTTATTTAAACTGTTTCTTGATTTTGTTAATTTTTTTAGTTTTGGGTTGGAGAATATAATTTGAGATTTCAAAGAGAGCAGTTTTCTACAACTAATAACTACGTTTTGCTAGTGAATAAATTATAAAATTAGGTTCAAGAAACAGTGCTTTTAAAATAGGACAAAATATAGTTATTAGTACCAAGCAAACGTGACTGTTTTTTTTAGTTTAATTTTTGTTTATAAACGTTGAGAATTTCAACATTAAGAAAAAAAGGCGACATAATAGTTTTTCTATAAAGTGCGGAAAAGCTCTGTTGGAAGGTAAAGATGGAAAGTGTTCCAAAATTTTTTTTTATAAAAGTTAGTTTTCTGAAATTACTGTTGATTTATTGAATTAATAAAAGAAGGAGGACGGTCTAGGAGATGCTATTAAAATCGAATGATTTTTTTAAAATAGAGACAAAGATAATTATCTCTTATTGTGCTATATCATCTTTGTAGCAAACTTTTGGGCCTCGTTATCTGCAGTGGTTTCGCTGTAACATCGACGCGTCAAATTTTGCTTGGCAGAAGATAATATCAGAGTAAAATCAAGACTTGCTTACCGTCTGCATTACTATCTGGGCAACTGTTGTTCCAAAGGCTTTACCAGTGTCTTCTTGTCAGAGCAACTTGAACTTACATATAATGTGTGCAGCCATCCATGCTCATTTACGCTATCTTCGTGAGTGCGCACTCAGCTCCATAACAGTGAATCACTTTCACACCTAACTTTATGATGTCTATTTGCCGAGAATATCCTTCTTACTATGTTTCTGCCGAGGAATTGATTTTTTTTGTTGAATGGTAAATCCGTTTCAACAATATGGCATGGCTGTATGCTCCCAAATGGTATCATTACTTAAAATTTGCGCATAATTTTATTTTTCTCATGTCTTCTACTAACTTTGATTGATACTATAACACAAATTTCACTTTCAGATTTTCAGCAATACATGCCTTAAATTTTTTTGGGTAAAATCATTTTTTTATCCTTAATGATTATATACAAAACAAAATGCTCCTTGTGCATGCTTCCATTTAAAACTCCTTTTCTCAATAGGTTATTAGTTACTTTTGTCTTGTAATGTCACAGAGCTTATCCAATAATGATGCATTGCATTATCTTAAAAAATATGTAGATAATTATAGAGATATTTTAAGCATCAAGTTTTCATGAAGAAATCGTGTGTTTATAAATTTTCAGCGGAATTCTCTACTTTCCACGATTGGCCTAAACACACAGTTTCCTTCTTCAGAAATATAAATCCCAGAGGAAAAAAAATCCTTGAATGTGTTTGGGGAATAGGGGATTATCTTACAATTCGGACAATGCAACTGTCATTATTAGTTGAGGGAAAGTAGATTCACCTTATCTTTTTATGCAGAGGAATCAGACGTTCCCGTATTTTGAAGTCCCACTTTATTTCAATGGACTTAGAAATCAGGGATAAACAAAAGAACAAGGTGTCTTTCCAAAACTGAGTGACGCAAGAATGTTTACGCAAATGCCGTAAATAATGTTGATAAAATGCATAAAGGATGAAAATAGAGTAAAACAAAAATAATTATCCATACAGGAAAATAAGTGTCAACTACTTGGTGGTAAAGGGAATCCATGATTCTATAAAATGGTATATCTTTAAAAAAAAATTAAATAATAATAATATTTTGGCTGCGCACGCTAATTTTATAATTGTTCCTATAAGTCGTTAAGGTAAGATTATACACTGGTGTCGAAAAAATGATGCACAGTTTGAAAGATGCACTACAAAATGGAGTTAATATGATACTACGATTCATAAACAGTTGCTGATAATCATTGTGATACCATCATCCGGAACTCATTTTACGAGTGCAAGGTCAGTCACGAGGCCAATTAGAGGCTACCAGGAAACAGTGGCTGGAAGTAAAATTTTGATCCATCCTGTTTCATAGAAGGTGATCGAGATGTAATTTTCATCAATGGTTATATTTTAATGTATATAATGTTACACGTATTTTCGTAAACACATGCAAATATTTGGGAAGATAAAGATTACTCAAAACAATCTCCAATTTTGTGAGCATGTGTTTTTTTTTGCTTGTAATGTCTGAGCTTTCCACCAAATTGTAGAAACACAGGATATACCCAGCAATATATTTAAGAGATCATTGTATTAAAATTTGAATTACAAAAATGTAGATATTGCATGAAATATCACTATTTGTAGTAAATATATTTTAATTGCGCATGTGCAAGCAGCGTATTTATTTTCACAACTTCAGAATGACATATATTTAACTTATATAAAAATTCAGATCAATAGCATTAATATTAAGAAGGATATCACGTACAGCTTGTTGAATTTCAGTACACTCTAAGAGAACTAAATGAAGAGGGTTCCCACACAAACTCATATTTTTTAAACGTATCTTTGAAAAGTAATATTGAATTTTATGAAAGTTAGACCTTGAATACGCATATATTCAGAACTTATATACGCACACAATTCGAATTGCAGCCAATTTGCTTATTTATATATCTACTTCGTATTTTAATATTGCTTATTAATCAATTGTTTCTGACATCCATACTAAAACTATGAGCAGATTAAAATTAAAGAAATCTTTTTATAAGAAAATTCATTGTTAAGAATAAATAAAAAATTATTATTTTCTAACAGGTATTTTCACCGTATATATTCTAGAAATAATGGAAGAAAATATTTTTTATCAAAAATAATTCAAGACAGCACAATTTTCTTTCAAAGTAAGCAATCACGTAACATTTTCGTCTTTAAAATTATTTACACTTTTGCAAGAAAATTAGACTGATGAATTAACAACCTAAGAAAATTCACTCGCCTTCAATCCACAGATCTCATAATAAAAGCAACTCGAATTGTAACCGCCATGTATATGTACATAGGCATTTCATTAAATACCACTTTCAGTTTTCTTGCATACAAACGTAAGCCTTAGAAAAACTGATGCCTCAATTCTATGGAAACAATTGCTGGACAAGCACATAGATATCCCCCATCTTTCTGAGTTATCTTCAGGAGGAATTACAAAAGTAAATTTTAATTAACAAACGCGTGAGCGTGCATAATACAATTACTTTTATGAACCTGATTTGGATGAGAGGAGATAATAGATTATACTACATCTTTTTACTATGCGATTTATTTAAACTGTTTTCTTGATTTCATTAATTTTTTAAGTTTTGAGTTGAGAATATAATTTGAATTCAAAGAGAGCAATTTTCGCTAATAACTACGTTTTAATGAATAATAAAATTAGAGTTCAAAAGCAATTACTTTAAAATAAGAAAAATATAAGTTATTATTTCAACAAACATTGACTTTGTTTTTTTTAAGTTTAATTTTTGTTTATAAAACGTTGAAATTTCAACATTAGAAAAGGCGACATAGTTTTCTATAAGTGCGAGCTCTATGTTGAGGTAAAAAGATGGAGAGAGTGTTCCAAAATTTTTTTTATAAAAAGTTAGTTTTCACAAATTACATTGATTTATTGAATTAATAAAAGAAGACGGTCTAGGAGTTATGTAAAATCGAATGTTTTAAAATAGAACAAAGATAATTATCTCTTATTGTGCTATATCATCTTTGTAGCACTTTTGGCCCTCGTTACTCTGCAGTATTTCGCTGTATCGACGCGTCAATTTGCCACTGTAGAGATAATATCAAGTAAAATCAAACGACTTAACTAGATGTACTGCTATCTGGGTAACTGTTGTTCAGAACTTTAGGTGTCTTCTTGCTCAGAAACACTTAATTACTATAGTATCTTCAATACGCCATCATGCTCATTTTACATATCTTCGTGAGATCTGCACTCCACTCCACTAACAGTCAGATCACTTTCACATATGTGATGTCTTTTACCGAATATCCCTTCTTACTATATTTCTCCGAGTGTTTTTTTGTTAGGTACAAGTCGTTTCAATCAATGAGCTGTGTACTCCCCAAATGTTATCGTACTTAAAATTTGCGATATTTTATTCTTTCTCGCATTCTTCACAACTTTTGATTGTCTACTAACTACAAATTTCACTTTCCAGATTTTCAGCATTATGCCTTAAAATTTTTTGGTAAAATCATTTTATCCTTAATGATTATATACAAAAACAAAATGCTTTTCCCTTATTGCATGCTGTTAAAACTCCTTTTCTCCATGATTTATTAGTTACTTTTGTCTTGTAATGTCTGGAAACATCCAATAATGATGCATTGCATTTATCTTAAAATATTAGATAATTATAGAGATATTTCATAACATCAATTTCATGAAGAAATAGTGTGTAATAAATTTTCAGTAATTCTCTACTCACGATTAAACAACACAGTTTCCTTCTTCAGAGAAATATCAGAAGTCCCAGAGAAAAAATTTTCATTCAATTGCTTGTTATTGGTGGAGAAGATTTACATGAGATTCCTTACAACAATCTCATTAGTGGTAGTGAGAGAGGAGACTGAATGACAAAATAGCAGGGCAGAAAAATTTAGAGAAGGCAATTTCCATTTGAGCTTTATGGCATGTACCGCAGAAGATCTCTGCTGCCAATTACGAATCAAAATTTGTGAAGCGATGAAAGAAATAAAAAAAAGAATTCATAGAAAAAAACCAGAGAACAACAAGAAAAGTCGTTAATAATGAAAAACATTATATTAAAATATTATAAAAGTACTTCAAAACGAGATATATTATTAGATATATTTTGCCCCATAAAATCGAATCCAAAATCTATGTCTCTCCAAGAGAAATCATGAGTGATTAAGTTAAAAAGATTGAATAACCTATTGAAAAATTCATTCAATTTTTTCTTTTGAGAGATGTGAAAATCTCTACAATTTCTCTTATTTTTATCATTCCGCCGTTTGAAAACAAATGGAACAAAAAGAAGTTGCTAATGGCGGAAACGTGACCGAGTAAAAACAAAATGTCATAACTTTCAGCAGTTTGGGAGTAATTTTCACGCCATTGTCACGTTCGTAAAATAAAATTGAAAACACAAATCCTAAAAAAAAACCTTCTAATACGTCTTTTCTTCGCATCTTCCTTGCCGATAATACAATTTAGAATATTACTTTTTGACGCGAAAACCTACCGGCGGAATTAAGTTTATTTCGTTCTTGGAAAAGACTTCCCCTGCTTTTATGAACGTATATCGTCTTTTTATTTTCGAGAAAATATATTTATGAAGATTATAGAATAAAACTGGTTAAAAGATTTTATTTTGAAAAATGTAAGAATTGTTTTCTATTTCTTCTTTTACATCCAATGAGGAGAACTGAAAATTTATTATCTGTCGGAATCCAAACTGATTTATTCGATTTCCGATATTTTTCACACTTGAATTGAATACGGCGTAAAAGTGATGTAACAAATTGCTTAACTCTCTGAACCCGGCTAGAGTGAGAATTCCATTGCCTCAAAACATGGAGTGAATTTTCGCTCACGAAAACAGAATGGAATCGTCACGTTCTTACAGAATTGGAGGTCGATACCTATGGTTGCCGATGAATTTTCAACAAAGAAAGGAACACATTTCCTAAAAATTATCCCAGTCACCCGAAACCGACCAAGTCCGGCTTCTGTCCAACGGGCGGTTTGAGGCGGGATAAGGCTCATAGGGTTAATATGAAAATCACAAAATGTTACCCCTGGATTCGGAAAATAAAACTTCACACATTTATGTATTTTATTGCGTAGAAAATTTTGTTAATTTAAAAGTTAAAAACTGGTATAAATTTTAAATATTTACTTTAAAATGGAATGCATGTGTTATATTCAGAAAAATGCATTTTACCTATACGCAGACTATATCAAGAAAATACTAAATACAGAGGGCATCCTCACATGTTTTCATCTTATCATCTTTTTTATATAAATAAATATTTGCATATCTATCTAGAGTGTTTATTCATCTGTTTGATTGATTTTAGACTGAACTATAATTTTTCTTTTAAAACCCCCACGATAACATTGTTTTTATAAAAATAACAAAGGGAGATTGTCCCAACACTAGTCCACAGCTTTCCATCTTAACATAAATAAAAGTCATTGTGGGTATGTGGCTATGTATGTGTGTATGTGGTTATGTTTCACATCTCCTCATAAACTACTAGATCGATTTTAACCAAACTTTGCATACTTATTATGATGAGATTATTGTCAACTTTTCGAAGCCTAAAAGTTAATTAAACAGACAGTTAATTCGAAATTAACCGAAACTTTTTTCCGCTGTAAGTTCGGAGCACATTATCTCCCAAAAATTATTTTTATGCCATCTTGACCCTTCGAACGTCTCTAGTCCAACAAGAAACTGCACTTAATTGCACCTCTCTTGATAAATGTTGAAGTCAAATCTCTCAAAGAACAACTTAGAGAGTGTTTGTAAAACTGTCGCATAGAATCCCCCCCCCTTACACCTTATTGTTCTCGATAACGATAGGAGTTAAAACCCCTGTCTACCGTCAATCTTGAAGGTCGATAATACTAGGAATTTGGGGCATTAGCCGAGTGAAATGGACTCACCTGGTCGGGGAGTCTCACATTCATTCCTTTCTATTCAATGTAATAAATCTGTCAGCAGACAATGCTTGCATTGTGGTTTTGTAACTAAGAACTTGTTAGAACTTGATTTTTGCTGTGAAATCCTCAGTCTGAAGCGTTTAGATAAAGCAGAATATTTGGTATTCCTCGAATAATAAAAAGTTCCAATTTCTTTCCGATATGTTGCTTACATTATCTCAATGGAGTTTTACTGATTGATAGATACACATTATCTCCCATAAAGACTGGGATTAAGCTATTATTTTGATAATACGAAAATTTAACTTTTTACATGTTTTTATCTCACTTTTGTTCTTCATAATATATAAAAATGGCGACAACCATAAATCATTTACCAAAAGTTGTTTTTTTAATTTTTTACATTTTTGAACAAAGTTTCAAATTTACCTCTTCTCCTTTATAGTAATAAATACGTCTTTCTTAGGTCCGAATCACTTAGATACAACATCATCAAGTATCATCGAATGTTGCAACATATGTTCATTTTTCAGCAAATAAATGCTTCTCATACAGAATTCTTCATGGAGCTCTACATTCGCCCGCATGTCTGAGCCGATTGAAGGTAAATATTTGGGTTACATTTTTAAGATTATTTTTGGAATCGATCACCGGAAATTTCAAACAAAGAAAATTAAATATTATTGCGTTCTGACATCAAATACTGTATATAAAGAAATATCGTAAATTGTAAATACGTTTGTATCAATAATTATTCAAAGAAAGCAAAAAACCAAGAAATATACTCCGAGAGAATAAGATATATAATAGGATATATAAGATATATTCAAGGGATATAGTCTATATTCGATATGCATTCAAATTATTTGGGAAATTTTTCTGTGAGAAGATTGACTTTCCTCTGGAAAAGTTTATCATAGTCCGAAATTTCCCAATCAAAGACAAGTAATCAATATAAAATTTTTTTTAAAGAACAAATAAACATAACATCTCTAACAAGATTGATTTAAAATATATTAGCCATCGGGCAGGAAATACCTTCATAAAAATATCATTGAAACAAGGAAAAATCAAACTTTCCCTAGTCTTGGAGAGAATAAAAATGTCTCCACTTTAATCAAACAAAGAAACTTCCCGCCTGATTAATTCAAAGAAAATATATCAATCCCATTCCTAATGTAAACAACCAAAACTCTGGCGCCATCTATTATTCGAAAAGAAAATGAAGAACAGGAGATGGAGGGAACTCAATCATTTAGGTTAAGTTATTAAGAGAAGCCTTCAGTTTCCATCAATGCTTCAATAAATAAAAGGAACAATCAATAAGCTCTCTTTGTTATTTTGTGTATACACTTCAATGAGTACTTAATTCCAACAACCAAAAAAAATCTAAATAATTTATTTTGAAGGTTAAATGTACGAAATTCCGTTCTGGTTAACTGGTATTTCTTAAACAAAATAATTACTGTCCCCTGAAATTTATAATTTTATTTTCTATTAACTCATTATTACACATTTCCACAATTCTTTTTATTTCATACCGATATCCTTTATCAAAAACTACTAGATAAACATATAAAAGCAATCATACAGTAAAGTAATTAAATTGAATGTGATTTTATGTGTTCTGCTGTTTAAAAAGTTCCTTTTAAAGCCCTAGCAGTCACTACTTCTATTATTCTGAAATGTTTCTTATTACCATTTTTTTCTTCAAAAAATTCTCTATTCCTTTGAGGAAGTTCTTTTTTCCTTTGTTTCGTAGCATTCTTGAAGAAATATTGCCTTTCTTTCTCTACTCCGTTTGGAAATGCATGCAGTGATGAATCGAGATCTACTTACTCTAATTTGAACACTAAAGCTAAAATCCGATGAAAACTTCTGTTGTTACAAGTACCAACAGAACGTGAGCAGGATTTTGAAAGCGAGTAGATACTTCTTTCAAATCAAAGATCAATGCGACTTGAAAAAATAAACATCATTTAAACTTATAGTAAATTCTATTGCATTACTCTTACAACTGAAGCAAGTTAGAATTCGGATTTCCATAGGATGCTGGGTATTTTTGGCAGGATTAACCCTTCTTTATCTTTCATTTCAATTTGATGTCCTTTTCTGTTCCAAGGTTAAATGATTTATTAATTTCTTAACGTTTCAGACAATACAGTCTTTAGACCAGATTGTTTATATGCATATGGATCTAGTTTCAAAGTTAAAGAGAGAAAAGTAACAGTTTAATCATTCGTCGGTGTAAGTTTAATAGATATTACTTTTTTTAAATATAAATTCACCGAGAGCTAGCAAGCTTTTATTTGTCTTTCATATTCGTTTTGTTCATAACAAAAATAATTTTAATTCCTAAGCAACCCATCTTTAAAATTACGTCGCAGTTATAATAAGATTTACTCTTTCAGAATGTTCAGTTCAAATTCTTATTTTCCGAGTTTGAAATTTTCGAGATTGTTGTACTTCATTTTGAATAATATTAACACGTAGGCGTGGACAAATTAAGTATTAATTTTGTTAAGCCTTTTGTGGGAAATTTTTAGTTTCCCCTGTGTTGAAACATTATATGAATATAGTCAATATGAATATAGTAACCTGAGTTTTAAAAGGGTTTTAAGCTCTATTGCTAGGGATATTTTCATTGCTAAGATGGCAAGAAGGTACCACTGACCAGTTGAAGGGTTTTGTGAATGGAAAAATAGAATTCTGGAGGAGATCCGAAATAATATAAATAGAAATGAATGTCATAGAAATGAATGGGGTGTTTTTGTAACAAACAACTTAAGAATAAAATTGATAACTTAATAGGAAAGTTCATAAAAACTACTGTGGACAAGGCAGCAAAAAAATTTTTTATTATTTGTAAGCTCTATTTTAAAGAAATTTTGGTAAATGAGCACAATTCAAACGAAACTTACCTTTTTGTTAATAAAGGGAAAAATGATTTAGACATGAATGAAGTGAATGCTGACATTTGCCTGGAACTTAAAATCAAGACGAGGTCTCTGGACTATCCGTACTTTTTCCCAATAGTCAAATTCCATAAAGATTCTGTCAAATACAGATTTGTTGCTTGCAGCACTAACAGCTATAACTACTCTATTGTTAAATATTTCTTTAAACTTCTTCATATTATATTAGGCAGAATTAATGGAGAGGAAAATTTTATTATTGACAACAACTAGAGGTTTTGGAGTTTTTAAAATATAACACTACTAATAACATCTATTCTTTTGATTTTCAAAATTTGTTTACCAGCATTCCATAAGAAATGCGTCTTGGAGTTTGTACATCTTTGCACTAGATCTACCTTATCAGCGAACTTATTGGGAAAAAGGACTGGATGAACTTATGCAAATTTATTATTTTGGAAAATTACCTCCTTATGAGAATCTGCTTTTATAAAGAAGTTAAAGGAATTCCAATGGGTACAACATTCTCTAGTGCCTTAGCTAATGTTTTGCTTCATTTCTTTGAAAGCAAAGTAATTAAAGATAATTTAATTTATGGTTTTAAATACATTGATGATTTACTTTCATTAAGCATTGATAATCATAATATCGTTACAAATTGTTATTTGGAAGAACTTAAATTAAACAAAACCATTGAATGTCTTTTGAGTTGCAACTTTTTGGGTATAGATATGGAAATTTTTAAAGGTAAGGTCCTAGTTAGTATTTATGACAATAGAGAGGATTTCAAATTCAAGATAAACTTTCTGAGTTATTTATTCATTTGGTCATTGGTTTCAAACCAATATTTGAACTAAAATTCTTAAAAATATAATTTTTGCTCAATGTTTTAGAATAAAAAGATTTTTTAATAACAGTAAATCTTTTATAAAAGTAATTGATAATTTAATAAAATACCTTCAATACAATTAATTTCCTAGAAATTATTGGAATACTGAAGTTTAACTTAAAGAAAACGCAATTAATTTATAAAAATTACTTTTTAGTCCCAATTTTGACTTCAATCGATGGCCCAGAACTCGAATCACTCCCCAGGTTTTTCCCTTTCCTGTTGTTCTCCACTTGTTGATTTTGGCGGAATTCTTGTCCTTTCTTTGTTTGAGTTGTTGTTTTTACTTTTATATCTTTGGGATATCTTTTCTCTACTTTTCCATTTCAGGATTTTTTGGGCCGCATAGCAATCTTAATTCTTAGACTATTGTCTAGGCCCAACAACAGAAAAAAATCCTGTTTGAATTTTTGTTCTGCGTGACTCTTGACAACATGCAAAGCCAGATTCCTTCATCTTCTTTTAGTTTTTCACTTGGTTCTAGTCAGTGTATTTGTTAATACATGAATATGATAATTCATCGATGCAGGATTATGTTTATTCAGTTAATATTAAGCAATTGTTCTGGAATGTAAATCACATATAGAAAGTAAAGTCGTGCTATTTCTGAAGCATCCATCTGTGTCAGTGATAATCATTTTCTTTTATTAGGAGCAAAACTTTGGTATGAATTTTCAAAAGCTCTCTCCTTCGAATTTCGTCTGTTTTTGTCCTCTTTTCAAAAAATGTTTATTCAGCTAATTATTAAGCAATTTTTCTGGAATGCAAATCACATATTCAAAATAAAATAAAGCTGTCCTCCGAAATTTTGCCGCATTTTCTCACCTTTTCAAAAATATTCATTCAGTTAATAGTAAGCAATTCTTCTGGAAAGTACATCATATATAGAAAGTAGAATAAAGCTATTCTAGAAGCATCTGTCCATGGCAGCGATTGTCATCAATGTTTTATTATAAAAATTTCTGGATATCAATTTCAATAGCATTCTCCTTCTAATTTCCGCTGAATTTTGCCCCCTTTTCAATGAATATTGAATCTTAAATAACTTATGATATTGTTACTTTTGTATTATTAATAATTAATATTCAATTTGTAGATTTAGTTTTTATATTAATTGAAAATTTCTTTTTAAAATATTGGTTTCAATCATTTAATTTTTCGGATTTGTTGCCTTCTTTTCTCCGCCTTACCTTCTAATATTTGTGTACGAATAAGCTGCTTTCCCTATAGATTTCGAATTTAGGATTTATGAATATCACAATTAATGTTAATCTTCAATTACGTTTTCTTCGTATTAGCTTTACATATGATACAAATTTCGTGTACAAAACCAATATAGATTATTCTTAAACATTACTCTTGGTGTTTCTCACTTTTCACTTTGTATATATGTATGTTCCTCTTCATTTGTTGCATAATGTTTCCATAAATTCATGGTATGAATACTAATTTTACCTTTTAAAAATGACATGACCCATATCTAAGCTTTCATATCAATAATTTCTTATTTTTTACTTATAGCACTCATTTTAATATGGCATTTTCCTTAAGCTTTTGAATGCCATTTACCTAAATGCATTCACGAACTTTTCTTCAAGAATAAATGATACGTCTAAATCTACTAATATTTTTATGACCAAAATTATATTTTTTATAACTCAAAGCCTCTTTTATTTTCGGGACATTAAGTGTATTTGGCAAAGGTATTTTTTTTAAAAAAATTAACTTAAGAATCTGCTGCAGAGAAATAAGAGGTGAGATTGTTTCGAAATTGGCATAAATAAAATTAAGAAAACAAACATTTCATTAAATTCCACCATACGTTCACGGAAATAAGGTTGATCCTAAAAAAGTTAGAGAATAATTGTTTGCGAATAATGAAAAGAACGCATCATTAAAATAATTTTGGCATAGTCGTGCAGTGTGAAACTTATGGGTGAGTTATCAAATTTTTAATTTAGAATTCAGCCAGCAAGAAAGCGATGAAACTTTTTTAAAACTTTCGCTAGGGATGAGAAAAATTATTGCTAAGTTTTCAGTTGCTTGGTGCAAGAAAAGTAATATTTCTGAATATAGAAGACGTGAGATAAACTACTTAATTGTGAAACGAGAGCAAAAGAAAAGAACTTGGATTTAAGACTTACTTTTTATTCAAATGAACATTTTTCACAAACTTTTTCTGATTTCATTATTGACAATTTTTATTAATTATCAATAAGAAGCTAATTAAGATAATTACTTTTAACAGTGAGTCAATGTCTTTGAAAATATTAAAGCGAGTTAATTTTCCCAATATATTTTATTTTAACATCTCAATGCTAACGTTTCGGTTTAATTTTTTAGACAATATTTATGCTTCCTCGTATATTTTTCATGGATCAATCATAAAACAAATAAATATTTTTATCATACATAATTTATTAAATTTCATAGAACACAATAAGTTTCTCATTATAGTGACAATTTTTTTAAATTTTTTGAAATAATATTTAAAACGGCTATAGTTTCTTAATTTAAGAAATTTGAATAAACACTGATTTCTAATAACATTGATTTTAACTTAACTATAAGTGTATTCGAATAAATATTTCATTATGACGCCTCTGCTCTAGTAGGTACTTATTTCTGAAATTAAATACTTCTTTTTTCGACAGAAGGCCGAAGAGGAAAACTTAATAAATTTCTCAAAAGAAATGCAATAAATCTTTCCAATCATCATCTTAACATTTTCAGAGGAATCTTAGATTTACTTTCTTCAACTTAAAACTACTTTTATTCAGTAAATTCCGCTTTTTTTCTCACATAAGCTCAAAAGATATTTTTATTTACTTAATATCAAATTGAATAAAGCTCATCAGTGAGCATAAAATATTCTTCATGCACCTTAAATCCTTTAATGATGGTTCACGCATGCTTTGTCTCATTCTAGCCTTCCGCAACTCTGCATTGTAAATTTTTCTCAAAAAGTTATACAACAAAAGCCATGGATCTTCAAGGATGGAGAAAAAAAGTGCCCTAGTTTGTTAATTAGATTTCGTTGTTTCTAAACTCTAACTTTTTGAAATTGTCGCAGCGGAAGATAAAAGATAACGAAGTTTATTCAACTACCGTAAAATAAAACTTAAATGTTTGATGAAGAAGGAGGTTCTTGAACTCAGAACGAGTTAAAAGCTTTAGAGAAATTAACAATGTTTTTGTTGAATTGGAACACTTTTTAGAATCTATTTGAAGGGTTTATTTTGAAAGCCATAGCGTGTGCTATTTATATTATTTTAATACAAAAAAGAAGATCTCATGTTAATTATAAATTTTTAATTCAATTTTTTTATATAATTTAGTAAGTTATTCATTAATTGAGATAATATATTTTATCTCAGATTTTTAGATGTTAAGGAAAATTATGTAAGTTATGAAAATTATAAAGATTATTTTAACATTCGGATTGTTAATATAAATTTCTAATATTATTGAAATAAATAATTGAAAAAGTTAGCAGGTTTACAAAAATCTCCACTGTGGAGTCAATTTATATATTAATTCCCAAAACAAGTGTAAAGGGAAATCTCATACCTCATCAATTACAGTCGGTTAACCATCAACGATGCAAGTATGTAATTTGTTTTATTAGCTGATGAAAGAGCAGGATGAAAGATAGCTTAGGTAAAGAAAAGGCTAAATAAACTAAGTTCCGATTCCGAAAAACTACATCACTATGTGAACTAAAAAAATCACTATGTGAACACGATAAATCATAACGTAAGGAATAGAATTTGTTATTTGACTTTTGCATCAATATTTTGTCTGTCTGTCAGAGTTTTGGACGATATCCATTAAAGAGGAATATGTATGTTTGTCCATCAGTGCTCATATGGACATGGCAACTCAAAAATTGCCCATCAGAAATCCATAAGGCGAAGGTAGATTCTGTTTGTCCGGAGATATAAAGAGCTTCCTTCAACATTTTTTCATGTTATTCCATAAGAGTTGCAGCTTTAAGGATTAAAGAGAGTGGAAGATAATGCAACTGGATGGAGCCTACCAACAAGGTATAATAGGCATAGGTTAAAAATCACTTGAAGATGGGTCTTGAAAATGGCTCTTCAATGAATCCCTTGTTAAGCTGTTGATTCTGTTTGTCCGGAGATATAAAGAGCCTCCTTCACCATTTCCTCATGTATTTCCATAAGAGTTGGAGCTTTAAGGATGAAAGAGGGTGGAAGAGAATGCGACTGATGGGAACTTTCCAACAAGGTATAGTTGGCATAGGTTAAAAAATCACTTGAAGATGGGTCTTGAAAATAGCTCTTCAAGAAATCCCTTGTTTAAGCTGTTGCAGCTATCGAAAGATAAATACAAAAGTTGTTCGTTGCGATGAGGCAACAATACATCCATTTTCTATTATCTTTCTATCTTTAATCGCAAAGAAGTTATGGAAAAAGGTAAATTTCTTTCTTTCCAACTTCTCCTAACCCTTCCAGCCATAAAGTAACCCATCAACGAAATCGGCTGTTAATTTCAACCTATCATGATCTGTGAAGATCTAAAATTTTTTGCCAGAAGTCGCGTTATGAGAACCATTGCAATAGGTATTACTCATATAAGGAGTAATATAATACTGAAGGATGGCATAAATTTGGGATTGAATTGATCATCAGAATTCAGTTTTCGACAAATCCATCAATGATTGTAATATCTCTCATTATTTTTATCTGTGGTTATATTAATGCGATAATTCAAAAATTCAAGAAACTAGAAAAATTAATTCAGAATAAAATATTTATGCCAATTTGTTATTTGTTTTGAAATTTGGTGGAAATTTGAAGAAGGATCGACAGTCTGCCTGTCTGAGTGTTCATGTGTATGTGAATACATTTCACTATCTAGATAAATGTTTCCGTGTGATAATATGCTTCTATGATTATCGAGGAAAACTTTCGACCATTATTTAATTAATTTAATATCTAATTAAAATTTTCAAAAACCTCTTATTAGTTAGCACCTACATCCCAAAAAGTTACAACATGCCAAATTGTGAAGCTCAAAGCCCAAGGATCTATCCTATAGAGCATTTTAAATGATTTTTGTATCACGCATTATGCAATTTACAAAAATATGCCAGCCCAAAAACATTATAATATTATAAAAATTATCTAGTGCATAACTTACCGCGCAATTTCTTTTATTTTGAAATTTTGTATCTCTGTAGAAAAGTCTTTTCCCCACTCCCATTAATTACAGAAGTTAACCCAGTTCCCAGTGTAGCAATTCACATCCATGTAAATGATAAATACCACTTGAATTCTGTATACGCCCAAATAAGATATAGTAATTTCTCTTTGAGGGATAGATTTAGAAGTTTCAGATCTGAATATCTCTCAAAAGTAATTCTCTAATCACTTGATTCTGCGTTCTGTAAGCTTAGAAACTCAGAAGGAACGACTATTTCTTAGTTAAAAGTTAAAGATACTTGAATTGATAGTCTAATTTATTTTACTTAGATGTCAGAAAATGTGTATTTATTATTTTTAAGCACTTTTCCCTTGTGATTAGATGAGAAGAAGGAAATGCTTACAGATATAAAAAAAATATGATTTTATTTACAGAAATGGAAAGAGCAGTCTTGTAGAAATGCTTTCGGGGAAAATGTTGAAATAACCAACCACTCGGACAGTCTACCTTGGAGAGTATTTTATGTCATAACATATGATATTTTTCATGGGTTTCGTAAATGCTTTATTTTTATTTTCTTCAGATAAAAGCTTTTTAAAACTAATTTTTTTAAGTTCGCAGTTTCAGCCAGAAATTTGATATTTTCCGTTGCTTTCAATAAAGAAATAACCGTGATATGAAATTTGATTTATATATTGAAAATATTCAATAAAATATTATATATATCTCTGCAAAATATGATTATGATGTTCTTATCCGGATTGCAAGAGAATGAGGGTATGTTGTGAAACTTGAAATATATGTACACTATTTATACACTGTTTGTTTCGAAATTCTCGTTAATGTAACAAGAATATAATGATAACTTATATTTTTGAGGAATTAATTTATTTCTCATAAGGCTGTATGGCTTCTAGTATTTCATTTGATATAAAATGCACTTTTTATTTAATCACGAATTCCCTGGGATTTTTAAGATGTAATTTTATAAAGTACAATCTTTCTTCTTTAGTAAGAATGCTAAGAAAAAAATATTTATAATAAAATAAAAATTACCTGCATTTTACAACTTCACAGTGAAGACACTCTAGCATTCAAAATATGCAAGAAAATACTTATATATCACCCTAATTAAATCCTTTGACTCCTTGCTAACAAAATCCACAATTTTTCGAGCATCGTAAAAGAAGTGAGACAGCTGTGTTTTGAGAAATGTAATGATTTTATTTTATAATATTTTCCAAACGTGTGAAAAATAAATTCACTTTCAGAAAATGCTACTTTATCTTTTAGTTGGCTATTCTCTAAAATCCATTATTTGAACACTGAAATCTGAAAGCAATTTATCGATTACAACGAAATTGTTCCTGACTGCTAACTCTAATTCAACTAATAAATCATCGATAAACCATCAACAATTACACCGGAAATTATAAAAAAAATCGCTTTTCGGCAAGCTTGAAGGCAAAGGTAGATTCCTTTAAGTTAATGTTACGAAAGTAATGAAATATTACATATTGATCAATACAGACATAGCCAAAGACTTTATTGTTTATACACATTGCAATATCTCCTCTGTTATTCTGTTTTCATGATATTTAGTTTTTTACTATATCAAAGTTTTATCATTCCAAAAGGATATGCTAGATTTATCGGTCACTAGATTGGTCATTTTTTTTATATTAACACATAATCATTCAATAGGTAGGAGTCATAAAGAAATAAACATTTCAGCAGTGCAAAGATCTCCTAGATAACATAAAGCCAGCCTATCTGAAACAGTAACAAGAAATTGACTCTTGATACGAATGAAAAAGACTCTAGATTTAAAAGTTAATTAATTTAATTTAGGTTACAATATAATTGTGCGAACATTACTTTGTCATATGGTAAAATCACATGACACGAAACACGTAAATAATACTAAAAGGTGATAACCCTGGTTACAGAGAAAATAGTCACTAAATTCTTAACATATAAGAGAATAAAAATTATTAAACACTGTGAGTGGCAAATTTAATACGTGTGTTTAAAGCATAGGATATGAATGCAGCCAATTTGAACAGTAAATTTAAATCTCCATCGACGGTTAAAACCAAATGCTCAGGCAGAAAATCCCAAAACAGTTTTAAAGTTAAGGAGATATTTTTCAATATCAAAAAGGATAACGGGAACTCTTATTTAAATGTCTATCGTTTTTGGCTATTTTATATTGATTTTATTAAACAAATCATGGTCCCGCCATGTTTAGTTAAATATCAAATTAAAGTAATCTGCCAAATTAAATAATTATCAAATTAACTGTTTGATTAATTAAAGTTAACTATTTAATTAAAATTAAATAATTAATTGTTACAAAATCTTCGCTAAAACCTTTTTTTATGGCTCATACTATTTGCCAGCAACCTTTATCTTATAATTATCTCATAATTATCTCTGTATGTATGTTCCACATCTTCTCCTAAACCACTGGACTGATTTCAATCAAACTTTGCAAACTTTTTATATAAGAAAAGGGAAAGGTCACCTTCAACTTTTCAAAGCCTAAAAGTTGCTTAAAATTTCACTTAATTAAAAATTAAGCAAGGTTTTCTTCCGCGATATCTTTCATTTCCATAAATTTGTTTCTATCATTTTAATATTTTTCAAAATTAATTTTAAACTGAATTCGTAACAATATTCTTGTTCAAGAACAACAATAATGCGAAGAATTGTTTCCAGAAGGAATAATGCGAAAAGAAAATTTTAACTGTAGACGATTAACAATTTATATCGGGACCAACTATTGATTTATTTTCATGCTTTAAATTAATGAATAATTAACTTTTACTAACTTTTTTTGAATAATTACTTTTCTTTTAAGTCATGTAATATAAATTATTTGCCATACTCAAACAACACATCTAATCCTGATTTTAAACAAAATTAATTTATGAAACAATTAAAATTTATGTGAATTATAAAATTTAGAGTATTTTAAACTAAGTTTTCATTATAAACATTTACGGCCATTTTTTTTAAAGTAGCATTTCTTATTATAAGCATAATCGAAAAATGTTATTTTCAGATTAGTATGGGATTTCATTTCAAAATATAAGAGATGCACAAAAACAAACTATGTATAAATAAATCAAATTTGCCACTTAAACTTTGCAAAGTAATACTCAAATTTTTTAAGTGAATATTTCTTATTCTTAATAAAACTTCTTATACCTCCACATTTATTATAGCATTAATATCAGCAAAATAAATTTCAAAACTAAAACAAGAATACTTTCACCTTTTAAATTAATTTCAAAAATTATTATATCAAATGAAACATATGATTGAAAACATAATAAAACCAAACTTTTAAAATTAATATTTCTTTGTAAAATATCTCATATTCAACATGAAAACCTTAAATTTCAAAATTTAATATGGACACTACAAAATTAGTTTCAAATCAAAACCACTTTAAATTTTTTCAAATGCAATTTCATATCAATCAAAAAATATAAATCAATACAGAACAACACCAAATATTTTTTTTCAAATATAAACTTAAAATCAATAATAATCAAAAGTAAAGAATTAAACAATCAGCGATAAAAGTTATATTTTTTGGTGCACCACGTCGATTCACTTTGGAATAGATTCGTAGATTTTATTTGAATCAGCTGCAATTTTTTGAACCCGATAACACAGGGAACCTGAAATTATGCAGTTCTTGGCGAAATTAGTACATTATGTTTTATCACTTATTGCGCAAAATTTTTTCCATATGAAGAAAATGCACTTGTACACAAAACTTTCCTTGATATTTTGACATCAATGAATTACTTTTTTTTCTGAACAAAAACGAAACAGGAGCGTAGAACGAAATGAAGATTTCAAGCTCAATATAGATATTCTTTTAGAACCTTGAAAATTACATCACATTCTTTCTGAAGCAGATAATAAACACAATGGTGAGGACTTTTCGCTGACACTTTTGAAAAACATTGTAGATGTGGAGTCGAGTTGATGCTGCATCAGGAATTTCCTTGCTGATCTGGATTTCAGGATATCAGGGACGAGACATCAGGAAAAGTACAGAGTCTGGTGTTGATTTTTCATGAGGCACTATTAGAAGTTCCGATAAGTTTGCAGCTATTTTGGTCAGCCATTTTTTGTTATTCCCCTTCACTCTCCATTACGTTGTTTCGTTTTCAATTCTTACATTTTTAAAATTTTTTTCTTAAGAACTTTTTCTCCGTGCAGACCATCCTGCCGACTATTGAAATGTATTCGTAATTGTAGTCGTTAAATAAAAAATCAGGCCGAGTTATTAACTAATTTCTTTTTATTATCGGAGAGTGACGGAATGTAAGTACATCTTGCTTTAAGTTTCAAGGCAAAAGTGAACAGAAGATCCTTGTTTTTTCTCAGGTAGGGATTTAATAGATAGACATGTGATCAAAGTGAAGGAATTAAAGCTATTTTTACTATATTACGTAAGTATTTTAGGGAAAAGTCTGGAAAAGGATTCGCGATTTATGTTGGCTCGTGGAAGCAATTAGAATATTCTTTTAGCAATAAATATGTCAAAACGCGAGATTTAATATACCTCCAGTTTATATATATATATATATATATATATATATATATATATATATATAAACTTTTTAACGAAGAGTGGTTTTGGGTTCTAGGGCCTTTGATCGCGAAGATCTTGGTGAAATTTTTCTGAAAGCTGCACATGAGAAATCCATTACACAGGGCTTTCCAGAATTTGTCTTTATTGAAAATGCAATAACAACATCTCATCTTGTAAGCATCACATATATAGGGGAAAAGTCCGGTAAGATTGCGGCCTTAAGCTTTGAGGATTTTTTCTGGCCTCAAAATTCCTGGTAGGAGGACTATTATTTTGCAAAATCTATTGCAACTCTTTACTTTAAATGATACTTTTTTAAAAAATTATTTTCAAATTTGAGACCAAAAATTGCAGTTTACAAAAAAAGCATTTTCTTCATCTTTCTTTAAAATGATAATTTTTAAAAAATATTTTGAAATTTGATGTCGAACTGACATAACAATTTAATTCAACATCATATGCTATCAAAAGTTATTTAAAAGTGTTGAGATCACATCTTGATCAGAACAAATTGCACATAACAGAAAACAAACATAATCGGACTAAGGTAACAACACAAACAAATGATATTATTAATAGAAATTTTAGATTCAAGCCTTAAAAAAAGAAATTAATTACAAAATTTGCATCGCCATAGGCTTGGATTTTCACCCAGCCAGTACAGGTGGAATGATTCCAGAGTTTGCACATAAGACATTGGAATCCCGATTCCGTTTTTCTTCCTCACAGCAAATGATGCATTCTTCATTATCGAGGTCCACTGTCTCCATATTGTCATCAGCGTCAACGTAAAGAAATTCAAATGAAAAACTTGAGTCTCCAGATTCAGATCATTAGATGTCGAGGTGCCACTTAGCTGCTTTCTTCATTTTTGTAGAATTTTTTGCAAGTTTGTTGCGTTTATTTTTATTAACTTCAGCCTTCTTCAACTTACAGTTTTCGTTTATCATCATTTTCCTGTTTCTCCCTATTTAATGAGATGATCAATTTTCACTGGAGTGCCAGTGAGGAGCATGAAGGGCAAGTTGCGGTCAGGTAGCACGACGAGCTCATGAATTATCGTGGAGGGGTTCGTCATCTTACCCTTATTCACCATTTTGTTTGAAAAAAAATTGAATTACATCAAATCATCTGAAATATTCAAATAATGCATCATGGTGACACGTTTTGATTATATCTTTATGAATATCACCGATATAAATCAAAAATAGTTGCACCTTGAACGCTATCCCTTACCAAGCAGCAACCATACGTTGCATAGGAACAACTCAAAAACATAATCCGCGTACTGTGAATCACACTAATAATGGGTGGAATCTCTTGGTGTGACACGGGTAGCTAATCGCTATCGATGAATAGATAGACGCTATAGATGAACGTCTCTGATGAGGCAGAATCGGGGCATTCATCTAGAGTAATTTTCGAGAAAAATCCCATTCGTCATCTTACACTCTTCGTTGTCTTATCCGACTTTCCCATATAAATATATATAATACTAACTATGTTTTGCATTTATTACATTTTAGCCTAAAATAACACCTTATTCTTAAAGTCCTAAAATGCTTCTTATAAAATATCAATCTCTGATGGCCTATCCTATCTGGTAGTATCCATAACTTTCCTATTTCTTGTATTTCGCAGATGAATGATTATTTAAAAGATAATATATAGCAATTATTATATTAGCACAGGCACTGAAAAGGTAAAATAATCGAAAAAAGTGCGATCAAATTCCTCCTTATGTAGCAGTATTAATCTCGCTTATCGAAGAGAACTTTTAGTCCTTCCTTTGAACTATTTGATGATCTTATACAAAAGGGTCAGATTCTACCGGTTAGAAATTTTCGATAAATAGAAGAAATTTCCATATGTTTTGTACTATTGTTTTTCCAATAGGGCAATATATTTTAAATCCAGAGCATGGTGGGGCATTTTGTTCCAACATAAACAAATATTTACGATGTTTTTTAGGCAATCGAAAATTTAATAACATCCTTATTATTGTATGAATTTTCAAAACGCTTTACGCATCCTTCTTTAAGAAAATGTTATCTACAGCTATTTGAAAAATTATAATCTAAAGTTATTAAAACTACAAGTAGGGTAGTACAAATTTTAGCATACAGTCACTAGAAATGAGGCTTAAAACACAGAGAGTACGTACGAGTAAAACACAAAGGTACGAATCAAATTAGTGAAATCAAATAAGTGCATTAAATCAAAGAATTTTGATAAAGCAAAACATTATTTGCCTCTCAAAGCTTGATGAAGGATCTTCATTATTTTGTTATTAATGAGTAAAAAAAAATAGTAAAAATGCTTATCAAAATAAAGCAAAACTGAAAATGATTAAACAGCATTTTAACCTGATTAAGGCTTTTTAGCTCAGAGTAAGTTACACTGAATGTGAGAAAAATTAAATGCATAGTTAGCCACAGGTATTTTGATTAAATATTTTACTAGTATTATGCTTGAGGAAATCGAGTGAAAATGGGGGAAAATAACTCCACATCGAAATAGGAAAATGGACCTCTTTCTTGCTCATTTTCGAAAACTAAAAATGAATAGACGTCTCATGAAACGGAATTTCAATTTATTAACTGCATAATTTATTCAAAGTGAAAAATAAGAATTCACTCTGAACTAGGATATTGAAATGACGTAATCGATCCTGAATTATCATGGGATTCCTATTAATCTTTGAACTTTCTACTGATTCCAAAATTTGATCAAGATATTGGGAAATGTATATTTCTTTTCAATAGTATTTTTTTATATTTCACAAGAAGAATGAAAAGAAATTCAAAGAAATGTTGTAGGTTTTAAATTTTAAAGGATAAAATATTACAAATTTATTGTGGGAAAAAAGAAATATTAAACATAAAATCATATTCACTTTACTCATTACATTCTGACTAAAATATGTACAAAATTTTACATTTTAAACTGTAGAGAAAATTAAGACATGGAGATTTATATAATTATGTGAATTGGAATGAAATGAAAGTTATAAATAATGAGTATTAAAAACTGGTTTAAAAGCTTCCACAAAAAACAAAACAACCATTCATACAATATCTAAACATGCAAACGGAATTCTAATTCCTCGTCCAAATTATTTCTATTCAAATGCACTTTATTGTTAATCATAACTTAAATTCGGATCATCTTATAAAGATTCTGTAATGAAAATCTTTCACTTCTAATAAATTCTAATTACAGTAAATATTACCAATCTATTCTCGAACTTCGGTCCCGGCACCACCTCAATCTCATAGTTAATTTTAATGGCGAGAATTCAACTTCCTCCTTACGGGGATTCGAGACTATTCTAAAAGCCTTCTCAATCGCGTTAGAAAGACTTTTGTTACTTGAGCTTATTTGTACTTCTCACTCTATCTGGAAAGTTCCGATCGAAGTTTATTCTACCTGAGGCTGCTTATTAACAATGCAAACCAACAATTGCATTTTTTTTTATCTTTTTGATATCAGCTACAATTACATATCCAAGGCATTCATTAAAATTCCTCTTTCTGGGTTTTATCTTTTTCCAAATGCTGCACCTAACCTGAACAAGTAGAATAGTTTTGCATTTCACAAATTCATTTTTCCTTTCCGAAATGAGTAAATTTTGTGGCATGATTGCATTTCATGTTGTATTATACTTACTCGTTATCAAAAAACGTATTAATTTTACAGTAAAATTTATAATTATATAATTGTTTTGTTATATTTTATTGCGAAATATTACATACATTTACAGTGCATTTCAAATACAGTAATTTCTCTCTACAACAATAATTTGGGGACCAAATAAATATATTGTTATAGAGGGATGTATTTTATATCGAGGGGCGATATATTTACGATATAAAAAAGTTAAGTTTTGGTTGTTTTAATGTGGACACTATACACGAATATACATTTTGTAAAAAAAGTATAAACATACAAAAATTTGAAAATTCAACTATACAATAAAATAGCTAACATACCTGAGGAACTTATTTTTCGAAAACGTCCAATATTTTCGTTTGCTTATTCTTTTTTTAACTGTTAAGTCAACTAACAAGGTTTGTATAGTCTAATGCACGAAAATGATCATCATTTGTGTATGAAAGGCTTGAAATAAAATACCTGTAGGGACTGAACTGAATGAAGAGCTTCCTGGGGCATCAATAAAGAATCCGATGGATCTGTATAAACATCATTTTCCAAGTCCAAAATCACAGACGAAATTGGTTTTCTCCAGTAACACCTGTAAAAACCATAAGATCATTATCTGCTGTTAAATATTCCTCCACGTTAATTCCAGACATTTTGCCACTTTTTTTTCTTCAAGTTAAAGACTTTTGAAGGATTAAAACACAGTCTTCAGCTTCTATAACATCGCCATTTTCGCAATTTTCTTCATTATCAGTTTGCTTATCCACCATGAAATATTGTTACAGAGGAAAAAAGTGGAGATGAGATTTTAAAAAATATATATTGTTATACAGGGGTTTATTGCTGTACAGAATATCGTTATATTGAGGGGAGATTAACATTATTCAAATTCACCGGGACCACAAAGTTTTATTGTTGTAGAGGGATTTATCGTTGCATCGGATATCGTTGTAGCGGATATCTGTCTGTATCGGATTGTAGCGGATATCCGTATCAACATCATTTTCCATGTCCGAAATCACAGACGAAATTGGTTTTCTTCAATAACACCTGTTAAAACCAGAAGATCATCATCTGCTGTTAAATATTCCTCCACGTTAATTCCAGATATTTTGCCACTTTTTTTCTTCAAGCTAAGTGAAAGACTTTTGAAGGCTTAAAACACCTTCTTCAGCATCTGAAACATCGCCATTTTCGGAATTTTCGTCATTATCAGTTTGCTTATCCACCATGAAATATTGTTACAGAGGAAAAAAGTGGAGATGAGATTTTAAAAATGTATATATTGTTATACAGGGGTTTATTGCTGTACAGAATATCGTTATATTGAGGGGAGATTAACATTATGTTCTTTGCAAATTCACTGGGACAACAAAGTTTTATTGTTGTAGAGGGATTTATCGTTGCATCGGATATCGTTGTAGCGAGAGTTTTCTGTACTATGTAAATGTAGATCATTGTAAGGATCTTTTGATATTAATATATAGTTTTCCATAAATCTCCACACCACACAGAAACTACACCATTCTTCTAACAACGCAGTTGTTGATGTGTTTCATACATAGAAAGCAACTATTTAAACTAAGGATTTATTCTATTATAGAGAATTTCAAATCAAAACCACATTAACATTCACAACCAAACAATGCGTGCATGAGAAAATCTATTTCAAAATAGAAGTGTTGTCGAACTACATAGGTTTACCGAGGAAAAGCAGTGACTGAAAAATACTGTAAATAGCTGCTTACAGTGGTATATCGGCAAAATAACAAATTTGCAACACTGTTGCAAAATATAACTATACATGGTACTGAATTTTCAGAAATATTAGAAGGCACTAAATAAATATGACTGTGTATTATAGAATTATTGAAATTTACATATGCACAACAATATCGTGAAAATACGTGTATCTTAACATTATAACATTATATAAAAAATTTTATGAATATGGCAGAAAATATATATACTATATCATGATATATTGAATATAAAAATTAATTCACTTCAGATATAAACATGTTACTTACCATTTCATGTCTACCACCTCCGGTTATTGCAATTTTAGCAGGTTTACTAAATATATGTATTTACTTCTGTACTACCTTGCCACAGATCAGAAATTCAACATGAAAATTATTAAACATAAAATCAGACTTGACTCTATCAAGTGAAATGCAGTTTTGATTACAGATTTGAATCTCACAGGGATATTCTGCAAAAAGGGAGCGGGGGCATTTCGACCTAACTCGCAGATGGACAAAAGGGAGTGGAAATTTTGGGGTTAAAATTTTCATTTCCGCATAACACCCTTACGATTGAGGATAGACAAATAAATTAAATTAGGCGACATATCGCCTGATAATAGCAAATAATTTTTACTTTGAAGTTTTTTCGATAGCTGCAATTGCTTAGAAATTGTGGGCTGTAAAGAGATTCCTAACTTCGGCAGCTTTTAAATCTATGCATGAAACACCTCTTGAAAACCTCTCATCAGTTGCATTCTTTTCCTTATATCTCCGGACAATACAATCTGCCTTCACCTTCCTATATTTCCTCTTCCTATTGTTGTTTAAAAAGAAGAATGTAATATTTTTTAAAAGTCCTGTAATGTGAAAATCAGTTTTTCAAATGTAATTCAATTAGTCAAATGTGCACCCTCTCACAGCTCACTTCTTTTTAATAAAATCTACTTCTAGTTTGGCTGTCTGCTTTTGTTTTTGCTATTTCTGTCTATAAGTGATTACGATATGACAAATTCAAAATCTAAAGATTCTTCACCAATAGTACACTGGTGTCCAAAAATAATGTACAATTGTGAAGGTGCAACAAAATTGGAATTCACACACTGTAAAAAAAAAATCCCGTAAAATTTACGGTTTTAAACTGGCAGCTGGGTTGTTTGTGCAAAACCGTAAAAGTTACGAAGTAAATCCGAAAGCAATACCGTATGACGAAAAATAGAATTTAAACTGTCGGTTTAAACCGTTTATGGCTGGAGCGAAAAACGGTGAAAAACCGTTTTGTCAACAAAACAGCTTTAAACCGTCAAATATACGGAAAAGGTCCGGGGAAAAAACGGATATTTTTTACAGTGTATGGATAATATGGTTCGCAATTTGTTTCTGAGAAATCGTTGAGCATATTATCGCCGGAAATCATATTTTACAGTGAAGATTCGGTCGCGAGAGCAATTAAGGGGCCACAAGAAAGGGACTAAGGCGAAAATGGAGTTTGACCCCTCCTGTTTCACAGAAATCTGATAACGAGATATGACTTTCATCAATGGGTATGTTTGATGTGCATAATACTTATATGCATTTCCGTAACCACAGCACAAATATTCGGGAAGATATAAAGATTTTCTTAAAAAATTCCAAATTTTGTCACAAGTTTTTTGCTTATAACATGCAGAGTTTTCCATCAAATTATACAAAATCTGTAGAATACTTGACAATATGTAAAAGAACCAATGTATTAAAATTTGAATATTACAGGAAATATGAGCATTTGACAGTATAATTTTGCTCTGCGCATGTGCAAAGCGTAGAGTGATTTTTTTCGTAACTTCAGAGCCAGATATAAAGGGCAAATTATAAAAATTCCAGTTCAGTAGCATTAGTATTTAGAAAGGTATCTGCATTGCAGTTTGGAGAATTTCGGTACACTCTAAGAGGAACTAAATGATGAGGGTTCTTGCACAAACTGATATTTTTTGAACTTCAATCTTCAAATAGTAATTATCGAACTGAAATTTAAATTATGTATTTAACTTATAAGTATACATGAGTATTCAGGATATTCAACTTTTATAAAATTTAACAATACTGTTTGAAGATTCAAGTTCAAAATATATCAGTTATATGCATAATTTAAATTACGGTTTGAAGATTATTATTCGAAAAATCAAGTTTAAAAATTATCAGTTGTGCAAGAACACTCATCATTGAGCTTCTCTTAGATTTTACCGAAATTCACTAACTTGCAATGCCGATATCTTTCTGAATACTAATGATATTGAACTGAAATTTTTATATAAGTTGCCCTATATATCTAAATTTAACGTTATAAAAAAAATTGCTCTACTTTTCGCTTATGCGCAGGAAAAAATTATTTATTACAAATGCTCATATTTCTTGTAATATTCAATTTTTTTAATTCAAATTTTAATACAAAGCTTCTTTTACATATTGTCAAGTATTCTATAAGTTTCGAACAATTTGGTGAAAAACTCAGATAAAGCAAAGTTATAAGCAAAAAACTTGCGAGAAAATTTGGGATTTTTAAAGAAAATATTTATATCTTCCTGAATATTTGTTTTATGGTTACAGAAATGCATGATATTATTATACACATGAAATATAACCATCTACGAAAGTTACATTTCGTTATCAGTTTTCTGTGGAACAGGCTGGGTCAATCTTCATTTTCGCCTTCATCCCTTTCAGGGGCCCCCCCCCCAATTGCCCTCGTGACCCAATCTTCAATGTAAAATTTGGGACTAGACGATAGTATGTCCCACGATTCTCAGCAACTGATTGCAAACCAAATTAACCATATTATCACCCCATCGGGGGACACTGCGAGCACGCGGAAGACAGGCTGTCGTATAAATAAGCTGGCTCTCGTCAACCCGATGGCACATTACTCTGGTGGGGCTCTTTGAGCCCACTCCGATTGCAGGTCGTACCCCGGAAAGACGGGGGGTTGCTGCATAGGCACCTGGAAATGAGGGCTATTGTGCAGGAACCACAGTGCCTGACGCTGTCGTGGTGGCCGGTCATTCAACGTACCCGAATGCCTTGTAGCAGATCGGAGTGATGACTTAGTGTGATAACCATATTAACACCAATTTTGTAGCATCTTGAAAATTGTGCATTATTTTTGGACATGTATATACTTGGTATAATACTCGTATATATACAATGAAAATAAACATAAATATTACAATGATGAGTTTATTTTTTTATAAATAAAGCATAAGTATAAATTGTAGAATTTTCGAAAAATACAAACCATTATCTTTCAACCAGCTTCTCATCCCTTTATTGATAAGGAAATAATAAGGAAAACCCATATTTCTCGGATTTTTAATAATACAAAATATTACCCTAAGTGAACTATGATAAGAATTCTACAAGTGAAACTGTCATATATCAACTGTTTCCTTTAAAGTTTCATACACTTTGAATAAAGTTTGCAGCGTTAGATTAAAAAGGAAGACAATTGTCTTCTACCAATTTATCGTCTGATAGTAATAGCAATCTAATTATATCAACCATAATAAATAACATGGGCATTTCATTAATGAATAAAATCACTTTCTGTTTCATGCATGCAAAGATATGTAGCAGAAAATCTGTGAAGAAAATGATGCTAAGTAACAGTTATGGCGAAGACATTCAGATTTTGCCCATTTTTCTTGATTAATCTTTTGAAGTAGTTACAAAAACCAAATTTTTTATTTAACAAACGCGTGAGACCGTGCATAATGCAATTATTGTTTTGTTATCAGCCTTATTTCTTTTTATTCGATTCAAATTAAAACCTGACATAAAACATCCCCTTTATTTCTAGAATATATATTTACTTTTATTTTATTGCATTTTTTAAGTCTGTGGATGAATTTGAATTCTTTTCGCTTGGCCTAATTAATAGCATTAGGTGAATACATAGACTATCTATTTAATCATAATAAATCCGCTGTGTGAAACCATGTGTAGAAAAGGTCACTTTTTTCCACACCAGAAGCTGATGAACGTTTATTTCAAACAACATGTTAGTGTAAGAGTGTATTGAGGTAAGACAAAAACACAGATTTTCGGGGCTTTATAAAGTAAAAAAAAATTTTACTCATACTGAAGCATAGTTAGGTTTATTTTAAAATAAAAATATTTATAATGAGATGTAAAATTACCACATGCTTCTTTTTTAATAAAGTAGTTAATAATTAAAATTAATAAAAAATTATATAGTTAAATAGTTTAAAAAATAAAAAAATAGTTAAATTAATTTCGCTGCTTCGTCCAAATTATTCATCCAACTTTTTATTTACTTCGATTTCACTTTTTTTATTTCG
The DNA here is from genome assembly GCA_013235015.1 of Araneus ventricosus. Lineage (NCBI taxonomy): Eukaryota > Metazoa > Arthropoda > Arachnida > Araneae > Araneidae > Araneus > Araneus ventricosus. The sequence goes on from BGPR01000204.1 coordinate 44,348, forward strand.
TCAATCTTTTGATAATTTTATTTTAGAAAAATTTCTACTTGCATCAAATGACTGCATTTTAATAATTTCGTATAATTTTTGTGATAGAAATTTTAATGGTATTTTGTTTCAGAAAAAGTATTGTAGCAAATATAATTTTAAAATATTTTATTGGCAAATTTGAGAATATTTTAGTAAGCAACATTCTTGCAAAACAGTATTTCAAAAATGCTTGTTTTCAAGATTTTAAGAGCAAGTTGACAGTAAACATATTCAAATCGAAATTTGTACATTGCTAAAGAAATTCATTAACAGTATTACAAATATGCATATACATATGAAGTCGTATAATCATAGATACAAATCTATAAAAAAAGTAGCAGAGTTTTTATAATTCCAGTTTTTGCTAAAATAATAAAAGAGTGTCAATTTCTTAGGTAACGAAAAAATATATTTCTTTTCAAATAGGAGAATTCAGAGTCTCCATAAAATTTGCAAGACAATTTAATTAAGAAAAATTATTAAAATATATTTCATCTATCAATCAATAGTTCTCCAAAATTAATAGAAAAACAAGACGTACTGAACAAACTTTACTGAGCTGGAAAAATATATCGTTATATAGAAGCTTCCATTTTCTGACAGTTCCAGTAATATGAATTTGAATGAAATGTTCAGAAAAGGAAATTTTGATTTCTTCTTTAGGAAGTAACTTAAAAAATAATATAAGAAAAACAAAGTGAACAACTTTCTAGAAATATGTGATATTTTTAACGATTCAATGCATTCACCTTTTCAGAATCAGTAATAAATTAATTGCTGACAAAATTATTATTAATATAATATGCACTCCTTTTCAAAACCCAATGGTTTTAATTTATGTTTTAACTGTTCGAATTCTGTGAAGAATAGAATCTATAAATATAAACAATTTTCTACCAGAATAGCATTTACAAAAATTTCACGAACCTGTAAACAAAAAGGTCGAATTAATAAATATTGTCATTTCAAGAGAAGAAGGCAATAGCACAACAACAAAAAAATCTTTATGAACAAAAACTTATATATAATCAGGAACAAAATAGAATATTCTGAAAATTATCGATTAATTTTAAAAAATTAATTTGATGAAATTATTTTCATCCAGATTTCACAGAATTCTAAATTTTCCTCTAATGTTTCATAGAATTCTAAATAAAAGTATAAAATAAGACCCAGATACTTAGAAATCGGCGACTTTACTAATAAGTTCCAGAAGAAACCGCTTAATTGAAAACAAATTATTGGATGATTTTTAGATATAAACCTAAAACAACAGCAATTAATTCAATTTATTTTCCAGAATAAAGTGAACAAGTTTATGACGCGTAATTTTGCATGATAAATTTCCTCTTTTGAAGAATGAAATTAAATTATTCAGCGAAGGAAAAAATTTCTCTATTAATCTTTAGAATTTACAATCTTTGTTACACAATTTAAGCAAACGCCAGCCATCTGTTTTTTTCTCATTTTCTTTTGTTTATAAGGTTATAATTCTCTTCAAGAAATAACCAGAAAAATCAGTTCTTCATTGGGAAAAAAGATTAGCATTAATTTCATTGTATTTTAATAAACGATAAATTTCTCATTAGATAGACAATGCGGGTTTTTCTTTCAAAATTTCACTACATTTTTAACATCAGCACATCCTTTGTTTGCCTTAGGCAAGTGAAAAATAACTTATTTGATGTTAAAGACACGATAAGACCAAGCATTATTGCAGCATTTTCATCACCTTTAATGCGTCATAATCTAATGTACACCTATCGTCTTCTTTACAATCTGCATGTTTGTTAACTTAATCGGATTATGAACATATGTTTGTTCAAGAAACTTCTGAAAAGCATTTTCACATTTATTTTCGAGTCTCCCTGTAAAATTATTGCTAAATTATATTATGCCGAGAAAGGTGGACAAAAATGATTCACTCCTCTTCAGAGATTTAATCTACTGTGTTCGACAAATTGAAGTTAGGTAAACAGGCAATTTTTTTTCGAAAGTGCATACATTTATTTGAATGATTTACATGAGTGAAAATGCACTAGCGAGTGAAATTCTATATGGAAAATATGTGTGTATTATGGAGGCTGCAATCAACGATTTACTTTGATAAATACAAAAGCATTTTAAACATAAAAATGGACAGATTTGTCATCAAATAAAGTTTCATCAATTTTAATTACTTGTCTAAATCAAGGGCCAAAAAATCAGGGATACATTAAATACAAATACATTACAAAAAACGCTTGCATGCCTAGTCATATATCGTTGAGGACAGATGCTTTAATCCTATGGATAGCAAAGCTTGGTAAAATCACAGCCAATTTGCATGTAATTATAATTCATACAACCAACCCACGTTACTTAGAATTTCTATAGATCTGTAACAAGATAAGCCCATCAAAATATAGTTTTTAGTCTTAACCATAATTCTAAACAGGGTCTATGCCTGTATCTTTTAACAGTGGAATTATGCTCAAAAGAAGACACTAAGAGATGTGGAAGAATAGTTCAAGTATAATAAACTCATCATGCAGTATGATTTAATTTTGATCTCAATATTCTTAGTGGCACATCATGGAAGGAAGAAAGTTTTTAAACACTTTGACAGGCAGAGAGAAGCACCTGCTACAATAATGTAAAACTTCGGTTTTTTAAAAATATTAAACTTTACATATATCATAATTAAAAGTCTTCAACTGGCTAAAGTTGAGCAATTAAATGTAAATTTGCTGTAATTACTGACAATAAATAATTCAAGAACATTATTATATGCTTTATTCTTCAAAATATATTGCGTTTTATAAATTTCTTACTGAATCTAGGTCAGTTGGGGTAATTGGGGACGAATTATGCAGACTCTCTCATTTGTTTCTATTTAAAAGGATAGTATGCGATGGAGAAGAGGTCTATATTTTTTGTAAGTGCATAAACATAGTCTGATAGGTTCATTAAACAATGCTTCCTTTCAAAAATAATTTATTAATTAATCAACCCCACATTTCGGAGTGTTCTTATTTTACCCCTAAGTGTTCCAATTACCCCACAGACTAAGGGGTAATTGTGAACACGTATTTCTTCATTTGAAGAGAATATGTTTGAAATTATTAGAAACTACTGTATATTGCCAAAAAAATGCATTTAACTTCTTTTCCCCAGTTATCACAAAACACTGTTTTTTTAATATTTTTCAGCAAAAATATCTTTTATTTCATGGAATATCACATATAAACTGTTATAACTATTTACTAACTTCAAATTGGTATAATTTAAAAATCATTCTTACGCAAATGTTGTTGCGAAATGAATCTTTACAGAAACTGAAATAGCTGAATATTATGGCACATTAGAAAGAAATAGGTAAGACTTAAAAATCACACATAAAAATTAATAGAAACAAATGGTACAATTTGGTAGTAGAAAGCAGATTGAAATCGCGTTCTATTCACTATTCTACTAATTTTTCTTTGACATTTACATAAGCTGAAAACCAACTAATTCTATTCTACAATATAATTCAAAGATACGATCTGGGAGTGTAGCTTTTAACTAAATTTCGGAAATGGCAAACTGATTATTCACCACCGAAACAAATTTAGATTTATCCAAACTGGTGGTCCTGAAACCAGTCATATCCTATTCACCACCGTCAACTTCTTGAATCCCGCAGACGTATGAATAATGTGCCTTCATTCTAGCACCTCCAACGTTATCGATCAAAACAAACAGGTTTGTTGAAAAATCAACCATAAGTGATTCGAGATAAATTACTTCCTCCTTCTTTGCAGCCTCCATTTCTTGTTGAAAAGAGCCAAAATCCTCATCTTCAGATTCCTCGATCAGTATCACGTTTCCTACTTTGTCATCAACAGTTTCTTCGCTTTTATACTTAAAGTCAAAAGGCCTCATATCATTATTAACAAAGAACTTTCATACGTAAAAAGTAATATGTATGTAGATCAAATAGTAAATTGTTTTAAAATGTCAGTTGTTAATTTGACATAAAACAGGGATCATTACTGACGAGGTAGAACGCAATCCCGTATCTTTATTTAAAATTGCTTCAATCGAAAAGGAAATTATTCCAAATAGGTAAACATTACAGCCTTTGTTACATTAGACGCCTGTTCCCATTTACCCCGCAATAAAAATTTTCAGGGGTAATTAAGAATACTAACCTGCTCTGAAAATGAAATCCCAAAACAATAATTGAAGTTTCCTCGTAATCATTGTATCCTACAGATATAAGAAATATATAAATTAGCAACTTAGCTTGCATTTAACCGGCGTATCGAGCGAAAAATAAAACTTCGTTTCGCTTTTCTGAATACTGTTGTAATTAAAGGTGATAAATGTTACTATATAACATTGAAAAAAGTAGGAAAATGTTTTTCTTCTTTCTATAAAGTGTTTTAACCAAAGGACATGCTTTTCACTTCGTCAGGGCCTCACCATTGGGCTCTAGTTCCCAATTACTACTTGTTCTCAATTTCCTGGCCTGACTCTATATATATAAAAGAGGTAAGTGTGTGGGTGTGTTCGTTTTTTGGTTCTTTATGCACGCCGACACCGTTGGACTTATGGCGACCAAATTTGACACAAAGATGGATTAGCACAAGAGGAAGCTAAGCCGTAAAAATTATTTTAAAATTAGAATTAGATTTTTATTTATTTAATTAAATAACGAAAATGAAACCAATTTTAGACGTTTTTACCAATAACTTCTGAAATATTTATCTTACGAAAATTATTTCCATATCACCTTAAAGATAACTGTGCTTTAACTGTATTTAAAGTTTCAAAATTCATTTTAAACCGCAATTTGTAACAATTTTTTCTATTGTTATAAAATCAAATTCATTATTTCATCAAATTCTTTATTCAGGTGTTTTTACCACTGCAAGCTTATTATAAGAAAATATTGATTTCTTTGGTCATTTACTTTCAAAATATACTTCCTCTTACTTCGTTCTTCCTTATTTCCTCTGTTATTTCCTAGCATGCATTTGACTTCCGTTTTCATTTCGTAGCTTTTAGTATGCCCTCAGATATCCAGTGACGGTAGTTTAGTTACTATGCGATGTTTCGTTTAAATTTCACAAATTTTTGAATGATCCGAATCATTGGAGTAGCGACCGCGGAGTAAGGGAAGTATAGATGCCAGTTTTAGGGGCGCCACGGAGACCAATCATTACTGAATTTATGCCACATTTAAAGTAAATTATTAATAATGGGAATAAAAATAAGGCCAGTACCCGAGGCCCATTTGCGCTTGCTAAGCAAATGACGACCGGGGTAAAAAATCATATTCCCTGGGCGCCTCTTACCCACCCTGCGCTACTGACCATGTTGACAAAATGTTAATATGGTTGTGGCACTTTTTAAAGTCAAATACAATAAGGAGTCGGAAAAATACCAAGCCCAGAACGCCGTTTACGCAGGATAAGTCTTTTAATATGTTGGGATAGGAGGAGAAAAAATCATCGTATGACATCGGTACGCCACTGTCAATATGTAAAATCATTAAAGGTTAATCGAGTCCCGTTCCTACCGAAAGGAGAGGGCATAGGGTGGAAAAGAAGGATATTATTGAAACCTACGAATTAAGTTTCATTTCAATGAGTTCATCTTTCGCGTGTATTTCGAAGACATTGCCGCAACATATATTGAAGGACTTTACGCTACGACACACCCCTGGGTCCAGAGATGAAGATTTCCTCTTTGCAGTTTGGATGGTTGTACGTAGAGAATCTTTATTGACTCTACAAAAAAATTACATCGAGTTTAACAAAATGTTTCTTTCATATGGTTTACATTATTGATTATACTGATAACAATAATTTGTTTGCATTCGGCGCCTCCCTTACAGAAACAAGGCTACTATTGTTTGACATACAAGGTTTTCTGAGAAGAAAGATATACAAACACGAAGAAAATTAAAAATAATATGTTTTAATTGCATAGAAAGAAGTAAGCATTCTATGTTGTTGAGATAAATATTGTTATATACGACACTGCTATAATGTAAATGCATTTTCGTTTAGTTTATAATGATTACGGTTTTACAAAAAATCTTAATAACTGTTAGATGCGTTCAGACATCAAGGATTATATATACATGGATAGAAGATAAATATTTAAGTTGTTTCAAAAATTTTAATTATTATTATTATTACTTCGGCATTATTATTTAATTCTAAAAGATTAATCTCTACGTTACAATTTTTAGAAACTTTTAAAAGCATTGAAGGATTAGATTCATTTTAGTGAAGAAAATACACTGAAGATCCAGAAAAACTGGTACAGGCGTGCGTTTGCAAATAACGGGGTTATGCAACCATTCATCGTAACCCGATGCGGTTGGCAACGCCTATAGACAACAGATGTCTGACGAACGTATTAGACGGTTCCTGCTGCTGCAATGGCAGATTATCAAGATTTAAATGCCTTTGAACGTGGCTTTATAATCGGCTTATGAGAGATGGGACATAGCATCTCCGAAATAACGATAGAATTTGCATTTTCGCGTACTATCATTTCAAGAGTGCGCCGTGAATATCGGGTATCCAGTAAAACATCAAATTTCCGCCATCGGTGCGGCCGGAAAAAGACCTTGAAAGAACTAGACCATTGACGTAAGACGCGAATCCTTAAACGAGATAGACATGCACGCTTCCTCATATTGCCGCGGATTTCAATGATGGGGCATCTACAAGTGTCAGCGTGCGAGATGTTCAACGGAACGTCATTAATATGGGCTCTCAGAGCCTAAGGCCCACTCGTGTACCGTTGCTGACTGCACTGCTCAAAGCTTTACTCCTCTTCTGGGTCCGACAACACTACCATTGGACTGTTGATGACTAGAAACACGTTGCCTGGTCTGACGAGTATCGTTTAAAATTGTATCGGACAGATGCACGTGTACGAGTATGGAGACGAAATTATTAAACCATAGACCCTGTTTATCAACAGGGGACTATTCAATCTGGCGGAGCCTCTGTGATGGTATGGGACGTGTGCAGTACGGTGGATCGCTCTTCTATGGAGAAAAAAAAATTATTATTAATCAAAACCTACCTATGCGGAAAAGATGTTCTATGGTATGGAGATTCAGAGAAAAAGGAAATAAAAAATTAAATTTTAGGTTAAGAACCGCCGCAAAGGGGTTGAATTTTTGAAAAAAATGGAAAAATACCTAATTTTGATTATACGATATTTTAAAAAAAATTTTTATTAATTAAAACCTACCTATGCGGAAAAGATGTTCTATGGTATGGAGATTAAGAGAAAAATAATAAACAAATTTAAATTCAAAATTTAATACTGTCGCAAGGGGGTTGAATTTTGGAAAAAAAATGAAAAAATACTGAATTTTGATTATACGATTTTAAAAAAAATTATTATTCATCAAAACCTATTTATGCATAAAAGATGTTTTATGATATGGAGATTAAGAGAAAAATAATAAAACAATTTAAATTCTAAATTTAATACTACCGAAAGGGTGTTGAATTTTCGAAAAAAAAAATGGAAAAATACTTAATTTTGATTATTGATTATACGATTTTAGATTCGAAATAATTGCTTTTTTTGCATTATAAATAAACAAAAATGAGTTAATTAATGAGTAGTGAGTACTAAGTAGTGAGTAGTATAATGTACATTGCAACATTTTATGACTCAGCTTCCCCTCCCCACACCGTCAAATCAGTCCGGTTAAACAACTAGAACAGTAGGCAATGACTTCGCGTGCTTTCAGAATTCTTCGAAGGGCTAATTCCCTTATGTGATTTCTGTCGTCAGCTAGCATTGATATCAGGATATTTTCTGGATGGCCAAAAAATTAGTTTCTTTTAATAGGAGGGTCTATGACATCCTTCAAATCATTCGAGAAATAACGCGATAGAACGATTGATCGATACAAATGCTGTGCCTCATAAATTATGGTTTCGTTTTGATCTTGAACTACAAAGACGCATATACTTTTAATGTCGTTAATATCAATAAAGCCTCGGATGAATTTTCGTGAGCTACATTAAACCTGAGAATTCTGTTCGCGATTCTAAGCCACCTTGAGTGGCAAACTTTTCCAGGATTTATCTTCGACAGACTTTCTCTGCAATGTCAGCAGTTTATGACTTCACAAATTTCCATTAAGTACAGTTGATCAGTACTTAAGTCTTTCTTGTTAGTCACTTCACATAGCGTGTTTTCTATTGGCGTGGATGAAACTACAGATAGCTTCTCGCATCGGACAACGATTTTCTTATTTCGCCAGTCAGGCTTCTGGGTTGTGGTTTTATCCACGTGCGCGAAAAGATGACGTAGTGGAAGCTCGTTGGCGTGTAACTGGCACACAAACCATTGTAGTGAACGATTCAGGATCAGTTACATGTTACGTATAATACCTCCTTTGACACCTGTGTTGACAGATGATCCGTCGAAACCAACTTTGTTACATCTATATCATTGTCAACGTATGACAAAAAAAAACTATATATGATATTTCCAATAATTTGCGCTCTCCCGAAATTTACAGACACGTGGCCGATGTTCTCAGAGCCAGGTTCTTTTACCAAGCTTATGAGTTCTTCTATTATGACCTTTCTTCTGTTGTCTTCCATTGATAGAGTCCTGTCTTTTCGCCCATCGAAGTATAAGCTAAACTTGTCATGGTCATAATCTTTTATGACCTGAGACAATTGAGTGGTTCTTGCCTTTGTTCTCCCACACCGAATTTTATTTCTGTCAACGAATTTCAAAACATTGCTTTCTGAGATAATGCCCACATCTTGAAGAGCAGCTGACACGATGGCAGCGCCTGCTTGGTCGGAAATACCAAGTCGGTCCAATGTTCTAACTGCAGCTAAAACTTTTTTCACTACAGGTAGTCCTATGTGCACCCAACCGGCACAGTTGCTGTCTTGGCATCAGGCACGGGGACATGGGGCGGTGTTCTGTCACTACAGGTGTGACTGTGGGGAGGAATCCATGAAGTACCACATCCGACTTATGGAGGCGTGGAAGGATAAAGCAGGAGACAGAAAAAAGATAGGATTGCCTACAGCTCTAGTTGATTAGCCGGACTGATTTGACGGTGTGGGAAGGGGGAGCTGAGTCATAAAATGTTGCAATGCACATTATACTACTCACTACTCACATCTCTTTTGGTTATTTATATTGCAAAAAAAACCAATTATTTCGAATATAAAATCGTATAATCAATAACTAAAATTAAGTATTTTTTCCATTTTTTTTGAAAATTCAACCCCCTTCCGGTAATATTAAATTTATAATTTAAATTTTTTTATTATTTTTCTCTTAATCTCCATACCATAGAACATCTTTTCCGCATAGGTAGGTTTTGATTAATAATAATTTTTTTTAAAAAATCGTTATTAGTCAAAATTAGATATTTTTCCATTTTTTTCAAACATTCAACCCCCTTGCGGCGGTTTTTAACCTAAAATTTAATTTTTTATTTTATTTTTCCATTTATCTATATACCATAGAACATCTTTTCTGTATAGGTAGGATTTAAAATTCTGAAAAAAAATTTTTCGATCCACCCTAGTGTGCAGTTGGCGTGATATGGGACCCCTAATACGTCTAGAGACGACTCTGACAGGTAACAGGTACTTAAGCATCCTGCCCGATAACCTACACACATTTATGTCCATTGTGCATTCCGACGGATTGGGACAATTCCAGCAGGACAATACGACACCCCACGCGTCGAGAGTTGCTACCAAGTGGCTCGAGGAACACTCTTCTGACTTTAGACACTTCCATTGCCCACCTAAATCCCCAGAGATGAACATTATTGGAGATATCCGGGATGCCTTGCAACATGCTGTTGAGAATAGATCTGCACCACCTCGCACTCCTATGGATTTGTGGACTGTCCTGAAAGATGAATGGTGTGAATTGCCTCCAAGATATCTTCAGTCATTATTCGAGTCCATGCCACATCGGTTTGCGGCACTTCTGTGTGTGCGTGGGGACCTACACGATATTAGACAGGTGTACCAGTTTTTCTGGCTCTTCAGTGTACATAGAGTTACGTTGACGATTTATCTGTTGCTGTCTCCGAACAACAGGCGAGACTATTAGTATGATGAAAGTTATTTGTATTAAACATAATGACTATTTCTGCAATATATTTTATAAACATAGAGGCTTTTGAATGAGAAGTTAACTATGTTATTACAACAGTTAATAAATGAAAAAAGTTAGAAATGTTTAAAAAGTTGTTAATGTTAACACACATAAAACTAGATTTTTTTTTTCTTTTTAAAGAAATTAGTAGGGAATCTAATTCTTGTTAATTTTTTTTAAAAATAATTCAGAACTTTTTAAGTGCTTTTATAGAAAAGCAACTTTTTTCGAAATGGACTCAAATGTGAAATGTGAGATGCCAATATGAGAGTTAGACAAGTATAAAAATATGTTCACACAAAGTGGTTCATAAAAGTTCATGTAATACATAATTATTTACATTATTTTAAAATACAAGATTAAGAAGATGTTTATATTACATTTAATAAATTATGATTTTTCATAACAGAAAGATGGCACTTTAACCTGGAAATGTTTTAAAGGGGAAAAAAAGAACTGAGTTTTAATTTTACATATACGTTGTAAATTGAATGGCGCATCTTTACAAGTTGCACTGACTCTGATTTGTGCTTGAAAGGAAGATTATGCACTAAATAGTTATTAATGAAAGGTTTAAAATAAAATGTTTTTAGTTTTTACATTTTTCGAAAGAAAGATTACTCGTGAAAACAAGTAAAAAAAAGTTTAGTCTAAAAAGTCAATTTCACAGAAATTTTCTTATGAATAGTCCCTTGATTGCTTATATTTTTTATAATATTTTGAAAACAGTTACAAGTTTTGTCTCTAGAACAGTGATCAGTTCGGAAAGATGTTCCGTGCTGTGAGTTAGGAAAAAAACAGTTGACACATGTAAGATAATTGCTTCTGCAGGTGTTAGATAAATGGTGGCCGGCACACTGACCATAGCTGGGGATGTTAAATTGGCAGTCCTTGGCTGTTTGACCATAGGACACAATTGCAGCGCTTGTAGTGGTAAAACTCACTCGCTCAAAGAGTTCCCGTTGATTAAGATTTTCTTTTCTATTTCAAAAAGAGCACATATTTTTGCCGGAACTTCGAAAACACAGTTTTGTATATCTAGGTTTAAACCTTTAAATTTTAATCTAACTCTTATGTCTTTGTTAAAAGAAGTAGAGGATTTTATTCCTTGTTGGACAGTTGTCTCATTGAATACTTTTGGAATGTTATGAAGAAAGAAATTTGTGGTTTTTTCGGCAGGTATGCAACAGTACTTCATGTCGGTTAATGAGGAACATATTTACCAATTAGCGCTTTAAAAAATTTTTCAAAATAGCTCTATCAGTATCGAGTTTCGTGTCAGCTGGCCCACGTCTTTGCTCCAACCTATCTGAGAGAGAAAGTATAAATAGAAGATTGACAACGCAATTAAAGCACAATAACGTTTCTTCAGGGGATGAAGTTATTATGAATTGTTAAAATATAAAATATTTGACATTTTCTTGCAATCAGTTACGCCGTAAGGCCTAAAACACTGGTTTTAATCCCTAATATCAAACCAAAAATAGAGAGAGGAGTTTTGAATGATTAAAACAAAAGTACGTTGTGATATAACATTAGAGCAGAGTAAAAAAAAATAGGTACCAGAAGGACGGATGCTGGCTTAGCAGTGTCTGTGGAGGGCCACGGTATAGACCGGCGTTGAAGGAGTGTGAACAAAGTATCGAGTTACAAGTTTTGCTCTTAACTTTGGCTGTTACCAGGGAAGTGTAGATTAAAGTCGTCGGGAAAGATGAAGATTAAGTAGAAGAGCGATAACGATAGAAAGCGCAGAGAAAGAGTGAAAGAAAACAGTAAATTATGGAAATCCAGTGAAAAATGTCTAAAAGTAAAAATGTCTTTATTTTATTGCTTTTCTATTATGTTTTCCTTCTTATATATATATAATAATCTTTTAACAATTATTTATATATATTTTTTTTTCAGGTATTGTTAAAAGATGATTTTCCAAGATTGAACAACGGGAGCGCTATGATCTGTATTCATGATACCACATGGTCATTTAACTAAAAACAAACTTATTATACTCTTTGTGCGAGAGAATTTTTTCTGAATGAAGATATATTTACACGCCTTGCATTCGACAAGTAATGGATGTTATTGAGAACACCAGTAGGTTTGATTTCATTCATTACTGTATAGTTCATCAGTTAAGCCGAATCAATATTGAAATATAAATATTTTATGCTTACTTCATAGATTTTTCACTGATCTAAATCCAATTGAGCTAAATAATGCACGTACAAAGTGTTTTGTTCAATATTCAAATGAACTATGGTTCTCTTTTTACTATCAAAATATTTTTTTTTCTAAGTTCACCTGAATTTCTAGTAAATTTCGATCCTTTTGGGAGCTGTTTTTTTACTCTCGATCGTAAACAGCACATTTAAATTTTTACTTTTTGATAGTTGAAAATTCTTTCCATTTTTGTAAGAACAAAGACCGACAGCAGGTAATTTATCGCTACCATAGACAAAGAATAATAAATAATATTATAAATTCAGACTTAATATATCTTTCTAATTTGGTTCCACATAAGGCAAAAAAACTAAAAACCCAAAAAGTGAATTTCTTAGATGGTATTTTCTGAGAAGGGAAGAATTTTCAATGCAATACATAAAAGAAATATATGGAAGGACTTCAAGGAATGTTTCGAATGAAGTTTTTCTAGGAAGTGAGTATTTTAGAAAGGAATATGTCATGGAAACATTGAATTTGTATATTCGAATTGTTTTATGAAGAATGTTTCTCATTCTTCTGACAAACTATACTTAGTTGCTCCAATTTTTCAAACAGATATACTTCGCCTTACGTTTCATTGACCGCCCATGTTTATTTTACATCTTATGTTAAAGATGACCCAGACACCTTATTGGCCTGCTCAGAGGACCGATCTATCTATGGTAATCAGTAATCTCTCAAAGACTGACATGATGAAGTCGGAAAACCATTTGAATATCTTTTGCGTCATGCAAGTCATCGACTCTGCAATCCGGATAATTTATAATATATTAGAATGTTTATAATATATGTCATGTTCGAAGTTCTAATTTCTAATTCTCAAAAAATATTTTATATTATATCTACGGTTTTGGTCTTGAATGAAATGTTGGTTCTTCCATTGGAAATTTGAGAAAAATGGATGAATAAAAAATTTGTTGGAACTAAAAACATAAATCAAAATCAGCAGTTACACGAATATAGGCAGAAAAATTAACACTAATCGTAAGAAAAGTGTCCTAAAACGGATTTCATTCATTCCAGTGGGTTTTCTTCCTGAACTCTAATATTCTGCTTCATCTCGCGCCAAATGTCTGAAGATAGTATTTGTCTTCTTCACAGCCATCAATAACGTCCTTTTCCAGATTCTTTCTCTATCAGAGAACATACATTTTATGTTACCTTTTCTAGAATTCTGAACTGTTTATTAAACACTTTTACTAAGTTCGAAATATTTCATGTTTATATGTATGTGATTTTGGAATTTTGTGATTGAATTTTCATTCATTTCTTAATGCACTAGAGTTCTGAAATTTTGTATATTTATTGGGTATTGATGACAATGCAATATTTTAAGAATTTTAGAGCTCTCAATTATCAATTTAAAAAAAAAATCTCAAAATTACGTTTGCACTAGGTAGGATTCAGTGGCGCCATCTATAGTGTTTTTCAGAACTAAAGTACATTACACACTAATTTAAATGTTTCAATAAAATATTATGTAGTTTTATAGATCTTTTTAAAGAAATTATTGCTGTAATTAATTGAAGAAAAATGGATTTAAGTTCGAAATATTTAATGTTTGTAAGGTCAGAATTTTGTGGCGGATTTCTTACTAGAAAGGTGTAAGTAAATTAGAATTGTAATCACATTTATAATATATTTTATATGATGATTGTTTAATAACATTTCTTTTCTTATAATAATTATTGGCTTTCATATCTTTCTCCTATTGTTTTCAGCCCATTAAGCTTTTACGATTTTTGTTTCGACCGCCAGATTTTTGAGAAAATATTATTATTTTCTTTTCTAATGTAAAAGCGTTTTTAAATACTTTTTAATATTTATTGATTAAGAGATACTCTCTATGTCGTTTGGTTATTTCACTTTATTTTTAAATTGCATTTTAATCTTGAAAATACCATATTAGTTAACTTTGTATCTTATAATCATCTTATAAATAGATTTAAATATTAAATTAGTTAAGTCAACACTCCTTAACGTTTTACTGTGCTCATAAGCATGTTTATTAGGCAAGTGTGTAATATTATAATACATAAATTTGAAAAATACAGATGAATTAAATTTTTATTTTATCACCAGCTGTTACCAGCTACTTTGTGCGCGAGGAATGTCAATTATTACATTTTTTTAATTCACGAATGTAAATGTTTAGTTACATGTTGAAAGGGGAAATTAAATGTTCTGGCAGCTGATAATACATAATTGGACGACTAACAGGAATGTACTTTATATGGGTTTTCTTTTATTTAGGTAATTTTTTTATCTATTCTAACAAACTTTTGTATACTATATTTTTTCACGTTTCTTGCACGGATGTAGAGGTTTTGTGGGGTGGACACACGTGAACACGTCATATACACCCATGCGAAAAATATGGGTTCTCCAAATGTGCGGCTGCCACTTTGAGTGGCTGGCCCTGAGCATGGCAAATGATAATTTTAAAGGGAATTGTTACCTTTTGAGCTGGGATGGTAAATCGTTCGGTATTATCGGAATTCGTAGAATTGAAACACACTCTCCTCTCGCTATACCAGTCATAACAGTAGCTCACAAGACGTTACGTATCATGGGACACCGAATTTAATCTGAGGTTATCGGTAGGTACCCCTGATAATTCTAAGGAGTTGAAGAACTCTACAGGGTGTGATGTTACTTATTACTGCCCATTACCGTATCTACAGATAGATATTCTGTAATACCTCCCTCCCTTTGTGACAACTTTTTTTTTCATTTATATGCTATAAATTTTCATCAGTCAGTGCCAAAATTATCCATTTATCAACCATTCTCTATTGCTCAAATTAGTGTGTACTGTTGGATAGATCTTGCTTATCAGTTCCTCTGTGTTATTAACATTCTTAAAAACTTCTGCTTTGAATTTAATTCATTTCTTGAATCTGTTTGAAACCGACCTTTACCAATTTTCAAAAGATTAGTCCTGATTCAGTGTCGTTGAACAGTTAAACTCTCATATTCGTAGTGAGTTTAACTTTTTTGACATGCTCCCATAACGGAGATGTCTTTAAACATGAAATAATTTCATCTACCGATGTCCCCTATTTATTAAAGGTTTAATCTTTCTAAAATTATTGCCTAACATCAATACCGCCATCCCTCCCATGATTCTTTGGTTATTATTAATATCGTTCATAGGCGTTCATTTAACGCTTCAACTGCTCTTTTTTAGACACTACTACGTCAGCAATTTTTTTGTCTTTCCGAATTTGAGCTAAGCTAATTTGAGTAGATTGAGTACTTCCCAGTACTGCCAGGAGCATCCGGAAGAAAACAATCACCTTCACCACCTTTATTCTTTTGCAAAACTCTATCGAAAACTGTTTTTGTTCTGAGTTCAACCGTGGAACGAACTCAGTTAGTCGCTGTTGAAATTCTTCTGTATCGTAGGGCAGTTTCTGCATTAGGTAATAATTTCAACTACTCGGTCAGGGTTCAGACCTACTCGTTCCAAAGCCTAACCTAAGTTAATTCTTCCTTGTAAATTACATCATTGTTCTTAGTGGTATCATCTGGCCCTTACAATCTGTAGAATATGTCATTCACCATGCTTTATGTTATCCTCTTCTATCATTCAATAGAATGCATAAAACAAAATATATCTTCTTATATTTTCCTTTAGTTATAATTAAACTCAATTTTTAAATTTTATTCTAAAACCTCTTGCAACTATATCACATTTATCAATAGATTTCTCTCCCTGCATGAACTTACCGACAATTTCTTGAATAAAATCTGATAAGGAAATGATAAAAATATAAATTACTAAAATTAAGAGACTGCAAACTCAGAAAATTAACCTCAAGCGTCATGTTGAATAATTTCAATTAATATTCCGCAAATCACAAAATCGCGGTTTGCTTTATGATCACGTGATGTTTGATTTTAAAAATAAGTTATTCAACAAGTTTACGCTTCTCTTGAGGATCACGTGACAATTGATTTTAAAAATAAGTTATTTCTTTTGTTTACGCTTTTCTTACTGATGACGTGACGGTTGATTTGAAAAACAAATTAGAATAATTCATTGCCGACCGCTGAGTCAATGGGCCTTTCTTTGATAGTTATTTAATTGTTGTCTGTAGTCAAAAATATTGAATTTCAGATGTTGTCACATAGCCATTGTCACTTATGTCCATTCCCGAATTTTAAACCACCATCCTGCCAATTTTTAGATAAATCGATTTGGTAATTTGGCCATGAAAGTATAACAAACATACAGACAGACACACTTTCGCATTTATTATATTATTAAGGATATTACCTTATTTGAATTATATAATTTGTATATAAATAAGTGCAACTTAAAGTCCTAAAACAGTTTACTTTGAAATTTCGTTTAACTTAGTCATGTTTATAAATTGCTGAGCCTGTTTTCACAATTTCTTGAAAGCAAAATATTTTATCTGTCTTTTTTTAAATTTTATATTGCTTTACGCCATGGTCATGTCTATGAAAGACGATTTTAAAACTTCAAATTTTCTTCATATAGCATGTAAGTATATATTTTATTCGTTTTGGGCAAACGTGATAATAACAAATGTACTTAACGTTTTAATTTTCTCACTTTCTTTTAAGCATGTAAAAATATTATCCAATAATTTGGTGAGAAATGCCGAACGCCATAATTTTTAATTTACTAATGCTCTTAAATGCTGGAATATTTGAGAATCAAAGGAAAAAATCATATTAGAGCTGGAATTTCTGGAGAGGAAACACACATCTCTTTTAAATACCTTGCTAGAGTCTCAAGCTTAAGTAAGCCACTAGATGCCGATGAAAGCGCATCATAAGAATCACAGCATTTGTAAATAAAGCAGAGAATTTGTAGTGTATTTAACCCTCCGAGTGCCCAATTATTTTGATCTTTTAGCTGATCTTGAACTGAATATGAAAAACGGAAAAAGACATTTGCTCAGCTAGGAGGGTTAAGAAAGCGTTGAAGTGGCGGAGTAAAAATTCACATCGACGTGACGCGACCCGGCTGGTGGATAAAAAGTCCACCAATGAATGAGAGGAGCAGATAATTCTATAACACAGAGCTGGCAGAAAGGGAAAGTGGGAATTTTAGTTTGCTATATCTGATTTCCTTGCTTCTGAAGTTCGTTATAAGCATTTAAAAACATATTAGTTACATACTAGTACGGTTGGGACCATTTTAAAAGTTCGTCAGAACCGAGGGTTTTTTATGTCAGGGTTTGACTGTAGTTAATTTAATTTAAATTTAATGTTACAACACAGATATGATAGTTTTTCATGAAATGAACATCATACTGATTATCATATTTAGGCTGCGGCGGCAATTCTAAGAGAATAGAAACCTAAGTAGACGCTTCAGCACTGGTTGTTCCGGTTTTATACGGTAACAACGCGCAAGAAAACTTATATACGATTGGTGCAAGAATAAGTGCTGATTTCAGAAATCAGCTTTAAAGCCTTATTCCATAACTTTTTACAACAGTTTTATAAGATAAGTAAAAACCATGAGACTCTACATATTTTTCTAACGATAAACAAGTGGAAGTCCTTCTAGAAGAATAGAATTCTGGTGATCTAGAATTGATGAATATTTTATAGGCAATTTCGGCCTATAAAAGCATTACTTTCTGGATTTTGAACGGTACTCGCTGATTTTGAGCGGTAGTCTTTTCGAGAAGTGTCAAGTGAGGTAGAGGTATTCAATTTCCTCACTTCCTTCCTCCCTTGGGAGATTTGTGGAACATGGGGTTGGGCAACGTTGTGGTGAACAATTTGTCTTTTTCTATTGAGCAGTGCTTGATATCATATTTGCAATTTCTAATGCATTTTGTTTATTTATTGGCAGTAGTTTTCAGCTGTCATGGTTTCATCACTCTTCGAACTGTTGCAGTCTGTAATTTCTTTAGATGATTTCCAAAGTTCAGCCATAATATTTTAATGCAACTTTAATTTTGGGAGCTATTTTGGTGTTTCTTCTTTGTCCAACCACAATTCCGAATGTTGTCGAATGATGTGCGGAATCCAGTGTTCATCACGAAAAACAAAAACTTGCAAGAATGGATTATTTAGGTTGCTTAGAAGTACAGACCATGCATCAAAGCGACGAAGCTTTTGATGTTCATCAGTTCGTGTTGAGCTAACTTCTTCAGCCAATTTTGGTTTCCGAGTTTGAGAAGTATCGCAATACTTTTAAAAGATTGACCTGAAGCTTTTCTGCATCTTCTTGGGCTGTTCTGATTCAATGATGGTCCTTAGTTGACTCCTCGTCTACAAGCCTTTCATCTCCGTCATGGAATTTATTGAATCAGTGTTTTTCTGTACATTCCATTTCTGTCTCCTGTCTAACACTTTGAGGACGGCAGCACGGAAAATGTGCTTTTCGATTTAGCCGACGTTCTTCAACGCCCGTGGCTGCTGAGAGCCGGCGCACTTTTTCTAGTTAAGCCTAATTACACTAAAGTTGGTGTCACGCCGAAGTGACAGTTCGTAACTAAAAGCCACAAAAGACGGCAGGTATTTGTAACAGTCGGGAGTGAAACTGCCAAGCAGCCAGCAAGCCCGTGTGACATTCGTCCTCAAAGGGATAAATGTACTGTTTATGTATCGGGCAGTACTTGATGTATTAAGTCTCAGCCCCATGCATTAATATAGTGCGAATGAGTTTTTTTCATCTTTGAAGTAAAGAAGAAAAGTATTGAAAAAAAAACACTACCATATAAAATTAAATTTCAAACTCCACATTTTTAATTGGTACGTAATACGAAAAGAATTAAATAAATTAACTTTCCAAAATTGCTGTCAAAGCATGCAGGTAGAAAGACTGGAATTATTTGGGCACAAACATAATATTAGACAGGAATTGCTAAAAGAAACAGTAAGAGCAACAAAACAGTCCTAATAGCTATCGGCATCCACTCCCAGATAGCAAAGAAAGCTTGTCTAAAAGGTTTTGGAAACCTTGTCGTCGGCAAGGGTAAAGGCTTGTCACAAAGGTTTCCATGACAAGGGTTGAACCTTTTCGGCAAGGTAGCGGAAAGGTTAGCTAGTCAACAAGAAACAAGGTTGTCTGTAAGGTTTTCAGTAAGATTTCCCCAAGCTTTTATTACAAGCTTGTTTCAGGCTTTCCTCAAGCTTGTTTCAAGCCTTTCAAAAGGTTGTTTTAGACCTTTTCCTAAGCTTGTCTTTTACCTTTTTTCACGCTTGTTTTAAACCTTTTCCTAAGCTTGTCATTTACCTTTTTCACGCTTGTTTTAGACCTTTTCCTAAGCTTGTCTTTTACCTTTTTTCACGCTTGTTTTAGACCTTTTTCTAACCTTGTCTCAGGCGTTCCTCAAGCTTGTTTCAAGCCTTTCAATATATAGACCTTTTTCTAAGCTTGTCTTTTACCTTTTTCAGCCTTTTTATACCTTTTTCTAAACTTTTTTCAGGCTTTTCATCACCAGCTATTGTGTCATCCCATAATATATTCAGCCTGCATGTTATTTACACTTACCAAATTCTTTATAATTTCAAAGCACAGTGAACAATAAATAGTCACACAAAAAACATTTAATATTAATTTATTTTACATCAGTTACAACTGAGACAACATTTCAGTCCAATTAACAATAAATAGTCACACAATAAACATTTAATATTAATTTATTTTACATCATTTACAATTCAGGCAACATTTCAGTCCAATTTTCCCTTGCTCTCGTCTCTGATCTTTTTTTTCTGCAAAAAAGAAATGAATAGTTTTAAAAATATGATATAAGAGCTAAAATATTTAGGTTTTTATATACTTTAGGTTTTGTATATTTGAATATATACTTTATATTTACTTATATACTGAATTATTTTAAATAATATTTCAATATCTTGTTTAATTCATATTTGCTGTTTAGAATAATTTTATTCTTTCTTTATTTTCTGAATATATAATTAGGTCAGTAAGATACTCTTAGATAGAAGAGGCTTAAACCTTAAATAATGAAAATACTAATTTTAATTATCCTTGAAGAAACAAAATTAGTAAGTTAATGATTATTTATAGTACTTTTTTTTAAATTTTAAGCTATTAAATATGTGATCGACACAATAAACTTCAACTGAAATATCAACAAAGCTTATTTTTATCCACATTTTTTTAAAAATCAGTAAATATTCTGTACAACGTTATATATTATTAAGAACCGGAAAGTTCAAACTGATCTGTCGGCAATGACTTTAACACGTTTATTACTGAATATAGTATATGATTCAAGGCTGTAACCAGGATTCTTTTTCGAGGGAAGCAAAAGTAAAAAACAGCATTCCCAAAACTTACTGACCAAAATATTAATTTCTTCTTATTTAACAGTTTTGAAAAATCTGTTAAAAATATTTCTCAACAACAGATTTAAAAAAATCCTTATCAATTAATATACTTGTTCTTTAATAAAAATAAGACATGGCAAAGAGTAAATTCTTAATAATAAAAATGAAGACAAACGCTAAATTTGAAACTGTTTTGGATGACAAATTCGATTTTTTAAAAAAAAATCTTAATCATTTATAAATAGAAACTGAACATAATTAGGCAGTAGGGAACAATTTTAAAAATACACGTTTTAAATGCTGAATTTGCAGAAAAAATTACAATGCTTGAATATTCACCAAATTTATTATTGCATTAATCTGCTACACAGTGGATTGAAGCTAATTCAATTCTGAACTGCAAACTACATACACACTTTGGTAAGGTTTTAAATAATGAAGCCAAGATCTATGCAATGGTTGTTGGTACCTGACAGCATAATTATGTCCGATTTTACACAGATGAAAAAATTAAAATTTCTTTTATGGACTCTTAACCCATTTGTGCATCAACTGTTAATTATTATCAGCCACAAAATAACATGCTTGTGGAAACATTCAATGCAATGGCTGAATGCAATAAATGAACATTGTCATAAGCATAAAGGATAATTGGCAACCATGTGTGAATTATTCTACTTATGGATGCAAATGGGTAAACTAAGTTCATAATAAAATATTAATAGTAATAAATGAGTAACTTTATATGTCTTGCAAGTCTGAAATGAGAAAGAATATCACAATATAGTTAATGGTTTAAATTAAAAACACTGACCACATATTAATCCATAAACAAAACTTTGTTTTATTTTATCGCAGTGTATTAAAGTGAGCTTCTTACATTTTTTTCACATGCAACCCCTTTGGTGTTGGAAGCAACTTTTGTAACCCCAGAGTTAGGAAAAAAAATGAAGCATTGAATAATATTCCAAAGGCAATTAAATATAATTATTTAGAAAAATTTAATGAAATATTTTAAATTAAGACTTATCTTAACAAGATTTAACTTAGTCAACTTAACTAAGTCTAACTTAGGTTTACAATTCATAGTGTAAGAAGACATTTTAAAAGATATATACAAAAATCAATCACGGAACTACTTTTAAATTGTATAGCTGTCCTCTGTTATACAGTTTTTAAAATAAATATCTAACAAAATCAAGGAATTAATAGTAATATATTTAGGAAAGACATCACAATAGCAACTACCAATCTAAATCGTAATTTAAATCAGTCATTTGCTTTTTTGCTTCATTCAATATTAACTGAAAACCATGTGTTGATTTTAGTACAGAGTTTGATCTAGATTTTACAACTCCAGGTAATGGATTTTCCTCTCTGTATTTAAATGAGTCACACTCTTGTTTAATCTCCATTTTTGGAACATCAGTACCTGAAATATTATTAGCTGATTCAATTGGTTTACTTGAATTCCCATCTTCCTTATGCTTGAAGATCGATGAAAATGAAAAATCTCCTTGATCTTCCACATCTTCATTTGAATGAATAAAATTATTAACTTCTTCAACAGTTTCAGACTCTGGTTCACATCTGCAAATAAAGTATCATTTTATTTGTTGTAGAAACAATGCAATCATTTTGATTAACTTAAGAATACTATTAAAAGACAAAACTTGATTATGTATTCAGATGTATTCCTGAAATATTTAAACAGAAACTGAACAAACACTATTGCCAAAGTAGATCAGGTTTATGCTAACAGAAGGCACTATCAGAGAGCATTTAAATTACAGAGAATTTAGGGAAAAAGAATAATGGATTTCATGCCATGGTTAATTCAGTTGAGGTTTACAGACTCTGTGTAACGGTTACGAGTGGTTCTTATTGTACTGAAATAAAATAGAATAAAATGTTCTTTTCCATTCATTCTGAAGTAAAGATACCACAAGTTATCAAAAATAAATTTGATTCTTAATTTTGAAATATATATGTGCATACAAAAAAAAAGTTCCCATAAAAAATTGTCATTCTACTCCGCTAGAGAGAGAGAGAGAGAATGACTGCTCCACGACAAAAGATTTTGCTCTATATATAGGGTTGCCATACGTCGAGTATATATGGGACTGTCACCATATTTCGCTACTCAGTCCCATATTATTATTTGTCCCGTATTGGTGACACTGGAAGTCTATTCAACCAGTTTGTATATCTGAAAGATTATTTATAGCAAAAGTAATACCAACCAACACTGCGAAGGAACTATGAAATTGAGTACAGAAGAAAAATAATGGCTGAAGTTTCTTGCAGATGCAAAGTATATTGATCAGAGGTTCGTGTCTAATAAAGTTATGTGAATATGTATTTGCCATTCCAGTCTACATTGCAAATGTGGAGAGAATACTTTCCCTAATGTCAACTGAATAGTCGAATGAAGAACAATGAAAGCAAATGAATCAATTTTGATTTGTCATTATAATTTTAAAACGATTTGTACCTAATTTTATAATTATGTGAAAGAAGAAAATAACATAAGAAAGTTGAAATCAACTTTAAAATATGACTGGACTTAAAAAGGGTTGCTTTGCATCTTTTTCATTATTCTACGTGTTCATTTCGTTAGATTGCTTAAACTTTATTGATTTTTTATCAGAATAAAATAAGCCATTACCTACCCACTTTTTCCATGTTTTATTTATTTAGCACTTAAACATCCTACATCCATGCCTGGCAATTATGGCAAGCTTATCTATATAACAATGCTAGAACACAACCACAGCAGAGAGACAGTGAACATCAGCTGGCTTGCCATGGAGTTTGCCTGAGGACCGTGGTTGCAAATTCCACAAACTTCCCCAAATCATCTGCATTACCAAGATCCTTTTATTTCTATTATTAATAACAGTAGATGACATCATTCATTATGAACAGATTATTGCAGTACAATATATCAATATAAGATTGTTTTTGATACAGTTTGTAGTCTGCGAAACTGCTTTGGAAGCAAATAAAGAACTTTAACTGCTTCAAACTAGTGGTCATCAGAATGCTCAGCAAGCAGACACTACGGAAGAAGTTGACATTTTTTTAAAAAAATTCTGCTTTACAAATCATGTTTCTAACTGGTTTCATCTATGATTTTAACACACATTAATAATTTATTCAATAACATACATTGAAAGATTTTATTCGCTTCATTATTGTGTTTTTAGCCATTACATAAATTTAAGAATATCTGGATGAAATAAAATCAACTAATTTAGTTTTGTTTCTAAAATGAAAAGTAACTGATTTAGTTTTGTTTGTTTTCATTTTACATAGTAATGACTCCAATTAAAAATAAGAAGGCATGTAGCATTTCCATAAAAAAAATTTGCTACTCACCATCTAAAGTTGGTAATGCAGTTAAGGCCATTCAAAATGGAATGTCAGGAACATCCCCATTTTGAATGTTTACCTCACATTTATGTTAGAAAATTTCAACTTGAGGAACCTGAATCTAGTGATGAGGAATATACTTTTATATGCATGGATTGCTCCAATTTTAAAAATGATTCTGATGAATTTGATTAATGTTGCAATTAAATATTATAAAAATGCATATTTGTGGATATTTCTGAGTATAATAATGCTAATTCTAGATTTGTAAGATTTTTAACAAAATCTGCGCTTTTGCAATGTAAGTTTATTCCTCTCCCCATTTTTTTTGTTTCATATTTGATCAAAAAAAATTATGTGAGTATATATAGTTTGTATTTTATCAACCAAATTAAATTAATGTTTTCTGCATTCCTGTTTCTTTGTTTAAGAACTGAAATCTGCAGCTAAAATCATCTTAGGAAAATTTTATTACATATCTTTATAAATTCATCAAAAAAATCACATTTAAAATAACAGAAAATAATGTACTAAAATATATATTGCATAAAAATGATTCATTTTTACTTAAAATTCATTAAAATGTCTGTTAAAAATATAATATTAGTGTGGCCAAAACTGGTGCATAGAGGTGGCCAAAACTGGTGCAAATGGGGTTAATTTATTTCAAAATTCATAACTCTAAATCTAAAATATTCTTCAAAAAAATTTTATAACTAGCAGAAAGCCAATATAATTTGCTAAAGAATAGTATCAGTATGATTTAATATGCTTCAAACAGTCATTCACTGTGAAATTCCCATATGATTTTAGAAACAGTTTAGTTCATACGAAAAATACAAAATAAATTTTTTTAAAAATGTTGGGATAATGCATAACATGTATCGAACTAAAACCATTAGGAACGATATGGCAGTATATATCTCTATGGAGCCATTTCGAAATAACAAAATCGCAAACATAGAACGAATTATCAACTTGTTTTGTCTAAAGTATAAAAGAAACACGTCAATT
Organism: Araneus ventricosus; assembly: GCA_013235015.1. Classification (NCBI taxonomy): domain Eukaryota; kingdom Metazoa; phylum Arthropoda; class Arachnida; order Araneae; family Araneidae; genus Araneus; species Araneus ventricosus. The sequence goes on from BGPR01000204.1 coordinate 69,428, forward strand.
TAAAGAGTAACTACTTTCGTAAATATTGTATATTATTATAGGGATAACAATCATATTACTTAAGCAAAATAAAGTGGAAATTGAAAATAAATATCTACTGATTTTCTGTTTAAGTTTTTTAAAACGCTTACCTCCAGACGCACATGTAAACAAATGGAGTCGATAGACGAGTATGCTGGAGTCACAGAGGGCGCATGCGTGTAGTCTACGTCATCAAGCGTCTTGCCTTTCAAACCTCGTCGGACAGGTGGTTCATGAAAAGCTTTCCTACGTCAATCTTGCGGAATGGTTTCCGGACCGGTTTCCTCGGAAATTCTTTCGCGGACTTGTCTTTCAAACCTTGTCGGTGAGGTAGTTCATAAAAAGCTTTCCTACGTCAACCTTGCGGCAAGGGTTTCCGAAACGGTTGGCGCGGAAATACTTCCGCGGAAAGCCTGTGGAAAGTGAAATGGCAACCTTTCGGAAACCTTCTTTGCTATCCTGGCTGGTGCCACAGGTCGAGGCATGTCTTTCGAAATTGTTATGAGAGTGTGGCCTATATTCTCAAATTCCTACAAGATGTTTTCTAATCCCGTCTATTTAGTGTTCGGTGCATTTTAGCTTGATGAGGAGAACATATTAATCTGGTAGCAAAGCACTGTTTATTTCTGACGAAATTAGATGTTCCCTGTAAGCTGAGAGAACTAGGGAATCTTTAAAACTTTATTCTATAGAATTCTTCTCCTATGGTGGTGATGGACTTTTGATTTACCGTGAAGTTATTCTGGTTACACAAAATGTTTTCCATGTGCTACGCGTGACCCTGAAGTGTCGATAGTCATTGGGATATCATTTTGACGGACCATATTCATCGGTATAGTTTCTGAAACAACGCGCTTTTCTGTTCAGGAATGCCATGGATACAACTTTTATGAACAAGAGCAAGCAAAGTGAGGAGGAAACAAGAAGTTTCCTGCTCATTTTGCAACCGTAACTGACAAATGTTTTGAAGTAGAAGATGTAAACCGTTGCTATCGATCTATCTTTCCCGATTCAAACCAAATTATGGGACATGCAAGGGCCACCTTTTGGGTCTTTTGGTCAAACCAAAATAGACCTTTTGGGTCTATTTTGAAACTTCTTGTAATAGTGATTCGAAAGTGGACAGACTGTTCCAAAAGCCCTTGACTAATTTAGTGCTAAACATGCTGAAATTTCTCTTCAGCTCCTTCTCTTTTAGCTAATAGTAAACATATGGCCTAATAAACTTCATGAAAAGCGTATACTGCTAGTTTCTCTACACCAGACATTTTCTCCATTGGCTCAAGGAACCACTTCCCTCATTTTCTTAGGGCTGTAATACTTGTACAGTTTTTGGGTGGAATTTTTTGTAATTAACAGAATATTTGCTTATGTCAATTTTCTTGTGCTTTTTTCGGATTCCTTCTTTAACTTCTCATTTCTCAACTCCGTCCTTAATTTATGTATCTGAATGCAATACGAGAGAATAAAATTTGCAAAATATTGCAAATGTCGTTTTGCATAAAATTATTAATTTTGACATCGCAAATTAATTTCAACATTGCAATACTTGAGATATTCTTCGAAATGTCCACTGAAACAATATTTATATAAAACGCCGAATGAAACAAAACAACGAAAATAGTATGGTAAATTCTACGTACAAAAATATTCCAAAGTGTGTTAAAAAACATTGTAAATTTTACTTTCAGTAAAATCACGCAATATTTACGCAATAAATTTGTTTTATTTAAAGTGAATAAGCAGACTTCTTTAGTTGACACAGCTCCAGTTTCTCAGTCCGTTGCCTCTGTTAAAAAAATTACCCTGTTTCAGCTTTTCTTTTGTGCTGATTAACAAGAAAAATGAAACCTGGATATTTTTTTTTTGAATAATTACTCAGAATTGCTCTTGTTATGCTTTATAGTAATAGGAAATAGAAGAATTTTCCTTTCTTATAAATAAACAAAACTTTTCTAATTTCGTACATACGCTTATATAAGTCGTTGTGGCGAAGTAGAAGCCTCCTTCATTCAACCGTTTTTATCTGCCCTTTTAAAAAATGTGTGACAAATTAAAAATTCCTCGTTAAACTTCACTTTTAAATGTATAGCTTTCAGCATTTATCAATGACCCTCACCTCTTTAATCCCAGAATATTGTACTATGTTGTATCCATACTGCGAATACCTATTCATAGAAATAAATAAAACCGTACAAACAATAAAGTTTAATATATAAAAATGCTTACAAGATATTAAAAATGAATAATCATTAAGGGAATCTCGTGATACATTGAAAAAGGAATAAAAAAATTAAACATTATTAACTTATTTAGAAAAAATAAATATTTTTCGAAAACTAAATGAAAAACTGTTAAAGAGATACAACGTTTTAGAATAAAATTCAAATTTTGCAAATGGTCAACAGATGGCAGCACAAGTTATATTCTTTTGCGATTTAATCGTATACCATGTTTACCGGCTCTTATACCCATCTGGCTTTCCCGGTAGGTAAAAACTAGCCTTCTGACCAAAAGTTCCAGGTTCGAATCTCAGCATTCTTCAAAGGTGATTTATCAAAAGGAATGATAATGCGTTTGAAAAGAAAATGTATATTCGAGTTGAATATTTTGAATGAATGGTGCGTGAAAGGATTAAAAATGCTGTTATCTTCCACAATTAAACCTGCAGTTTTGTAAATTTTCGGAACATAGTATCGTACACAAAGCTGCAAAAAATACAGATTTTAAATATTGTGTAGTATTACGAAACAATATTAGGGAAATCTTCCCGAGTAGCATAAAGATGTTGTACAATATCATATACTATTATATGATATCGAATAATATTGTACAATACTAAATTACAATGTTATTAAATACAATTATTATACTAATGTTATTAAATACAATTATTATACAATTTCACTATTAAAAACAATATTGTTCAATATTATTTTTATAAATTCTACAGTGATGAACAATGATATTTTTGCGTATCTTACTATATTGTAGGATGTTTTGTTGTATTTGAAAATATATTAAAAGAAGTTGTGATTAATTTATATTATCAAGAAAAGCCGCATGATTTGTTAAATTTTAAAAAAAAAACCCTAACAAATGGGGGTTTTTTCCTCTATTGAATTTGTATCATGGGAAAAAAGCATTGAGTTACAAACGAAATTACAAAAACGAATTCGGATTATTGAAAAATTTGAAAAATATTATATAATATTCGGGAACTATATTACACAGCAATCGAAACCAATACTGTATAATGCTGAAAAAAATAATGTAGAATATATGAAAGGGCAAGATTTTTTTTTTGCGATATTCCTTTTAACAAATTCCACACTATTGTAGAATAATATTTTTCACAAATTTTACAATATTGTTCAATATTATGCGTTACTTGTGTAAGGTTTAATTTTACTTACATTTATTTATTTTCAGTTTCAACTATAACTTCAAAAATTTTTTTCTAGTAGTCTATCAAAATAACGCTAGGTTTTCATTATTATCTCTGATAGGAAAGATATGAGAATGCAGTTTTTTTCTCCTAACCTTTATTTTCCTATATACGAAATGTTACAAAGAGAAAATATCATAAATCGTCAAAAAACTCGTTATCTGTATTTCGACGAATTTTCATATTCTAGGCATCTGAAACCAAAGAAAGAATTTTGGGAATTTTGTCTGTTTGTGATTTCGAACACGGTAGCACAGAAAACACAAATTACTAGACAGATGAAATGACGTATGCAATCTTGTCAAATGAACTTTAGATTTCTATCAAATTCTGGATGAAATCCGTTTAGGTAAGATCTGTCTAACTCTATCGATAACTCAAACATGCAATAAGCTTGATAGATAACGTTTGTCATACGGTTTTATTATAAGAATAATAAATTTGAATCAAATTTTGCACCCATATTGGTTAATCGTTAGGTGATTGAATATATGTTTATTTGTCTACCCGAGCGTACGTGATAGGCCATTATCTGATAAATGGATTTTAATAGATATTCATTACATCCAAACTGTTCTTTCGTATATAATTTTAGTCTAAATCCGTCAACAAGTAGATTCTCTGGTGTTTTATTTAGGTTTAAATTTTTTATTTATATATTTATCTGTCCCTGTGCATTGGATTATAACTGAAAAACACAATGGACATAATTAATAAAATTAAGTATGTGATCTTGATGCGAAAATCATAGATCTGTATCAACTTTTGAAATCTTTCTATCACTAGGGAATTGCTCAAAATGCATATTCGTTTCGCTCCTTTGTATATATGATGAAGCTTGGATTGTATTAGCTCGTACTGAAACGCGCTGTATTCTATATAAGCATACGAGAAAGAGGAATGAAGAAGTCCCGCTGGTTGAATACTGGTCTTATGGCTGCATGGGCAATTATTATGGTTTGGTTTGGTTTAGTTATGAAACAACACGAAGGTTATTTTGGGCAGGACGTTATAATTTTGAACATCGGTCAGATGTCGAGGGCGACACCTGAGCGTGCAAGCTTCCGCCACACACCAGCGTGAGAGCGTTTGGTCCTCTATGTATGATTTAACGTGCAACAGTCCCAATACACGACGAATCTTCAATGGAATCGGGTCACGAACCTTGAACCCCCCGTCCTCACAGCCGAGACCTTACCGAGTGACCGAGAGGTCACCGTAGCCTTTCATTTATTATGGATACTGGAGTATAGGCAAATGTAGTGCGTATTTTTAAAGAAATGAATTTGTGCCTGCGCATAAAATCCTGATATTCGCCATCTAATTAGTTCGCATTGCAGTCTCGGCAATATTTCTAGTGCAAGAATTTTTAATTCTTGTTATTCAAAATGTTGGTCCATTCAGGACCTTGCAATCAACATTTTATTAGAAATTTCTCAATTTTCTTAAATCATCCATCCTCCATTATATTGATTTTTCACGTTTTCCATTTAATTCAATGTTGCATAACATATATTGGTAGTCCACAATCCTTTTCGAGTCCTATTGGCTATCAAGTCTTGTTGGTCACATGCAGCTGCTTGAAAACTGTTCAAACTGTGAAAGGAAGAAAGTGCCTTATTCTTGTTTGCGCCAGGCACTTTAAGCCTGGAAATAAAAAAAAATTAAATTTAACTAAAGTTAGACAACATGCAATGTGATTATAACACAGGCTAAAGCAGTAAAATATGTTTTTGAATCTGGGAAGTAATTATAAAATAAAAAGAATACTTACAATTTCTGCGATTTATAATTGTAAAATGATAACTATGAACAGGAATACAGGACGACAAAAATCAATTGAATCACTAGAGAATATTCTGTTAAAGGAAGCAATACTAAATTGCGCAAGAACGCCAGAATAACTATATAACAATTTAACTTAAAATCTAAATACTAAGATAGCTAACAAGTTAAAATAGATAATAATAACTAAATAGCAAGCAATAAAAAAAGTAATTCGTATTTATTTATTGTCTTTCCTAAATTATAAACGAATTTTATAGTTCTTCTAAGAAAAGAAACTATTGTTTTCCTATCTTTTTGAGAAATATAAATTTTGACTGATATAATTTAAACTGCAGGTTTTACATCTGGATATTCCTAGTGTTTTAATGGAAATCAAAATCATTCTAAGGAAGCAAAAAACTAAGTTAAAAACTCTTGCTTCCTTTGAATGGTTTTGATTTCCATAGCTTTTTGTTTTCTGTATGCAGCTGCAATTGCGCGCTATTTAAACATTGTAAAAATTCTATTGTCTAAATTGTATTGTTTAAATTTTATTGTCTAAATTGTATTGTTTAAATTTTGTTAAGTTGTTGTCTATCCTATTAAAATTCGAAGGTAAACAAACGTATGTATGTATGTCCTTCTATCTTCTCACGAACCGCCGAACGGAGAAGCGAGCGGAAAGTACCAAAAGATGGGGAATAATTCAAGGAATCCATTTCGGCCATTTAAATATCGAAATTTTAATTAGTGAAAATGATATTAATTAAAAACTAATTTACAACAATACTTTTCATTGTTTCGGATACTTTATAACAATACTTTTCATTGTTACAACGCAATTCAAAATTTATTTTATTGTTGAAGTCGTTTACTTTAATGAACATTATTACAACAACAATAAAAAAGTGACGCTGACAGAAATAAAAAAAAAATGTATTGTTGCAATATGGAAACCTGAACAATGCAACAAGTCAATGTGGATAGAGTTTTGTGTGGGTTTTGGTAATTGATATAAAGAAACAGGGAAAATTAAATCGCTCATATAGGGTTTTTACTAAAACTATTGTTTTCTATGAGGTTTCACTTTTAGATTTCATGTACTCAGTGCATCTTGCTTCATGTGTATATAAACTGGAGGCGGTCATATGAAAAAATACGCATTCCGATGAACGCTGGGTTATCTCATTCCTTCCGTACTAAAGTCAGACAAAAAATAATTCCAGAATCGTAATTTTACAAAATAAAGATTATTTTTGCGATTTTTTAAAACTATATTTTGAAGCCTTTACGCGGACGGAATGATTGAACCGCTCTTTTCTCCTTATTTATTTAGGAGAGAATGTAGGGCATGTGTCACATGACCTCACTTTTTCTCTCCGTCAAGGAATGACGCATTATTCGAGATAGCCAGTGCAACGCCGGGTCACGTAGCTAGTTTCTGTTTAAAGTTCAAGCTAATTTTTTTTCAAATTTATTCTGCTTTTTCTAGTTGATTGTTTTTAAGGCCTAGTGTTTTAAGTTTTAGTTTATCGAAGCCCCATGGAGGCGCTGACGTTAAATATTTACAGTTATCCCCATCTTACAATCTTCGAAATGATGATATAATACAAAATTTAACCTGGTACTTTCAACCTTAGTAAAAAGTTAGTCAGAAATGAAACATGTCTTTTTTCTATCATTCTTTTTTCCTTTCATTCTTTATTTCTTTCATTCATTTTTTCTTTCGTTCCTTTTTCTTTCATTCATTTTTTCTTCAAGTCATTTCTTTCTTTCATTCATTTTGTCTTTCATTCTTTTTCCTCTTTCATTCATTTTTCCTTTCATTCATTTTTTCTTTCATTCACTTTTTTCCTTTCATTCTTTTTCTTTCTTTCATTCACTTTTTTTACTTTCATTCATTTTTATCTTGTTTCAGTAAATAAAATTCTTTACTCGCACAAAACGCTCTCAGAATTATATTAAATATTCACTACTTCTGTAATATCAATATAATTATTTTCGTAAAGTTATTTTACCCAGTTTAAGTTCTCTGAAAATGTGGTTTTAGTTTCATATGTTCCGTCATCCATTTTTTTTTCTAAGATTTGTTTCATATAAAATTTTTTATATAGACGCAGGGAAAAAAACTTTGAAAAAAATAGTAATTCGTATCATTTGGGTTTGATGAAAAAATCCGTCTGAGGAAAAGACAAGAAAAACATTTGGAAATTCATCATTAATTTTTTGAGTCAAAGATACGAAAGGGGAAACGAAAAAGATACATCAAGTTATTTTGTTCTTTTCTTTTCATATTATACGAAATAAGCTTGAAAAAGTCAGTTTACATGACGCAACATCTGTAGCATTAAACAATTTTTAGAAAAAAATTCTCCAAAGATACTTTTCTAAAAATGTGTTTAACTTAATTTTTTTAATGTCATTAATTTGAACTGATCTAAAATCATTCCACTTCATATGCACTGATATAAATTTCAAAATAACTATATCCTTTAAATTTAGAATGTTTGACATTTTATGATATCAGAAGTTTGATAACATATTACTTTCAGCTGTATTATTGCATAAATTGAAGAGCATGAAAATTATCTTGCATTTCGACTAGAGTTTATCTAGATATCTTCTTCAACATCTGTAGCATTAAAAAATTTTTAGAAAAAAATTCGCCAAAGATACTTTTCTAAAAATGTGTTTAACTTAATTTTTTTAATGCCATTAATTTGAACTGATCTAAAATCATTCCACTTCATATGTATTGAAATAAATTTCAAAATAACTATATCCTTTAAATTTAGAATGTTTGACATTTTATGATATCAGAAGTTTGATAACATATTACTTTCAGCTGTATTATTGCATAAATTGAAGAGTATGAAAATTATCTTGCATTTCGACTAGAGTTTATCTAGATATCGCTTAGAAACTTTAATGAAGCCCTTGTTGGAAGAAAAAACCATTTCTATATAACACACACTGTTTCTATATCGACACACTGTATGTAATATATGATTAATAGATCCTACAAGATTGACATAATTAGCAAATTTGATACTATATGAAATTTTAATTCATGTTCTAAAACAAGCATGAAAATTTGACCTTTTTCCATAATTTATTTTTCTTGCATTGTGAAGAAAATTTAGTTAGATTTCGAATAATGCATTTAATTACTTATAAAACCAGAACTATGATGCCCATGGTAATTTCTATGTGATACCAAACAAGTAAATAATAACTTGCTAATTAGAGAAATAAATCAACAGTGGTTTGAAATTTCATGAATTTGGATTGTAAGTATAATTTAAAAAATGACGAATTGCGAACATACTGTTAAAGTTTAATAAATATATGTCTTTTTTCAATCTCCTAATAATGTTCATTTTATTTTGCATGTTATCAAAAAAAAAGGAATACCAAATTGACCAAATATAGGCTTTTCTCTCTTCATATTTTTCAATGCTTTAATTTCTTTTCCAAAAAATTCAGTAATAATTGTAGTAAGGTTGATTTAACTCACTATCTAGAGAGATAAACTGGACTAGTATAGAAAGTTTTCATTTAAAAAAATATCATTTTATTCTTGTATTAAATACATAACTGATTTCAGAATTTAATTTCATTGATTAATGTTATATATTACTGAACATGAACAGTTTTATACAGAAAACGGATATTTTACCCTTATTTAATATTTAATAGAATTTCCATATTATACCAGAAATTTTCACTTTTACAAAAAACACTCATTTTCGCTTTTACAAAAGACAGTCATTTTCACTTTTACAAAAGACAGTCATTTTCACTTTTACAAAAGACAGTCAATGTTTCTTCGTTCTATAGAAACTATAAAAACCAAAATACAATGAAAAAATTGCTTTCACTTTTGATAGTTTGTTATAATATTTTCTTCCTCGAACAAAAAATAAATTGTCCACGCGTAGATATGAATGTTGATTTAAAAAAAATTTTCTACAAAAAACCGAATTTCAAATGCACATTTTTCATCAACATTGGTATATTTGAATATTATTACAAATAAAGCAACGTTTTCAAAACTTCAATGAAGAAATAGTACGCTTTTTGAATAATAATTCCTTGGCATTTAGTGAAACGCCATTATATTTTCCAGACAAAAACAGTTACTCCTCGGCTTTCGTTTCATTTGCAACTTTTTTACACTGCATATTAATCTTTTTCTTCTTTTCCCTAAAATCATTTGAATTCATTATTTCTCTTTGCAGATGCTGTTATTTTTCTAGATTTAAATATTTATTCCATTATTAGATGTAAAATATTTTGAATTTTGAAGAAGCGTTATTCGTTGGAATCTATATTTATAAAAGGCAATGTTTATGTGTGCGCGTGCGTGCGATGTCTAGACGAATATATCTTACTTACAGCCTTAAAATTTAGCACACAGGTAGTCTTAATGGTCACTCAATGTACTTCGAAGCCTGAATTTTAAAATTTAATCTAGAATTTTTTTATTTAATATTTTATGTTGTTTTGGGTAGTTTTTGTGTTTATTTCTCAATAAAATCGGTTTTGATAATCGTAGGATAAAAAATAGATACACCATCGGAAAGAAAAAACAGTTTTCTTTCTAAAGCAGTTAGTTTTGAATTTTTAACGTAATTTTCTGAATTTTGAGAAATTTTTGAAAAATAGTTGGTTAACCCCAAGAACTTTGGTTTGAAATTTGTTGAAGTAATAAATGTGACGTTCCTCCGTGATTTAAAACAAGAATGGTTAAAATTGAACAGTTTGCTGAATTTTAATTAATTTTTTTCTGAAGTGTTAAAAAATTTTTGCTTCATAATTCCCTTCATGATTCTTCGTAACCAAGGTCGCGTGAGGTATTTTCCCAACATGCATTTTGTCGAAATCACATGACATCATATTCCCTTTGCTTTCAAAGCGGTTTTGCAGTACAAATCAGTTTGTTTTTATACTTTTTGATAGTGGAGCATATGGCTGATATCTTTAGCTAGAGAAGACAGGGGGAAAATGAAATATGTCTTCAAGAAGCTATTTGCATAATGTGGCTTCAAATTTAAACCTGAAGCTGAAGATTTCATCTATTTTTTTTCTTCTTCGCTGATTCATTTTAGATATATTTAAACCATAGAAATTATGTTTATCTGTATCTTTAAAGGCGTATTGGCCCATTTGAAATCGTTTAAAATTTCATTCGGTTTTTCATTCTTTAGCATTTTAACTCGTTTATAGGAATCCATCTATTAAATTTAAAAAATATAAAAAATCCGAAAATATAGTTTTATTTGGTACTGCAACTTTAATTTGAAATCATTTTGTTGTATGGTTTTAATTAAAATTATGTAATGTCACCAATTAACTATTTTAAACCGGATCCAAAGTTTTTAAATCATCAGCCCTACTGAATATAACTCCATTTTAGCGAGCGAACCAGATGGTTGCTTTTACTCCCAATGAATTCTAATAGCATCGATTGCAGCAAACTTTATAAATTTATTGTCGCTTTTTTCAGAAGAAAGTATCATCAGTTAATGTCATTGTCGCGAAGAAAAATAAGATGACAAAATAATGAATATATATGTAGTATGGGAGAATAGGTCTGATAGACAGATTAAACACGCTGGTTTCATCTTTCAAATATTTAATGGAACACTTAGGTGGACGAAACAAACATTAAGACGGCACGACATAAAATAAAGTAGATAGAAGTAGAGAAATTTAGGAGGGCGTTGCTGCCCTGTACATCAAGTTAAGTTAAATCGCAGGCAGTTCTGGTTGAGACATCGCGCTCAATCGCACACAGGCTGTTCTTCGCAAAAGCGGGCTCAGTTCTGTCGCTAGCAAGAGAAGAGTTCCGTATTGTCACATGATATCTTCTCGTAGAGCGTTGCCAATCGTTGGTTCTAAACTATGGCTCCAGAAGGCATTCTTGACGGTGTGTGGGTGGAATCCCACATATATATTTTTTGTATTGATTTTGTTTTCAGAAATTTATTTTATGTCATTGTGGGCTTTTAAAAAATTTTGTTGAAATTCATGATACCACGGGCAACGCCGTGCGGGTACTGGGTACTGCTAGTATAAAATATGGGAGACACAAAATGTGAACAAATCCTTTTGATTTCATTTTATTGAGGTTATGAACTAGCAAGAAAAATAGACGCCCAGTTCTTTAATTTTTTTTATTTTTAACTTTTCCTTTCCGAACAACATATTTGTCTAAAGAGAAACATATTATTTCGCAGAATGTGAAAGACGTTTAATATTAAGTAAGTGAACTGAAGTCATAAAATATTATCCTTCAATTACTGTAGAAGACAATTGCAAAAACATAATTTGTCATTATAACTTGGAAATCAAGAGCAATTCATGAAACAAAATCCCAAAATGAATTAATAATTCCATAGATTTCAAGCTGGAAAGAATACATGTAAACTCTTTAACCATTTAAGCTACTAGATAGATATTTTGAAAGCATCCGTGAGCCGCTAAGCGAAATGCACTCTGGGCTTTGATATTTCCATCAACGAGTCGATATAAAGCGTCCCACCATGAATTTTAGAGCCCATGGGTATCCCTGGTGATTTCTTTGGGAGCGAGTATGGCCCCGATATTTGTGTAAGAATATGAGTGCGTGTTTGACATCGGGTGAGCTTCGATCCGTGCTCCATTCTCATGTCCCCCAATGGTGAATGTTTGATTAAAGCAAATAATCCGACAGAAGCGATTTTGATGTCAGTTTCTACAATATTAAATTGCGCGTACTGGGCAAACATTGATTTTGAGTAAGAGGCCAGCATTTCGTGCGCTCTGCGGATGCTGGTCCTAGTCTATGATGACCATACGATGCTGATATTTTTCGATAACGCTGCACACTATCATCATTCAGGTAAATGATGTGTGATGTTTTTAGCTTCCCATACTAAAGAAAATGCGATAATTATTGTTAAAGTTACGGAATGTGCTATTTTGACAGTCATTTCGGAAAGAAAAAATATATATAATTCCATATATGCTAAAAGTTTTGACATTTAAAAGAGTGATAAAATATATCGTGGCTTAACAAGCAGCACCACCTATCTCAATTATTTGAACTTTCAATTGGAAGGGAAAAAATGGATTTTTCGAAACCAATATAGAACATTTCTTATTTTTTTAACATCTGATATGAACATGAGACCACATGGACCTACCAGATGTGAAAAAAATCCAGAAATATTCGTTATTTATTAATAAAAATATTTAATATTATTATTAAATATTATTATTGCGAAAATTAAAGTTTTTTGTTCATCTTTGAAATTTTAAATAAATGAAATAGGTGGTATTGCTTGTTAAGCGACGACATAACTCGAAAATGATATATATGTTTAGCGAAGATTGTAGCACTGCATGTAAGTATTTCAGGAATAAGTTTTTAAATTTTCACAAAGTAACTTCAAAGGGCTTAAAGCCACTGCATTCAAGAAAAACTTCTGAGTAATTTGAGAGCTGAAATCACACTTTAAAAGTTTTTTTTCAATTATTTATGAACACAAAAAACTCATTTTTAGTTGCGTTATTTAACTTGTATTTAACATTTTTTTCATTTGCGATTTTCACAAAAGAGGATTTATTTTACAGACTGTTGGGCCATGGTGGCCTAAAGGTAAGGTGGCGGGCTAGGAGTCGGAAGGCTCCCAGGCTCGAAACCCGATTCCACTGAAGATCAGTCGCGTATTGGGCCTGTTGTACGTTAAATCATAGGTAGGGGTCAAACGTCCTCCCGCTGGCGTGGTGCAGGAGAAGGGGTGCCAGCTCTGGTGTTATCCTCGTCATCTGACCGCGTATGAAAATTCCGAGGTCCGTCCCAATATGCCATCGTGTTGCTTCAAAACGGGAAGTTAATACAACTAAAACAAATTTATAGACTGTTTCATATACATACTTTTTTTACCGTTTTGCATAAAAGTGTTTCAATATACAACCAAATAATAGAAAGATTCGTAGAAAAGTTTTAGAAATAAAAATGAGTATGATTTGAAATTAAACCCTCGTCTTTCTTTTCATTTTAAGAGTGATATCTACAAAGTACTGAATCCGGTTTCCAAGGAATCACATTTGTGAAATACGTTATTAAGGATTATAGTATTTACGTTACTAAGGATTATAGGATTTACGTTACTAAGGATTATAGGGAAAGCAATAATATAACATATTGTAAAAAATCTGTAATCTTAAAAGATTAACCATTTTCAAAGAAGCCACCACATTATAACATATATGAAAAGAAGATTCTGCCATTGAAGGATCTATCAAGTAGATATATTTTTAAAACTAAGTTTTGCTAAAAAAAAACCTATTGATTAGTAATGCGACGAGAGAATTAAACGAACCTTCCTACATTTTATCTTTCTGAAAGACACAACATTCCAGATACTTATTATAACTAGCAAAATAAATCGTACGGAAATACTGAAAATACAGGAATTTTCTTAGCCTTAAGTGAAATGAAGAAAGAAGAAAGGAAAGCATCCGCTTCATTGATTCAGACAATGTTTTGTAATCTATTTTCTTGAAGATTATTTTTATAAGAAGTGTATTATGAAGGTTTAGTTTTTTTTCTTTAAATAAATGTATCATTATTGTATCTTTTTATATTTATAGTGCCGAACCATTTTCAGTTTATACATTTGTATTCATAATATATATATATATATATATATATATATATATATATATATATAGCTATATACAGGAGTATCAATACAAGGACTCCCTGATTTTAAAATTAAATATCAATTGGAGATAGATAGAAGAATGGAACCAATGGTATGTTTATTTTTGAAAGCCATAAAATCTAATACCAGTTTCAAGAATTAGTTACAAACACCAGCAGGTGGCGCTGTACGCTGTGGTCGTAGCACGGAGGTCGGGAAAAGGCTATAAAACAGTTCTTTGAAAGAAGCAATCGTTTGCAATACCATCCACAATCGATTCAAAATCTGCACCTTTCGCAGCACAGATATGGCGCATACCGAGAATGAAATTTTCCAACCACCCTCTATGGTGTGTCATGGGAAGAGGCCTTGTCCCGCCACAGGTCAGCTCACCAGCTCGGCGTTGCGGGATTGTCGGAAGCGGTATGCCTGGCCTTTACAAGAAGTGATCGCATGGGTGAGATCGGGTGTTATGGAGATATGCATTTCCATTAAATGTGCGATGTTCAACTCAATTCTCTATTCGGGAAAGTTTCGGATTTGGTTACCGTTCGCGCCACCGTTTCCGTTGACGCACTATGGGGTGGCTGGGCCGTTCTCGGTGTGCGCCGTCTCGTGCCATTTCGAATCGTTGTGGTGATACAACGATTGCTCGCAAAGGGCTGTTACCAGCTTTTTTCTGACTCCGTGCTATATTCCCAGCGACTGGCACTCCTACTAGCTGGTAACGAATATAAACATCTGTATCCCCGGGTGCTGGCTTTCGAAAGTACACCTTTCATTAGTTTCATTCTTCTATCTATCTCCAATTTCAGACAATTATTACCGATCCCCAATTAACACCTATTATATATCTTAATATAAATGAAAGTCATTGTGGGTATGTGTATGTTTGTATGGCCGCCTGTGTTTCACATCTCTCACAAACCACGGCCTGATTTCAACCAAACTTTGCTCACTTATTAATTAAGACAAGGAAGATTTACTGTCAGCTTTTTCAAGTCAAGTTGATAAACGTGATCAGTTAATTAGAAATTAGCAGAACCACCGTAACTTCGGAGAAATTGTCCGATAAAAAAAGGTATTTTGTTTACTATCTTAAAGTTCCAACTTTTACCCTTTCCAATCATTATAATTTATTTTTTTCTATCATGCCCTTCGAGTTGTTGTGGTACAGTTCAGTAATTTTGAAATAAGTGCAGACGATTGTGAAATAACGAAGATTTATAGCTACTCAGGCAACGGTTAGACTTACGAACTAATTTACCTTTATTTCTAGAAAATTTTGCTTATTTTCATATCTATAATAAAACAGAAAATACATGTATCCGTCGTCGGTCCACAGAACTCCTCTGAAACGGCGAACGGCTTAGCGCTGTATGAAATTTCTGACATTCTAAGGCAATTTCTAGAGTCAACTTGTGCGACTTTTTTCACTTTCCAATTATGGATTTCTTAAGATATTTAATTAAATTAAGAAATTATACTTCTTCACTCTAATGCTAGAACGTTTTTCGCCAATAACTTCTGAAATATTTATTGTAACAAATTATATTTTATGCCATTTTAAAAGAGCGAGAAATATCTTTTATCTAATGTTGCATGAAGTTGTTGCGTTAGTTTTTTGTGTTAGCTAAAGGTTTAAAATATTTAACGAATATCTAACAAATCTATTTATTCTTACCTAGAAATAATTTAAAATTACTAATTACTAGTTTCGCGGAGCTTTTCTGCTATGTTAAAGTCTAAATATGGAAAATATTATTAATTCTTTGGATATAACAACTCTTCAAAGTAGACTTTTTTCATTTCCGGTTTCCAGGTTGGCCACACCTTTTTTAAAGCAATTTTACAGTAGATCAATAGTAAGAAGTTAGTGAATTATTCTCTCGATGTTTTGTTTAATTTTCGCAAAATTTTAAATGATCCTAATGAGTGTGTACTAAGCCTTCAATGTTACTTAGTCCGGTTACTATCGTGGAAGGAGGACAAAGGGAGGAAGACGTAATGAATCTATCTGTCGCAAGAACTCCTCCTAAACGGTGAATAGTCTTTATAAGAAATTTAGGAACGGACATAGATTATATGATTTATCATAAAATTCAATATTTTTTACTACAGACAACAATTAAATGAATTAACAAAGAAGGCCTATTATTCGAAATTACGCGATGAAGATTTTACTTTATTTTTTCAATCAACTATTACATGATCCTTAAGGGAATTCTTTAACATTTGGAATAACTCATTTTAAAATCAATGTCATGTGATACTTAAAAAAAACGTAAACATGTGGTATAACTTATTTTTTTATAGTCAAACATCGTGAACATTAAGAAAACCGCGATTATGTGATCTTTCTGAATAAATAAATAATCAATTTATGGAATAATAGCAAGAATTACTCAACTCGAGCTTGATTTTCATTTTTTGAAGTTTACAGTCCCAATTTTAGTTATTTATAGTTTATCTTTTCCTTATCAGATTTTATTCAAAGAAATTGTCGATAAATTGACGCCGGGACAGAAATGTATTGATAGATATGATATAGTTGCAAAGTTTTTTGGAGTTCAAATTTAGAAATTAATGTGAGTTATGCTAAAATGAATATACGAATGTATATTTTTTTGTTTTATATATATTCTGTTGAATGGTGGAGCGGATGACATATAGCATGGTGGATATATTTCACAGATTGTAAGCTTCCTAATGATATCATTGAGTACAATGATATATTTACAATAACAGAGAATTATATGAGAGACATGAGAATATGGTTATGTAATTGGTAATTTTGGTACTGAATGATGATGATTTAAGGTCAGATAGATAGAAAAAAATATGTCGTATAAGAGAGGTGTTCAGAATATCTATCTGTAGCTACACTAATGGACAATAACAAGTAACATCTTATATCCTGTAGAGTCTGCATCTCCCTCTGATTTGTCGGTATTTCCAATTCCAACAAGCTGAGATTTAAAGTCGATGTGCGGTACTATTATCATACGTAATCTCTGATGTAACACAGACTTTGCATTGTACAGTTACAAAATTACACCCTAGGAACAAATGTTGTACGGAACTACTGTTATGACTGAGCACAGCGAGGAGGAGAGTATTTTAATTACGCATTCCTGATAATATCGAAGATACCATCCAAAAGTTTAAAGGTAACAATGCCTTTAATATTAGCATTTGACAGGCACTCAAAGGGACGGGCGAACATTTGGAAAACGTAATTTTCTATGGCAAATATATGGCGTGTTCACGTGTCCCAAAAGACCTCCTCATCCGTGCAAAAAAACGAAAACAAAACAGTAGTGTACAAAAGTGTGTTAGCAGAGATAAAATTACCTAACTTTAACAGCTGACACTCCGATGGTCAGTTCAATTACTATTTATTACATCCGTCAAAACTTTTAATTCCCCTTTCAACAGTAACGAGATCATTTACATTTCGTGAATTAGAAAAAATATTAATAATTTAATTCTTTTCTTGAAGTCAGTGGTAACAACTAGTAGTAATATAAATCTAAATATAACTTTATATATGATCATACAGAAACAAAGTAAACGAGACATATCAAGAAGCAAATCCCCTAAGAGTCATTATTTGAACTACAATATATATATATATATATATATATATATATATAATAATATATATATATATATATATATATATATATATATATATATATATTATATATATATATATATATATATATATATATATATACTTAAGATCATTTGATTCTTGGAACTCTATCTGGATTGTCTTTTTCACAGTAATAGTTTTTAATACTTATTATTTTTCTGTATTTCTATGTGTGAATAATATTAGGTTATATTGTTTTTTATATTTAATTTTAAATTAGGTTTTAATAGGTGTATATGATGAAAATTTTATTTGAGTTTTAATGGTATAAAATACAACTATATATATGCATTTATATGTATAATAACATCTTTAAGCAAAAATAATAAAATAACATTATTTTTAAACAATTTAATATAACAGAGGGATAGGCAATAGATTTTGAAATTACTTAAAACGTGATTTATTATGTAAATTGATGATTAACCTTGTAGTAAACCTTGATGTAAATTTATTCTGATTTAGAAAAAATTTTTAGATATTAGACTGTATGAAAAATCACCTCGGAAATAATCACGAAGATCACGCAGCATATGAAGAAGAGAATAGAAAGAAGAATAGAAGAAGAAGAGAATACTTGAAAAAGTGTTTGGCCAACAATACGTAATT
>BGPR01000204.1:90286-106010 GCA_013235015.1 Araneus ventricosus
CTAATATAACTAAAATATAACTCTATATATATGATCATACAGAAACAAAGTAAACGAGACATATCAAGAAGCAAATCCTAAACTAAGAGTCATTATTTGAACAATACAATATATATATAAATATATATATATAATATAAAAAATATATATATATATATATATATATATATATATATATATATATATATATATATATATATATATATATATATATATATATATATATATATATATAAGGTCGATCGGTATTTGATTCTTGGAACTCTTATCTGGATTGTCTTTTTCACAGTAATAGTTTTTAACTATTATTTTCTGTATTTCATTGTGTGAATAATATTAGGTTATATTGTTTTTTATATTTAATTTTAAATTAGGTTTTAATAGGTGTATATGATGAAAATTTTATTTGAGTTTTAATGGTATAAAAATATACAACTATATATATGCATTTATATGTATAATAACATCTTTAAGCAAAAATAATAAAATATACATTATTTTTAAACAATTCAAATTAACAGAGGGATAGGCAATAGATTAATGAAAAAAAGAATGATTTATTATGTAAATTGATGATTAACCTTGTAGTAAACCTTGATGTAAATTTATTCTGATTTAGAAAAAATTTTAATATTCATATGAAAAAATCACTCGGAAAATAATCACGAAGACTCACGCATATGAAGAGAGAGAATAGGAAGAAGAATAGAAGAAGAAGAGAGAATACTTGAAAAAGTGTTTGCTTAGCATATCCTGTATTTCTCCTACTTCTGTAGTGCTTTCAAGGTATTTCCAATATCAGACAGTATCCCAACAGCGTACAATTTTAAAATATCTTGTGTTGCTCCCAGCTAATTAAAAAAAATAACATAGAAATAAGGTTTTTGGCGCTCGTATTCAAGTGGTAACCGAAAGCACACAAACCTAAAATGTATCTTAAGTATATTTTAGTTTTCAAATGATATCTAATTAATGTAACAGCTATAGGGTTATTGCTTTTTCTCTTACTCTAAACGATATGAGTTTGCATTGTCATCGAAAGAATTGCATTTCAGCTGTGATTGCTATATGTGTAAAACTTTCCTAAATTGTCATTTCACTTCTTATTTTTATATATATTAGTTTAGCATCTTAGTCTTAATCAAGAATTTAAATAAAAGTGAGAAAAATTACACAAATTAGGAAAAATGAGGTCATGGTTTGACTTATTTTACAAATTATAAACATAAGTTTCTGAAATAGTATTATCTCCGTTTGTTAGTTTGCTAGTTTGATTCGATCTTAGAACTGACATATTATCAATTTTGCAATTCAATTTCGTAACTCATATTAATGACAGAAATCTCTATCGTATTCTAAAAATACAAAATATGTCAAGAGAATTACAAAAATAACGTACACGAATTGAAAATAAAGCATTCTGAAATTTAAAAATACAAATATGCTAAAATAATTAAATAAAACTATCTGTATACCTCTATTATCCGTGCGCGGATTATCCGGTTTGCTTGGATTATCCGTGCTCATTCGACTTCACGAAAAAATTTTAAGAAAACATTTCATCACGATTATCATGCATGTAAAACACTATGTGATTCGAGAGATTCATTGTGAAACTAGAGTAGAGCACCCGTGACAGGAGAGGCTAAAGAATAGATTTTTTTTCCACCACGTGCTATCTCTACCGGTTTTCATACCCTGTAATTTTCAGTAGAAAGATCACTCAGCATCCTTGCTTATTCTC
The DNA here is from genome assembly GCA_013235015.1 of Araneus ventricosus. Classification (NCBI taxonomy): domain Eukaryota; kingdom Metazoa; phylum Arthropoda; class Arachnida; order Araneae; family Araneidae; genus Araneus; species Araneus ventricosus. The sequence goes on from BGPR01000204.1 coordinate 92,031, forward strand.
GTACGAACACGCTTCTTCCGACACGTCATTCTTAACTTCTTCGTCTTCTTTCACTTTTCGCGTTCCATAGTTTTTTGACGTCCTTGTTTTATCGTCAGTTATACGTGAAATTTTTTTACTGGGTAAAAAATGAGTAGACGATGATGTAAGGACGACAAATGTAACAAAAATTAGAAATCTTTCAAAAAATCCTTGATAGTGGAGAATCAGGCTAGTACAAGTACTGATTTGAAGATGTGCTTAAATATAAAAAATGCAATTTCTCTTCTCTAGCTCTGCTGTGAAAAACTGTATTAAATTATATGGGATAAAGAAGATTATACGACATTACTGCAAGTTGTAAAAAATGTAGTCACATAATGACGACAGAGATAAAGCAAAGACTTGAAGCATTACAGATTTTTAAGTAAAATGTTAAAAAAAACCTTGTTTGAGTTATATAGCATGCAAATGTAAGTTTAATTACTGATGTTGATTTTTCTTTAATAAAAGGGAGTTTTCGCAGTTATCCGTGTTTTTCGATTGTTCGTGCCATCCCACTGGTGATTAATCCGATAATCAGAGCGACTGTAATAAAAAAATAGTAAAAAAAAAAGTCAAGAACCAAATAATAAAAACACATTAATGGTTCTCATGGAAATGCAGCAGCAACTGAAATAATAATAAAGAGAACAGAACTATGTAAAAACACTAACTAAAATGGATTGATGAATCCGGCTACGCACGTTTCAGGAGAAACAGCAAAATTTTAAAGAAAGCGGATCTTTTTTCTTTGGAAGGCCCCAAAAATATCTAAAATTTTGCCCTCGTGACCGTAGAAAGAATCTGGATGAAAGAGTAAAGAAACCATCTCCAAAATACAAAGAATATAAACAACAACAATTCACAAGAAAGAAAGACAGAGAACTTACTCAGCCATAGATGATCCAATTGAAGTTACTATTTAGAAAACCTGTTCATGAATTGATTACTGAAGTTGAAGGTTAACTTATATCACTGAAAAAATTAACATGGGTTATGAACAATAGAGGACAAAAGTTAAGCTAGATTCACTGATGTTATCTCTGAAGAGCAAACCTGAATGAAAGTAAAAATATCATATATCTATACATTTCATTGCATTCATTTATTGATACTTCATATCACGGTAATCCTTAACAAATGAGGCTAAAATTATAGACGAAACAGTTACAAAAAATCTACTAAGAAAAAACAGCCATAATCCAAACAATAAACGTGGAAAACATTCAATATACTTAATTAAATTGAAAACATTCTTCTCATAGAGATAAATAAATAAATATATGGAAGACTCAAATAAATGTCGATCAATTGTTCGCTACTACGGCAGTATCACAAAAGTTTAAAGCTTACGTTTGATGCGGTAATAGTTTACTGTTCCTTTTGTAAACTTTAATTCCGAATTTAACTATTGCTTCACCTTGTGTAATTTGTCGAAGTCCGTATCGTGACGCCGCTTTCATTGGAACAGCCATTAGCTTAAAATCAAAGGTTTTGGACGGGCTTTAAGGAATCTATAATGCATGTATTTTCGTTGGTTTGAATGAAACTGTTCACAGTTTATTTCCTAAGTGGTTTCGTGAGCAACGGACATCACTCAGCTCTCTTAAATTGATTGCTTAATCAGAAATGCGTGCTGTCTCTCTGCAATTTCCCAATTGTATTGAATTCGGTGATTAGAGTTAGTGGACGAAGCAAATTTATCGGTCATTTCGCGATAGTAATTTCTTTAGACCTGTCAACACGAAATTCTCTCTTCCTTGGGCAATTGGCAGTTGAGGAGTTCTATTAGACAGGGACAGCGTATTTTAACATTTGTATTTGAAAGCAACTTTATAAATTTTAGTGAAATATTTAGTTTATGGTGCATGAAAAATATATAACTTCCGACTTTATTATGGCCTTAGTATAACTTATAATATAACCATAGTATACATTCTAGCACAGTATAGTATAAATTAATATTTTACAGTATATTATATCATTATTCACTATACTGATAAAATCCCTCTAATCAAATATATTATTATCACTTTGTGATGTCATGTAATTCATACAAAAAGAAGATTGAGGATATATTTTACATATCTATAATATAAAGCAGAAAATACATGTATCTGTCGGTCTGTCTGTCGGTCGGTTGGTCACAAGAACTCCTCCTAAACAGTGAACGGAAGCGACCTAAAATGTGCACGACATTTTAGAGCACATTTCTAGGTTAACGGTGCTATTTTCAACTTTCAGAGTTAATTAGTTCTTAAGATATTTAATTAAATAATGAAAATTTGTCTCTGTTAAGCCTAATGCTTAGACGTTTACTGCCAATAACTTCTGAAATATTTATTAGACAACAATTATTTTTATGCCATTTTAAAGAACAGAAACTTATCTTTTTAATGATATTAATTCCATTGCGATAAAGTGTTTTTTCTGATTGTTATTAATGTTTAAAAATATATTTTAACGCAATTTCTAACAATACTTTTCATTCCTATAGAAATAAATTCAAGCCAATTTATTCTTCCGCGCGCGGGCTTTCGCCAGTATTAAAGTTAATATAAGAAAATATTGTTTTCTTTGAGCATAACCAACAAAGTCGACTTTTCACTTCCGGTTTCCGGTTGTCGTAGCATTTACAGCTTTTAATACGGTTACACAGTGATCCAATGACGTTAGAGAATTATTCACTTGATGTTTTGTTAAAATTTCACAGATTTTTAACTGATCTTAATGAGTGTGTGCAACGCCTTCAAGGATTGAACATCTAAAAACACAAAATAAGCAATAATAGAATCAATTTAATTGGTGTGCGCAAGTGCTGTATATCCCAGGAAAAATTGCGAAGTACAAAGATATAAAAACGAATTAAGGGAAGTTTTAATTGTGAAAGAGTTAAAAATGCAAAAATAATAACAAACAACGATGTGGAATAAGAATTTGGTGGATGACGTCATCAGAGGCCATTCATCCATGCAGATTCAACACCAGAATAGGTTTTCTGTAGATGGAAAAAGACTTTAAGGTCTAAATTTAATAAGAATTTTCCTCTAAGGCCTGAACTCACTCCGGAATAAATTGGAAAGAAAAATATTTATCCACAAAGAACAAATTCCAAACACTCTTCTAAACAAAGTCTGAAAAGAAGGGCTTAAAATCTCTTACATCTTACTTAAGATGTGGAATGGAAGAATTCCACATCTTATTTAATATTAGAATAATTTCAGAAAAATATATTGCACTTAGATTATTTACACACCATCTTAAAAACCAGAAAATTGTCTTTTTAATGATTTCAATTTAAATTTTATGCGTTCTTTTCCTTAATTTAATAAACATTTCAAATTTATTTCATACACAATTTGTAAAAATGCTTTCTGTTATTGTAATTAGATTCAAACCATTGATCGTTTTATCAAATACCTTATTCCGGTATTTTTACCATTATGTGTGGAATGGCAGAAATTTTATTTAGCATTTATTTCATAGCATATACTTCTTTCAATATGTTTGCACCACAACACAATGATTCTAATTACTCTCTTTCCGCGATGCATCATTTAATTTTACAAATTTTTTAACGATCATAATGAGTGCATAAAATCCTTGAAGGTTGTTGAGCCCACTTCTTAACGGAGGGAGAGGGCCTAGTGAGAAAAAGAAAGAACACTATGTGGTTTTTTCCGGTCAGTGATAAAAACACTAAATAGAATAGAATTGTAGTCCTGATAATGGCTATAAAATCCAAGATTTGAAAAAGTTTCTGCTTTTGCCGTAGCAATGATGGTGAGGGGAATATGGAGTAAGACTACGAGATTCTTACCGGGTGGTTCAAACTGAGGAGAAAACAAAAGAAGGGTGTTTCACTGCTGGTCCAAAGGGTGAGTTGATTAACAAAAATCAACGAAAGACGCTTTCGAGAAAACCACTTTTATTAAATTGAAAATGTTATAAGTAATTGGACTTGAAAATATTTTTATCCCGAGCAACGTCGGTATATCAGCTAGTATATTTATATATTAGGTTTCTATTTATATAATAAATAAGCTTGAAATTTATTTTGAGTTTTTTGGCATAAAAGTTAATTGACATTTTCTAATTTTTACGTTAAAGGGAATAAAATTTCCAGATATTACTGCACGCATGAAGCTTGAAAGAAAATTTAATAAGTGCTGCAATAAGTGGGATCAGAAATTCCACATAACGACATTTAGGTACATGTGTTTCGAGTATTGAAGGTGTCATGACATTTACAATATTACAAAAGATTTATGCACATAATATAATAAATTAATATTTATGTTTTAATATTTGACAGTAACATTTTTCTTTAAATTGTATTTTACATTCTAAAATATGCACTTCACGCTTCATCACTGTAAAAAGTATTGACTAGTTTGCTTCTCACACCTTACAACAATAAACGTTTCATAATTCTGCTATTCAAGGATCACTGTTCGCTGTCATTCTAAATTAAGATAATTCCGCTAATGATCTAAATAAAGATAATTCTTTACTTTTGGTGGGTTATGTTCAGATCTAAAGAACATATATATTGAAATCAAGTATGTGCATAGATCGAAAAAAAACCATCAGTACGTAAGCGTGACTAGTCAGGGCAGAAAGTACCAAAACGAATGTTAGAGTATCGAACGGAACAAATAAAAATATAAAGTCCCTAAGAAGATACTGCTGCTTATTACTAGTTTTTTAAAGATGGAAATCTACTTTTTTTGATGGTATAAAATGGAAATATAATCAGAGAGTGTTTCAGTTATCCTGCATTTTAGTGCGAATGGAACATTGAAATTACAAATTTTTGAACAAATAATAAATTGTATAGGCTTTATTGTTTCAAGCAGATCTATTGCATATTATCATTTAACTGAAATTTGCGAAGGCATCGTGGGAAAATTAAAGGAGCAATACAACCAGGTGTCTATATAGCCAGCAGTACGAAAGTAAATACGTATTTTGTTACAAAGTAACACGTATAGGAAGAAGTTATACGTGTTACTTCGTAATGCGTCTAAGTATTACGAAGTAATACGGACATTGTTTAAGTCTAAAAAAATGTTACAAACACTTCAAATATCATTATTAATAGAGAAAGAATTATCAAAAATCATGAAATACTTTGAGTTTATATTTGACTCAAATTTGTCTTTTATCTGAATGTCCTACTGTGAAAGAACTACAAAAGAGGATTATAAGAGGGATTTGATTATTAAATACTGAAATAGTCAAGGAAATATATCATATTGTTATTGAGGAGAAAGTTAGTTACCAGAATATTGCAAAAATTAATAATATAAATCTACAAACACAAAGAATGTCCCTATTTCCCATTTCTAAAGCATATTAGAAGATATTTTATGACACTTCACAAACCTTTAGTGGGTCTGTACCCTATGGATATTAAAACTAAGACATACAAAGATTACTCTATTACTCTATAGAAATAGGCTATGTCTAACAGATATTCTATTAGACATAGTTTTTTTTTATTTCTTGCTAAGACAATGATATAACAAGAATTTGAAATTAAAAATGGAATAGAAAGTTGAGTTCAATATAAAATTTTCACAACAAGAGAATTTTCTCTCACTTCATGAGAAAATGCCAATATAATTGGAAGATTTCCCAAGATGTAAATTTCAGAAATATCATATTTACAGACAGATATAAAGTAAATGAATGGGTTTATGTCTTTTTTTATTAAGACCGAATTGAAACAAAAAATAAAAGGTTCAGTTGTGAAACATCAGTACCTTTATATGGTTGAAGGTCAGATAGTTAAAAGGCTTAACTTCAGTGATAATTATTATATATTCGATATATGGGTGAATGACACTGAATTCCTTTAAAGAAAGAAGACTTTCCATTCCAAAAAGATAAAGACTATCTCGGAATATAAGAAGGAAATTTAATTATTTCTGATTTTCGCCCATAACGGGTTCAGAGGTAACAGAAGAAAAGATTATCAGGCAAAAAAATGGAATAGAAAGAGACATGACAGATTATAATTTTAAGAGATCAATAGTTCAAATCAGAACCGAAGGTAAAATAAAAAAAATAATTGGGGGAAAGAGACGGACTGAATCAAAAAAGGGAAAGAAAATGAAATATTCTTTGAGAGAGTGGATTTCAAACATGGTAAAAATTTACTCTTATTTGAACTAAGAACTACTGGAAGAGGTGTTTTTAGATGATATGAGGAAATTTCTTTAGTAAGGATTACTGCTACAAACTGTGTAAAGCCAATTGGAATAATTAAGCGTATAATAAAATAGTGCAAATTTCAGAATGAGCCTTATGTATTGGACAAATATCGATCTACATTGGCCATCATGGCTCTTGTATAATGTTCTTCAGTATTATCTGTACTGATATGGCATCTTTTGCCTGTTTCCGTAAGTGGGTTTGTTTCAGTATCTAGAAATTTGCAAATGGATCTGCCCTTCTTCTAGTCTCCCGACATTTCTCTGTCCTTTTCTGTTTTCCAAATATTAGTTGTTACTTATTTTCTGTGTTTAAATTTTCCTGAATTCTTCAAAAAATCCTACGTAAAGACACCAAGAAATTGCCCAAGTGCACGAGCAAATGAAACACGCTTAACGCCACGTACGCGTAAGTATGTTCTCCTAAAGTTAGCCTTCACGCACACTCTTATCCTTATACATTCGACACTAAAGATTTATATTTAATGAAAGAGGACTAAAGTATTATATTTCGTTTATTAAATTTGATAAACTCGACACTGTCGGAATATGCCATTTAGAAAATAATACTTGGTGAATTTTTTCAGTCACATTTTTAATCTTCTATATGTGACAATAAAATTATATCAATTTTGCTAAATTGAAATGATTTCGAATCACCATAACTAAAAGTAATAATTTAATTTGCGATCACTTAAGCGTTTGTAATGATTCGAGATAATAAATTTCTTAGAGTGAAAAATATTCCTCCGGAATAATCTGATATTCTGTGTAAACTTATGAAATGGCCTTTGAAATCGCTGTGATTTATAATTTAATATTTATACTATACGTGCTTTTTAATAATTGTCCGGTTAATTGACCGTGGTTCAATAAGTTGAATAATAGTTTCCACTTATAAAAAAAATTGAAGTTTTAGAAGTGGCAAAAATTATGTTTGTGTAACTCCATATAAAAGCTTTAGTATAATTGTACGCTAAAAGGAATATTATTTCGGATGTACTTAATAAGAGTTCAAAAGACTGTTTTAGTGTTGAAAGCTCACATGTTAACACTCTACAAAATATGTTAAGTTAAACTTTGAGAAATTTAGATACCAACAACAGGAATCGTTTCATTTCTTTCCAAATGGCTTATCCCCAGATAGCATGAACACTTGCATCAAATGTGATTTTTCTTGACATTAGTTTGTCATGACAAACATGATGCGGCAACTTTGCAGCAAATTTCCCGCAAAGTAGCAAAGCATAATCGACCAACCCACTTGCAAAACAAGTTTTCGATGAAGTTGTTATGACAAACTTTACACCACAATTGCAAAACAAGTTTTCTGCAAAGTTGATACAGCAACCTTACACACCACGACCTGCATAAAAATGTATATATTTGGTTGTGATCTTTGTCTCTGTTTTAAGAAAACATACGATTTTTAATAGCATCTCCTAGCCCGTCCTTCTTTTTAATAATTCAATAAATCAATGATAATTTGTAAAAAACTAACTAGGTCTTTTTATAAAAAAAAATTTAAAATCTCCATCCTTTACTAAATATAGAACCTGCACTTTAAAGAAAACTATATCGCCGTTTTCTTAATGTTGAGATTTTAACGTTCAAAAACAAAATTAAATCTAAAGGACAGTCAATGTTTGTTGAAAAATAAAAACTTACAATTTGTCCCATACTTTTGAACCCTAATTTCATAATTTATTCGACTAGCGAAACGTTATAATTAGCGAAAATTGCTCCCTCTCTTTGACTTCAAATCACATTCTCAACTCAAAATTTAAAAAATTAATGAAATCAAGAAAACAGTTTTAAAAAAACGTGTAGATGCACTAATGTATTACGCAATCTATCTTCTCCTTTCCGAGTCTCGTTGGCTGTGTGGCTAAGGCGAGTGCCTATGAAGTGGGTTGTCGGGTGCTCGACTCCGAGGTTTGTCTGCGTACTCTGCTTTTACTATAGTTTGAGGCGACAAGTTTGACGCATGGTGACTAAATCTTTTGTGTTAATTTGCTGCAGTCTTGTTGTGAACTTGCGGTCTTGCCTTGTCAAACTGGTTGCATATTTTCAGAGCATGATTGCTGCAAACTAAAATTGCTATATGGGGCAGATATCTACTGAAAGAGAGTACTTTTACAAAATGAAACTCTTTCATTTTTCTTTTGACTGCATTCACACTGAACTCATAAAAAAATTTGAAGTACTTCATTGCTTAATTGAAATTATTTTTTCTTTCCAATGAGATAATTACTCCATGGGATTTGGTAAAACATACAACAAATGTTTTGAAACATTCACGCATGCCTTGCGATTCCCCCACCAGTTGGCAAGACAAGTACTTGAATGAGAAGCTGCTGTATATGAAAGAGAGTTTCTCGGCTTCCCTTGGTTTGATGTTGAATTACCTCCATTACCTCCTAACAACTGCAGTAGATGTTTTGGGTGATGTCAGCGATGGCCTTTAGGTCTCCATCTCCGTTTATTCGTGATGACTAACATTCATGACAGGGACAAGCCGGGGTAGCTTGTGGTTACTATAGTTTGCAAGTGACTTGCTTCTGTGGAAGTAGGGGAGACATGGGAGACTTGATCCCTAGGTCTAAAACCAAAGAAACAATGCAATTAAGTCTCTTAAACTGGCAACACTAATAAAGTGATTCCTTATCAACAGATATGACAACAGAATTTCATTCAGCCGTTTTTATTTTTGTTGTAAGAAAGGAATCTCTGATTTCTTATAGTCAAACTTCTTTTGGAGTAGGTAGTTTATGTTTCTTAATTTTTGGTAAATATAACTAAATTATTTAAGTTTATTGATATAATATACTAACATTCCTTACTGCTTAAAATGCTGTTATTTACATCCAATACAGTTTCTTTACTTTTGATTTAACAATTCTTTTTCCAACACATGCACATTAGGGACACATTGTATGGGGAGACTTAAACCTGGGATCAAGTGTCCCCAAAGTTAAGTTAAATTAATATTAACAATTTTATTACCCCCTACTGGCCATTTTGATTTTCAAGTCACATTTAGATAATATCAATATTATTTAGAATATGGTTATCTTGATTTTGGATGGTTGACACAGGTAGAAAGTTAATATGTGGCTGCACATGATGGTTAGTAAGAACATGGTGACGGTTTCACGTAAAGAGAAAATTAGTCATTCCGTAGGAAAAATTGAAAAGAAGATTTCATCATCTGAATGCGAAATAAATTTTCTAAGGAAAAGATTACTTCATTCCAACCAATATATTTATCCAGAAAATAGTGACATTAGTGTTGTGGAAAATGAAGACATTGTCAAAAAACTACCTAAACCAGCCATGCTTGATGGAACTCTTCCAACTGCAAGAATTTTAACATTTATTTTTGATTTTTCAAGCATTGAAAATGTTATTTGATCATTAATTTCAGCTATAACAATCATTCATATGGGAAACAGTGATTTTCAATAATGTAGAATTTTCTAAATGTGTTTTCCTCCCTTTTGTCATGTTAGTCAACAATAAATTTGATTTCGACTACTTAATTTGAATCATTTCATTTCATCAGTTTCAAGGATCAAGTCTCCCTTGGAAAGGGATCAAGTCTCCCTGTAAATGGGGAGACTTGGTCCCTTTTCTAATTGTTGGAAAACAATTTATCTTTATTTAAAAATGGTTTTTCAAAAATAAAAAAATACTACAACAAAAAAAACAAATAAGCCTTTAATAATGACTGAAAACATTTTTTAAAAATTTTGTTTTTTCCAAAATAAAAATTAAAAACCAAAAATGGGATCAAGTCTCCCAAGTCTCCCCTATACGAAAAGTTGTCAGGTGAACAATCCCGATCTTTTATGCTTTAATTTTAAAAATGAGTAATAAATGAAGAGGTCTGTTCCGAGTATTAATTATTAATCGTCCGTCCTCTTCCAATGTCCATGTTACCTTCTACTCCGATGACGAAGAGTGTTTCTTTCGGGAGGGGTTCGGCCGTGGCCGATGATGGCTAATAAGACTCCGACCTCAGTATCCGAGCTATCGTGGTGGCCGTTCTTCAATTGACCCTTGGTGCTTCGGCAGGCTCGGCGTAACCAGCCAGACAGTTCGGCAGGCTGGCATGCCTGGTGATTCACGCACGCTAACACTGCAAAAACACTTCAGCCAGTTAGGAAATTTCTTTCGTCATCACATTATTGCGCCTTGGCAAAAAATTTGCAGTATTCGTCTGTAACATAACATTGCAAATCCTTTTGTGTTATAAACGCATTGTTCACATCAAGTATTAAGCATATCGATATAATTGGAGATTTTCTCCTTTAATGGAGAAAATCATGCTTTACTTCTAAGTTAATCAGCATGGAAATATCACTAATCTGAAAATTTTTCAGCGAAGTGCAGTAAATATTTATCATCTTAATATGAAACAATTCTGTTGTCAGAAAATTACTTCAATTTCTCATCTTAGATCTGCAGCGTGTAAAGGGTATTGTTTTCCTTCTTTCAATAAAAGATCGAGTTACGGAAACTGGAGATTAAGATTTTCTCTTATGCTTTTAACTTACTAGAATATTGATTAAGGAACCATTCACACACATGAATAAGTAATCTCTCTCATGTCTAGACAGGAAAACAAACATCAAAAAGTAGGAATAAGAAATATTTCATTAATTTCAAAATGTTAGCTTCTTAGATTCCAAATCATACTTTAATCTATTTTTAACTTGCAGTTATGATGAAATGAAAAGAATGATGACGTAATAGATTAAAGAACCAACATACAAATTTAAGCATTCATTTTATCCAGAATAATATTTTTTAGGTACATATAATATTTCAAAGTACATATTTGTGTTTCACAATCAGCTTAAGTAATTTTATTTAATAAAATATTAAAAATCTAATCAGCATATTTCTACGAATTTTGGAATTCACTATGGTTTAATTTCAAACTGTACGAAATAAAAATAATATATTATCAGATAAATACTAAAATATTTCTAAGAAGTTATATTTCTAAAAACAATCATTTAAAATTTTCAAAACGTTCACATTTATTTTTGAACTTATTTTAAATAAGGATGTAAATCTATTTAAAATAGTGTGCAGTGTATTTCAGATATTGGCAAATACGATTTGTTTTCATCTACACGCGTATAATTTATTGAAACCGAATTTCAACTGCTCACAAAAGCTGTATTTATTAACTTAGTATCTTATACGCTATGCTACTAAGTTGTAGATTTTGCATAGAACAAGCTGCTAATTTTATATTATCACTATTTTTTCCCTAAGCTAAACAACAAATAAATTCGCCCTTTGTGCTAAAAATCACTTTTAAGATACATAGAAATACTGCATAGTGCACTTTTTTAAATATAGTGTTAACTTGGCAGAAAAGTTAATTATTGTAGGCATTCAGAAAGAATGTTTTATGAAGATTTTCATTTATCTTGAATTGGTAGTTGAAATTAGGTTGAGATTTAATCTTATGAGTCCATTTCAAATGAACGATATCATTTGATATTCCTCAAAAATTTATTTATGTATTAAGATATTCATAGAGACTTTTCTTATTTATGGACATACATTTTAAGATAAGAATTTTTAGTAATACTTGTGCGTGTAAATTGCTGTGTCTGGTATTTAAATATTAATGCCGTTTTATACATTCTGTGCTATACACCAAATCGTCGTAAAAATATATATTTGATAAGTTCATAATTTTTCTGGCGAGGAAGTATGATGTCAGTTTTGAGAAACAGAAAAACATTAATATTTTCAAATAAACTTTAGACTGTGAACTTTTCAATATACTTCCAAAGAATAATTTTTTAAAAATGGGTGTGCGAAAAATGCATATTTACTTGTAAATTATGGCAAATGTTTATTAAGAAAACATAGTTAAGCTATTTAGTGACACATTTTACGGAAAAAATGAACAAGTTATTATTCATTATTGCTTTGTATTAGGCAAGTTTGAAACTAAAAATTAAGAAAAGAAACTAATATATGATAAATGTTCATGTTACTTCGCCCATTATCAATTTCATCATGGCAATTTTGAAATTATATTTAAATTAAAGTAATGGAAATTGACTTATTACTTTATAAATAATATCTTGGATGAAAATATCTGAATAATATCTTATTTATATACTGAAACGCATTTCACATGACTAACATTAACTATATCAATATGGAAATGTACAATTTTATTGTTTTGAATTATAGTATTGAAAATATTAAGCGTAAAAAGTATTATAAAGCAAGAAAATTTTCCAAAATAGCAATTAAATCCACACGCACAACGTAATTATGATTTTGGATTAGATATTTAAAAATTTTTTATACATGTAAAACTTGCACGTTTAATATATTAAAGAAACTAATTTTCTGAGCAAATGTTTGGTACCAATTTCTCAAACTGAAGATTTGAAAATATATCATTTGCAGGAACCTTACATATGAAATCAATGAGCCAACGGGTCTTTTTGAAACTTTTGTTCTGAGTTTTTTTCTGATATCTTCCCGGTCTTGCAGTGCATCGAGCAAAAGTGCTACTCAATCGAAAATTTGCATAAATTAATATATTTCAGGCGTAAATATTATTTTTCTTTAACTATCATGTGGGTAGAATTCGATTAAATCAAAAAGATAAATAGAAATTTATCGCTTGAAGATATATTAAAAAATGAACTCACCCAATATAACTATTTAAATCATATCAATTTAAAGTTCCTGCGATTATTTATATGTATTATGTTATATTAAATTCAATTGCAGTAAAATACATCTGTATTATTTTCGCATGCAAAATAATAATATTATGGAAACAAAAATTTTGTATTTATTCTATATTTTTAAGGGAAATGTTGTTTATATAACAATGATTCGTTACTCAATGTCTGGTCATGAAAACTAAAAGATGATAATATCCAAACAAGTTTGTGTTGACACAATTGGTTTTATCTTAAATTTTAAAGTTTAAAATCAATCAGAGGCATCCTGAAAATTTTAACTGGCTCTTAAAACCTGAAATTTAAAAACTATATAGCCTCAAGTCAAGTTCATAAAAAACATTTTAACCTTGAGCAGGTAATTGAATCTTTATATTATAACGCGCAATATGAGCAAAATTATGTGCAATTTCAAAATAAGCCGAATGTAGTTTACAAATTAGACAATGTTTAAAGTAAGTTATGAAACAACTCATCTTTACGGTTTCATTTTAAGTTGCGTAATAATATAATTCGAATACGTAGGAAAAATGAGATACATTTTTGTTAAAAGAAATTTCTAAATTAATATAATACAGGGTATAAGAATTGCAAAAAATATTAATCGCTGCTAACATTTCCTTTTCTGGAATCAACTGCTAAAAAGCGCTGTTAATGTAACTGAATAAGCGTAATGGAATCATTTCTGAAAAGGATGGATAGCTACTTAAAAAAATTTTTTATGATCTGAAAACATTTACATCAGACGAAGCTTAATAAAATATTATGGGGTAATTTTGAATTTTGTAATACTAGTTTTACATTTATACTAGTTAAATTACATCACCAAGAGAAAGGGAAGTTACTTAGTCGAACTTTTTTATATCTAAAAGATTTAGAATCTCCTCAAGCATGTTTCTTTTTATCTGTCATAGAATATTAAATAATCAGTACTGTCTAAAGCCAACTACTTTTGAAAAAGATAAATTTTACTCTGTTATAGAATATTAAATAATCAGTACTGTCTG
>BGPR01000204.1:106020-218084 GCA_013235015.1 Araneus ventricosus
AGCCAACTACTTTTGAAAAAGATAAATTTTACTCTGTTATAGAATATTAAATAATCAGTACTGTCTGAAGCCAACAACTTTTGAGAAAGATAAATTTTAAAGAATTATATAAAATTAGATGTGTTAAGGGAGCCAAAATAGATTTAGAAAGAGCAGTGCTTTTTGTCTCGCTCTAAGTATTTTCACTTTCTCAGGCAGTTAGAAAATTATTTCAAGTAATTAATTGATTGGTTTCGTTATTCAATTTGTTCCTAAGCAATAGATTATTATATGAAAAATTATTAATTCGTTCATTTCATTATCATGGCAAAAATGAACACACTAATACAAATTCCTATCTATGCAAATAATAGATAAACAAAACAAGAACAAAAAGTTGAAAAGTATAGATTATATATATAAAAAGGAAGATTTAAACATTTACGATAACAATACACTTTTTTGAGCGCTCAACGCAGCAGCATCAAATGATTGCATCGACAAAAATTACAACAATTAATATTTGAAACAAATAAAGTAGAATTTAGAAAGTAAAAAATATTCAAAATGGAATGAATGAATAAGAACTCGAAAGACGAACTTTTTCGAAGACCACTCGCCATAGAAGTTCTAAAATGGACAAAATTTTCTGTCAAGGGTAAGATTATAAATCAAAAGTATACCCTTTATGGCTTGAATTTTGTCCAAACAATAAAGGAAACATTTCCCTTTGAAAAAATCAAGAGGCAAAAAAATCCTATATGAAAATCCAAAACATACTACAGTGTGTAAAATAATTTACCCTCTCTGCCGAAATTATAATGAAGAACAAGAGACGCCAAACACATGAAGACAATGGAAGTAAAAAGTTCTGGAAGCAAGCAGACCTAGCTCCATCTATGAAGAAAAATTCTAACTAATTAACCAGAGGAAAAAAGGCTAATATTTAAACAGTTATAACAAATAAAAATAAACCATTAATAAAAGATAAATCAGAAACTTTTTATACTCCTTAGCTACAATATGCGTCATTCTATATAATACAAAGAGTTTTAATTAATATTTAACCAATTAATTTAATTATTTTATATTTAATATCTTTGTTAAACTTTGTTAATTATAACTCCTATCTATGCA
Organism: Araneus ventricosus; assembly: GCA_013235015.1. NCBI lineage: Eukaryota > Metazoa > Arthropoda > Arachnida > Araneae > Araneidae > Araneus > Araneus ventricosus. The sequence goes on from BGPR01000204.1 coordinate 107,137, forward strand.
ACACACATCTTTCGATTATTCTTTAATTTAAGTATATTTTCTTTCCTTTTTCCTTACTTTAATAACTATTTTATAATAATCCGTCCATTACTCATTTCAGATGCCTAGATACAGCTAATTTTTTTTTATCATTTATGGGACCTTTATAGATTTAATTGCATGCGGTTTTAATCTAAACATGTATATAATAAATAACAAACCGACATTTTTTCACCGCCATGAATTTGGACTTCATAATGATACGCTAGTATTGATACATACGTTTATACATAAGCTCTTATTAATGATACATAATTTTTCATAAACATCACATATTTTTAAAGGTTAAATTTTCAATGGATATAGCTACTTTAAAATTACAGATTCTTTTTAAATGTTGAGTTTTAGCAAGCATTCGATTGAAGCCAGCCGCATTCTGTAACAATAAAGCACAAAAGAAGCGGAAAAGTTACTGTAGCAAACTAGCCTGAATATATTTATATTGTTCTCCCAAGTCTTGCCTTTGGCGCAGGAATAGAAAGTAACGTAAATTTGTTTGAACAAAAGAACTGGGAAAGCAATCCCGGCGCTCAGAATGGAAGCCAGGAATGTGAAACAGTCGAGTTACTTTTCACTACTCTGTCTCCTTAAATCGCAGGGTTGAAGAGAACCCAGGGCAATAAATATTAATCTTCTACCTCCATGGATGGATAAATTCGTGAAAAAGGGGACTGAAAAAAATAAACAAAGGGCGTATCTCTTTCACCATCTTTGGGTCACGCATGCAAGGAAAATATTCAGCTGCTTTACTTGCAAAGACCTTGAGTATATCTTTGCTTTCGTCTTTCTATCTGCCTTCTGATCGCATGAATAAAAGAAGTAGCCCCTACCAAGCATTTAGAGACGTACTTATGTCTTCAGGTAGTTCTGAGGATAAGAATTGAATTATGAATATCAGATCCCGTGGAATATTCGGTTTGGCGGTATTGACTTTTAATGTATTTCCGGAATACTCGGCAAAAAGTGCTTCCATGCAGAAGGAATTGAAGTGGCATAACTCGTTTATAAAATTCGTAAGGTCCATGGCAATTGATCGATTCTCAGAATGAAATGTAGCTTTTAGGCTGCATTAGATTGTTTTATGTTTTGCGTGTTTTAAACACTTTTATTTCACCTCACTTGTTTCGTGTTTGTAAAGATGAGAATTTGTAATTCTATTTTTTACTCTCTTCCTCAGGGACAAGAATTTTGAAATTTTCTACAACTGTGTGCTCTAGATAACAATACACTCTTTTAATACCAGAATAGTTTGATTAAAGAGTAATCGATTAAGTAAATTAATTTTTTTCCGTGTCGGTTGTGCCACATGGTTGCGATTTTGAGAAAAATATGAAATCCGGATTGAAAAAGCAGAAAATAATAAAAATAAAAAAATAATGTTTAGTGTACTAAAATAAGGTGTGTTTTTAAAAACTCTTTCAACTGTTTATTAATTAATTCAATTACTTTAAAAAACTTTACGTCTACGGCATTTATTGGGGTATATATTATTTTAATGAAGCGTGTAGATGTTTTGATTGAGGCGACAATGTTATTTAATAAAGCAATAGCCAATTCTGAAGAACAGCATGATAAGTGTTGTTGTTGTGTTTTTTATAGATTGTTAGAGTCATAGAATACATAAGTTTTACAGAGTGAATTGAAACGAAATAGATGATACTAGAAGTGATTATTAAGGAAGAATGAAAAAAATGTGATTTTTTTTCCCAAAGCACAGAAATTCTGTTACCAATCTGAACTAATAAAATAGAAGACATGAGCTTATTCTGTACATATAACTTGTAATGTATACGCATAATGTTTGAATGTTACGCAAAGTCACAACTGAAAAAGTATTATGCAAGATCCGTAAATATTAAACAGAAAATCATATAAATATTAATTCCTGATTTCCTTACATTACTAGTTCAGTTTGAAGTGCTTATTTGTAATTTAATTTAACGATGATAGCAGGCATAATAGTATATTTCCATCAATAACCAGAATCTTTGAAATAAACGTTAGAAAAAGAATTCAATAACTGGATGTCGGCAAACACGATTACTCCACACTGTAAAAAAAATATCGTAAAATTTACGGTTTTAAACTGTCAGCTGGGTTGGTTGTGCAAAACCGTAAAAGTTACGAAGTAAATCCGTAGGCACGACGGTTTTTTACCATACAGGAACAAGTTTTTCCCGTAAAAGTTACGAAGTAAATCCGTAGGCACAACGGTTTTTTACCGTATAAAATCAAGTTTTCTCCGTAAAAATTAAGTCATCGAAGTGAGTGACGTCATCGACTGAGTTGAGTTGTTTTTCTCCCTCTGTTCGAGTTGAGTTGAAATAAGCTGATGTGTATTATCAATTAGGAATATTAATTAATCAAGGCTTAATTATTAATTTCAATTAATGTCATTTTTAATTGAACTGACTTCGACGATTTCGATGCAAGATGGTGACAAAACTTCTAACTCCTCTGAGTCGGGGATCGAAACCGCGTTCTTAGAAATAAAAGGCAGTCGCTCTAACCACTAGACCACCGGAGACTTCATAAAATGAAGTAAAAATAATCTATTTGAGTTTTAAAGTCACTATAGCTCTAGTGAAGCCACCTAGTGGTGTAAAAATCAACTATTGCCAGAACACGCGTTTTAAGGTTAGCTTTCATGAGTGACAACAGGTTACTGCAATATGTGTAAACAACAGCGGAGATGGAACCCTATTAAAAACATGAAATGAATGCAATAAAATTACATTTAAGAAAAGGTAAAGTTATCGTACGGAAAGCAATACCGTATGACGAAAAATAGAATTTGAACTGACGGTTTTAAACCGTTTATGGCTGGAGCGGAAAACGGTGTAAAACCGTTTCGTTAACAAAACAGCTTTAAACTGTCAAATATACGGAAAAAGTCCGGGAAAAAAACGGATATTTTTTGCAGTGCAATTAAAAGAGGAAATTTGCTTCTTGTGCCCCATGACATGAAATATGCGTTTCATTAATGAAACTGAATTTGTTTCTGTATGAAGGTATTGGTTTAGAATCGAAATATAAAATCTCAGATAAACATTTTTCATTACTCCTATTGAATCTTTTAATTAACCAAGATTCAGCTAACAATAAAAAACATAAAATAACATATGAATCTCTTTTCAATGAAAATTAAGTCATGATAATTAAAAAATAACTGATTGTAATTTATAATTTCATGTAACGCAACATAAAAATTGCAATAGTTTCTATATTTATTTCAAAACGTTTCAATAAACTATTAAAAATTTCATTTACTATTCAAATGCTAAAATAATAAAATACCCCATATGTTTTAATTTTTTTGTGTTATTTCTAACGCAAAAGTTATTGATATCATCTTTTTTTAAAAGTTTAAAAATGTGCATTTATCGGCTTAAATCCAATTTACTTGGTTCAAAAATTGTTGCTTTCCTTCATGCATAAATGTTTTCGAAAACGGTACCAGCAGAAAGGAATAGATTTTAATCCTTTATCTATCTTACTGTGCAGGAATAATATGCATTTCAAAATGAAAAGCATTCCAATCCTATTTTGCATACTCTATAATGAACACAATCATTTCCAGTAATCCAATAAAGTAATTCCACTCTGTTTGGGATTTTCTATTATTTTTTGTAATAAAATCTTGATTCTGTCTATTAAAATGATGTGAAAGATTATTGTTTCATACAGTCTGCTTATTTATGAACAATAGAATCTCGATTAATGACAGATGATTATAAAACATTTTGAAAATAGATATTATGATGAATAATTCATATTACTTATCTGTACATACTCAGTTAAAAATACAGAATGAATTCAGAAGATTTATTTATTCCTCGCATGCTGAAATTGTTTTGAGTTCGTGGAAGAAGCTATGAAAAGAAAATGACGTATGCGTGAAAGTTTCGCTGCTTTTCTGGATTTGTTAGTGATGGAGAAGAGATGAGCACAAAGCATCATACCTTCATTGATCATGACATATTTCAGAGGTTCTATTAAAGAACTTGAGAATAAACAGAATTCTTTCTAAATTGAAATCCGTGAAAAATTTTATCAAGCATTCTGAAGAAAATCTGTCAAAAGTGCTTACCTATAATAATGTATCAACGTCCAAATTTATCTTCCGAAATCCATCTTTCAAAACTGTCAAAGAATGTTTCTGCTTCAAACGGAAATTATAGCACAGCATATTTAATGCTAAAGTCACCAAACATCTTATATGTTCTTTCAGGGTGTCGAAAATTGATATTTATAGCCTCCGATTTTCAAATTAATTAATTAACAAAGGTAATTATTTAAGCATTTAAAATATCATTTAGAATAATTTAATAGCAAACTTTAAGAAATCTTATTAGATATCCATATGCGTTTATGAAATATGTTATATACTGAATTTAATTTAATTCATAGCCCAATAAATAATTATCAGATTTTAAATTCATGAAATTCACATTTGTATTAACATTCAGTAGTGCATAAAAATTGATTTATAGTTATTTTTCATCCTTAGAATATTCTCTGGCACATTGTTTTAGCACATGTTTTTTTAAAAATAAAATACCTTAGTTAACGGTTATTTGGAGGGAAAGGAGTACAGAAAATGCCAGTGAAATTTTTCTTGCTGTGCATTTTCGACTGTTCCTCCCTGATACCTCTCCCTCCCTCAAACCTAGTAGGAACACCCCTCGGGTTCAAAGCCTACAGCCGATTCGTTCACTCTGACTTCTGCCTTCGAATCTAAGTATTTTTTTCCTCGTTCAGTCTGACTTCTACCTTCCAATCTAAGCATTTTTTTGCTCGTTCAGCCTGACTTCTGCCTTCCAATCTAAGCATTTTTTTGCGCTCGTGTCGCGTCGGTTTACTCAGTACGCCAGAAATTTGTGCGCTGCTATCAGACAAGGACACGACGGACACACTCAGAAAAACTTGTAAGTTAAATAGAGTGAGAGGATTTTTCAACTCTTTCAAGGAAGACTGAGAAAAATTTTATACATCTGGTGACCAAATCACGATCGCCGAAAAATTGGAGCACTTTCTTGGGAAATGCTCATTTATTCAACATATGCCAAATAAATTGTCATCTTTTTCCATTTTATCAGTCATTTTTTCTCCACTTCCCTCCATTATGTTTCCTGAACAGATTAAAGTAATAAACTACGAAAAATGGGTAAAAAAAATTATCTAGAGTGTGGACAAAACAACTTGAAGTACTTCAGGCTCAAATACGTAGGGGATGGTCGGGTAAGATGGCGACCTTAAGATTTGGGGATTTTTCCTGACCTCAATATTCGTTGCTGTAAAATTATTGTTTCGGCAAAATAATCTTCAACTCATTATTTTAAAGTGATATTTTTTAAATTTTTATTTTCAAATTTGAGACCCCAAAATTTCATTTTAGGAAAAAAAGTCATTTTCGTCATCTTACCCGACTGTGCGGATAGGATGACGAAAGGTGTCGCGTAAGATCACGAACAGATATAACAATTTAATTCCACATCATATGCTATCAAAAATCTATTTAAAAGTGTTGATATCAAATCTTGATCATAACAAATTGTACATAACAGAAAGCAAACATAATCGGACTAAAGTAACAGCACAAAACAATTGAAATATTATCAATCGAATTTTGAGATTCAAATCTTAGGAAATGAAATCAATTACAAAAATTGCATCGTCATGGGATTGGATTTTTCCCTAGCCAGTACAGGCAGAATGGGGCCAAAGCTTGCACATAAGACATTGGAATCCCATTCCGTTTTTCCTTGCTCACTGCACAGGATGCATTCTTCATTATCGAGGTCCTCTGGGTCCAGATTTTCATCAGCGTGAACGTGAGGAAATTTAAATGAATGAATTGAGTCTTCAGACTCAGAACATTAGAACTGGAAGTGTCACTTATCTACTTTCTTCCTTTTTGTAGAAGTTTTAGCAGGTTTCTGTTGAGTTTAGTCTTGTTAACCCAACAAACCTGTCTTCTTCAACTCTCACAGTTTTCGTTATCTTCTTTTTCCGCAATATTTTTCCACGCGATCCTTTTCTAAGGAGATGCTAATTTTTCACTGGACTGCTAGTGAGTTGCGGGAAGGGCAAGTGGAGTCAGGTAGCACGACGAGCTCATAAATTAATTCAGAGTGCTTCGTCATCTTACCCTCCACCGAATTCGTCATCTTACCCGACTTTTCCTTTTTATTCCAAAAAACTTTGAAGGGTGTCATCACTTCAGAAAAATTAAAATAATACGCAATTGAGAACGTTTTTAATAGCTCTTTACGAATATCACATGCATAAATAAAAAATATTTACTCCATGAACTCTATCCTTATCACGCAACAACCAAAAGTTGCGTAGGAACAACTCAAAAACACATTACCGCGTACTGTGAATCACACTAATAACGGGATGGAATCTATTGGTGTGACACGGCTAGCTGATCGCTATAGGTCTCTGATGACGCATAATCGAAGCATTCATCAAGGAATATTTTCGAGAAACTTCCAATTCGTCATCTTCCACTCTTCGTCGTCTTGCCCGACTTTCCCTTATACTTCAGTACTATGAAGCAGCCTGTTTTGCTATCCAGTTTCCACAGCTCCATTGATCTCTCTTTGGCATGTTGGATTGTAGTTACTGATTCCCCTCTTCTCTCCAGTTGTCTAGTTGAATGTACGCCGAGAATCAGTGGTACTGCTGAAACAGGACATAGTACCTGTATTCCATCCAGTATCCAAGTAAATGTTCATTGTGGTAAAGGAGATTTGGATGCCTGGCCAGAGATCATATTGAGTGGGTGCTCAGACTTCGAATCCTTAGCAAATGATATATATCTAAACCTGTGGGGCGCGACCCCTAGGGGGCTGTGATGAAACTAAATGAGGGCGCGAGAATATCGAAGAAAACAATGTTAAAAAATTGATTAATTTTATGAAAGGAAAGTAAAATAAAATACATTCAGATATAATAAAACTAAAATAGACATTTATACTGATATAATGTACTTATAAATTGGGATGTATCAGTACTGCACAAGGTATTTAATAATTATCTTATCAATACTAAATTAAAGACAAGTTTAAATAATTTTTGGTGACTCCCTTGGGCCTGTTTTTCGAAGGAAGGTGTAATATTAGAAATACATTCTGAGTTCTTTTTCCATATTTGGTGAGATCTATATTTTGTCTTCAAAACAGCCACTGCAGAAAATTTGGTTTCACAAAGGTAGGATGTTGAAAATGGTGATAGTATACAAATTGCTCTTGTTTCTAGTGCAGAAAACTTATCATCCACCCCTGCACAAAACTCAAAAAGTGATTAATAACTAAATTGTGTTTTGATTTCGCCACTTGCCGTGAAGTCTATGAAAATTTCTTCTTCCGCATCTGAAAGACCTTTGGAATTATTTTGAAATGGATCCCAAGCCCACTCGTAACTTGCTACCAGGTTGACGTCAGGAAGAAAATACTTTTAAAAATTCTTTAACAGGACGATTAAATGATTTTCAGTGGTAACAAAAGCAACTTTCCTATGTTGTTCTTCAGTCTTGTAGGTTTTAACAAATTCATCCACATTTGGCAACATTTCTAGATTTTTTGCATTGAATTTCTACTCCACTATTCTAATTTTATACAAAAAGCTTTAACTTTATCACTCGCCTCCAGCATATGCCTATTTGCTCCTTGGAGTTGAAGATTCAAGGTAATTAGTTTCCCGAATATGTCGACCAAGTAGCTCAATTTCACCATAAATGAACCATCTCGAAACTTCTAGGCTTCTAGGTACATATGGTTTAGTGATGGCATGAAAGCTTCGAAGTAGTTTCTACAATCCCAATTTCAGCTAGCAAAATAAGATCTTTACCAATGGCATGAGACTTTTTAAGCATACAAATTCAAGATAAATTCGATACCGATTGAAATATTGACTCAACTGAGACCGGCTGGAATTGAACAAGGTGCAGCATTTATATGTTTGCGTCGAGGTCGTGCAGACGTTCCAGAATGTTCAAAACAAATCGGAATTTCTGGCGAAGCCGCGAGAATGTCCGATATGTTGGACATAAGACAGAGAGCAATACAGAGGCATCGATTCTGATGTTATCAATGCAACGGATTGGTGCTGGCAAATATCAAAAAAATTACTTATTCTTGGCAATTCACAAAAGCACCTTAGTGTAATTTAGCGTCAAAATGCCAAAAATACATTTTTATTGTATATATTGTTATTGTATGAGAGGGAGGCGCGATGAAGATTATGAATGAAAATTGGGTCGCAAATACTGAAAGGTTAAGAAACACTGCTCTATGTGAAAATTCTCTTGACTTTTAACACTGCTGTACTTTACTTTTAGAATTATTAAACAACAGCTCAGAAAGTTAAAAATAATAAATTGAATGGCCTTCATCTGCAACAAAAAACTGGTTATATCTTCTGATTCTTATAGTGCGAAGCCTTAGTCACAAAAGCATCTAAGTCCCTACCTTGTTTACCAAACTCACAGACTTAATAGTTTTATAAAATTTTGATACATCTCTTAATTTGCACATTAGCATTTGAAGAATTTTCGACTAGGAATCCGTAAGTGTAGTGCCGCTTGGCCTCATTAGTGTTTCTACTGTCTCTGTTATCTATCTTTATTCCAGTTTATTCAAGCTCTAAATATAAAGGAAAACATGTGAATACATAGCTACCCATCAAGAGCAAGATACAGTTACTGGCGTTTCACAAATGGGCGGTGTTCTGACTTACGCAGTTTCATGTTTCCTGTATGCTTTCATTTGAAAACAAGGCAGCTAGGTTTTGTTCTCAACGGAAATCTTACGATACATTCGAAATTCTTTAAAAGTGGAACCACAATATAATACTACGCTCAAAAAGGTTCCAAAAGTTTTAAAATATTTTCTAAATGCAAAAGAATCACGCCAAACAAGGGAAGAGATGATGTGACCGACTAGGCAAAAAGTTTCTTCCGATTCTCAAATAATTAAAGTATTTCGCGTAGTTCGTGATTCCAAGCATTCAATCTTCATGTCGCCTTGGGAGGCCAAGCTATGCGTTCTACATTACGATAAGATACCAAATTACAGGACCCTCATGATGTCAAATTCATGTGAAAATATCATATTCCTGTACTTCCACATCCAGATTATTCCCATGATCACGCCCGTGTGGCTTTTTCCGCTTGAAGAAAGAATTTTCTTAAGGGACAAAGACAATTATTCCCACGAGTTTTTTAGTCAATGTCAGGTTTAGTCAATCACGAGGAGGTTTCCCATGATTTTTGGCACTTCAGTGTAAATAAAGTAATTTTTTATAATTTTAAACAAGATCTTATATAATTTACCAACAAATAATATTTTAAAATTAATATTTGTACAAAATAAATAATCTATATTTACTAGATTCTAGACTAGATTACTAATCTAGATTCTGAAGTTCCTAAGGCGTATCGAAGAAAGAACTGATGGAAGAAGAAAAAGTAGGCTTGTATCCACATTTATATCTTTGTGTGAACAATGGCAAGAATAGACATTCGCTCTAGATAGTTACTTTGAAGGAAAGTCAAATAAATAAGTTATATCTCTATGAATTCTTCCGTAATAAAACAAATTACGGAATTTCCTGAACGTTGTAATAAATCTGAATTAATATGTACATCACATTCGAAACCACGCAAGCTCAATACTGAAAGTTGTTGGTGTTATATTACCGTCCTCTTTAAAGAGTACATTAAGGCCTTTTAATGAGTGAACCTTCTTATTTTGAACCATGGCCTGATGATGAGAACGACACCAGAGGTGGAATCCTTCACTCCAAGTTTCGCTTAACACAAATAATAAACCATTTGATTCACGACGGTTTCAACGTAAAACAGACTCATATATACGGCGGAACATTCATAGAATTAGGTCTCGAACGTTTCTTGTTAGTTAATAATGCTTTGATAACTGAGAATATGTGAAATCTATATATTAATACGTGAAGAAAAAAATTTGTACTCCTTTTTAAGCACATTGCGCGCACGGAGGAATGTGAGATTTGGCATAGTTAAACTTCATATAGAGAAGGAGTGCAGAAAGATTAAATTTATGTATAATATGTGTTACAAATACATGAAATTAAATTAAATAAAATATTCATTGTTTATGTTCGTACACTATAAAAAATTAACGGTGTAAATGCGGAGTGAATTTGGAGTGAGTGCGGAGTGGATGATTTGTAATTGATTTAATCCCCCCGCAGTGAAATCCACTCCAAGAGGGAGTTTATTTAAATTATTTATTTAAAAAAAAACTCTTCGGAGTGAAGTACAAAATGCAGATGATTTAAATCTGTCGATGTCAAACACATATTATTCTGTGTTCAAACAGTCGCACAGACTAGAGATTGTCTCTAAGGAATTTATAAATAATATGTATTACTAATACATTAAATTAAATAAAATAAAACTTTCATTGTTTACGTTCATACTGAATGTCAAACACATAAAAGTCTGCAGTCAACAGTCGGACAACATTTATTTTTTTAACCGAACGATTTTTTTTTGTTTCAATGAAAAATAACCTCAATAACGTTCAAACTTAAAAATTTAATGAATTACGGTCGAATTTCGACCTCTGGGCGACCTCTAGTTTCTCTAAACATGCCACTGTTGAATTTGTAGAAAAGTTATTTCAGGGAAAAGAATATTGGACCTTGTAGTTTTAAACAATTTCTGAAATTTCCATACATTTTGCCATGTAAATACAGTCATAATATGTTCTTAAAATCTTCGTTATAATTCCATTCTTATCCGCTTTCTTTAATCATGTTACATTTCTTAACTTTATGCCGTGATGACCCTAAAGAACCGATACTATGGAGTCTGAGAAAATAACTTTAAACATCTGGCTTTCTAGACCTATCTCTTTATCAGCAGACATTCAGAAGTGGCAATGGGATAGGCGTAGAATAATGGGGAATTAACCTTGACGCTTAGATTTAAAGATGAAAAAGAAAATACTAGGAAGACCCCATAGGGAAAGACCAAAGCATAGGTGACCAATTAGTGGAACGGGCTTCACAGTTTGGTCGACCAGTGAAATATCGTATATGGCGTCATATAAAACTTGGTTTTATACATATAGTGTAAATATTTAACAGCTTATACAAGATTTATTAGTTAAAAATAGATCAAACACCTTTCGCTTCATTCTCGGATTAAAAATCAGAGATTTGAGGTACCAAACGCAGCTGCTACTTAACAATATGCATGAAAAATGTCAACTTAAAAATATCTGGTAGAGGAGAATAAATAAGCAAAATAATTAACAATAGATTTCAAACACATATCAAGAAATAGCTCATCAAATTATTATTCAGTAGGAGTTCTATTTATAAAATTTAACAAAATCGAAATAAATTTCGATCAAAGAAAATAATTAATTGCAGAGAAGTAACAGGCCATTCTTATGGAGACCTCAAACTGCAGAGAAATTTCGATAATTTAACTGAAATATTCTGCTTGTTCAGAAAAAGTTCGTGATATCCTTAAATACTTGTAACTATATAATTAAAATTCCTTTTCTAGAAATATTTTTTTCTTTTTCTTTCAAAAGGCATCTACATTTGAGAATTTAGCATCACTTTTTAAGCGCAATGAAATATATAGTAATAATTTCTAAATGAAAAATGATTTTTCCAATTACTTTTAAATGGATTTTGCTTTAAAATTCCAGTTCTTCGGTATAATTACATTCCTTGGTTAGGTCTCGTTCTTAATTTAATATGTATCACCATGTTTTTCCGATTCCTAAAATTCTATTAATTGTTTTCTTCTCTATTAAAATAATGACAATAGTAGTTTTTTTACTATTTTTGGAACAGAAAAACAGTGCTGATGAATGCTTTTTTGCATAGTTTACTTAATAACTACGAGTTAATTTGAGAAGAATGTTCCACAGGAAAAGAAAACTTTTCAATTAAAATTTGAAGAGGGAAAAAGTGAAATAAATTATTATTCTTTCAGCAACTGCCTCTTTTATTAAATGAATGCACTGTTTCGTCTTCAAACGGGCTGTTTAAAATTAAATATCTGCTCGTTTTAATTAGACTGCTCGTCAGAGACAGAATTAATGACAAACGTGTCTTACAAGAGCGATGAAAAAGAAAAGATAAAAATCATAATTTTTTCCCTCCGACTCTCCTTTCTCTACTGATGAATTATTTTCTCTACTTTGTATTCTCCCTAAAATTAATTTTAGAATTCCCAAGGAGTATGTAAATAAAATAAACATTTCTAAGAAAAATTAAAACTCCGTGATAGATTTGAATTTATCTAATTAAATATTTTTGATTAAAAGGCTTAGGATCATTTGTTTTCCTTAACGATCTGATATATTTACTTTTTGAATTGAAACGCTTTTACATGAGATGAAGTATAATTTTTCTGACGGCGCAATTTTTACAGTCGATTTCTCGCAAGGAGGGGATGGTAATTTCATTCAGACATTATTTAATTAGTTAATATTTCTTTCGTCACGTTTGAAGGTATTGTGTAGCATACTTGTGTTAATTATAGAAAGGGCTGTAAATTATTACACATTGATTTAAACTGTAGAAAGGGAAGTAGATTTTGCGAAACCGAGCTAATTTCCCATCAGGTTGGAGTTAACCTTTCAAGAAATAAAAATGCATCTCATTATTTATGAATTTCAAGCTGTCTCAACCAGGAAGCGTGTCTCGAATTCTTCGATTTATGTTAGGAATTACATTATTCTTAATTATTTTATGAAATCTTCTAACAAATAAAGACTTGAAAGCGGATTTGGAGTGGAAATACCTCAAACTATTGCTTAACTGTTGGCATAAAATTTGAATATAACAATTAATCCTCCGAGCGGCGCAAACGTCTTTTTACGTTTTCCATGTTAAGTTCAAAAGCAGATAGTTCGTATTTCTATGCATATTTTCTTAACCATCCATGGATAAAGTATTCCTAACATTTCAGAGATATAACTAAATACAAAAAAGATCAATTCATTTACTTTAAAAGCTAAGTTTTCTAACCTGACAGCTAAAAGTTCAAAATAATTGGGCGGTCAGAGGGTTAAAATCTTCTTATAATTTAGATCTTAACATTTTTGATGAAATGTAATAGATTTGCAGAACATATTACTTACTTTAAATATATCATTTCTAAATTCTTTCACCTTAAGAATATTGTTGAATCAGCCAAAGTTAAGTGACTTATTTTATAAAATATTCATTTCGCAAATGTTCAGGATGTAAATTTGATACGCAAAATCACAGATAACTATATTTTTAATTTTTTTCATACGACAATTTTCCATTTTTGAAGTATCAATTTCACTTTTAATGTGATTGTCTTGTATGAGTTCTCCAGAAATGTTTGAGGAGTATTTGAATTTTTATGTTTAGTGTCATTCATAAACCTTTAAATTAATATTTTATATTTGAATTAATCGAAGAGTTATTACCATCAGAAGCTTATTTTTGTAATCTGAATTGATTACACATTATATATACTACATACTTTTAAATTAATCGCTCTGCCTTAATCCTTAATAATATTTGAAGAAAAAACTTTTTTCCATTTCTATGTAGAAAAACTTAAGATATTTCTATAAAAAGTTAAAAATCAATCTTCAGAAATTTGAGGTAATAATATTTATGGTATAAAGCAAAGTGAAGTTGATATTTGATTATTTACTGCATATAACATGGCCTAAAACTACGGTGAATGTGAAAATGCCTTTTCTTATTAATCGTTTTATATGCTGTTTTATCAATTGCTTAGTAATGGTAAATCGCTCCTAGGACAAGCCATTATTTTTTCAACCCCTCATCATATTTGATTTTAGAAAGTAGCATACACGCACTAATGGTTTGTTTCCAAGGCGCCATCTAAGACTGGCACCCAGAGCATACATAACTCCTTGACCCCCCGTCGCTAAGCCACAGCTTCGAGTAGGAAACGACGGTACTTTGGGCATAACCTACCCCCATTCTGCACAAAAGGCAATGCGCATGAAGCAGGAGGTGCGTTTCATTTTTTCAGTCGCTTGGGTTAGGAAATACCTACCACCCTCCATACTGTCCGGATTTATGTCCTTGTGACATCCACTTAATCAATAAGATGAAGGAAATACTAGGTGGGATTCGCTTCTGAACAGTTGAAGACGGTCTTCAGGCAATATATCGCTCTCTTCGCACCATCCAGAAATAAGAGAGTGCCAACATTAGCCAAAGATTTCCAAACTTATGAGCTACAGGTTTCATGCAATGCTGATGGTTCCATCGAAGGCGTGCAAAACTTTGTATCTTCTATGTACTTAGAGAATAAATAATTGCCACTTCTGAAAAAAGCAAACTATGAATTAACAAATTCAAACTATTTTGTAATATTACTTGCGCAAAACTGTAGAAGAAAATGCAGCAATGAAAACTGATAGAACTAATCTTTACCATTTGCTCAATGCGGTAAAGGATAGGTTGGAAAGAAACAGCAATATTTAAATCTTTACCGTAATATTTTACGATTTAGACCTGGTATACGTAGTAAATATCAAAGTTGGTGTTTCAAAGACACAGCATACCGCTGGTTAATTTAATTACTAGGTTAAATATGTAATATAAGATCAATGAGTTGGCTGTTTGCATGTTTCCATACATCTCGAAATGTAAAATATAATATTTTATAACGTTTTAATCGAAAATTGGACTTCTAATTTTGCACAAGAAAAAATGGCGCATCGCACTACTATATCGGGAGGCAATAAGTATGTACTCTATATAAATATAAAGGAAAGTACAAGCTGGAATTCCAAATATCTTATTTCTTGATCACATGCCTTGAAACATCTGAATCTCGTGTTTCTTTTCGATACTTCTGTAATTGTCCTGCCTAAGTACTCCTATCTAGGTAAGCTTTTTTATGCATCTTCCTGCACTTTCGCTCAGTGCTAGCAGGAACCATCTGCCGATATTTCTCGTGATAATCGCTAGTCAACACAAGCGTTCGTTTGTTCTCTAACCACACAGTAGTAACCGGAAGTGAGTAATAGGTCAATGCATCCCCTTGCTAAGAAGTAGTGAAACAAAAGGGAAAATCGAGAAAAACATAAATGGTAAGAAAAAAGCCGTGCCACAGCGAGAAGTAAAAGGGCAGGATTTATGGATTTTCCATTTCCGTAGAGCTCCACTGATGATCATTAGAGGAATGGATTGATGACGTCACATGAGGATTGAGGAAGGTCGATGATTGGACGAGGACATTCAGGGGTTGTTAATGGTTTGGCAAACAGAAAACGAAACTAAAAATAAATACACATTAAGGAATTTTTTTAGGTGTTTCAGTTTTCTTTTCTTTTAATCTGCAATCATTTAATCATTATGTTGGATGAAGAGTAAATGACTTTAAATCGTTTTCTGTGAAGTAATAGGGTTCGGTTATTTTAATGTGAAATAAATAAAAAAGAGACCAGTTAAACCTTAAATGCTTTCTAGATACCTACAGAAAGAGATTAAACGGCTTTAAAAAAGTATTTTCGATATTTTCATTCTCCTAAGTGAAATAATAAGGACTGTTTAAAGCCATTATGTGAACTTTTTCAATGATCAATATTATATTTCGCATTCCAATCTACTATTTCGTATATTTCGTCGTATTGCAGAATGCTGGTCAGTCATATATACCTACAGTCAGCGGTTAAAAGGCTTTCAAAAGATAATTTCAATATGGTCACTCCCAGAAGTAAAATAATAAGGACGCTTTTAAACAATGGCTTTCTCAATGATGAGTGTTATAATTAGCAATATAATCTACCGTCTTAAAGAGGCGAAATAGTAGATTGGATTGAGATTTCGTCCATACATTCATCACAAAGAAAGCCTTTATAAAGGCGATATAACGAAATCCATTATTCAAACTTTCTCAATGACCCATGTTATATTTCGCATTCCAATCTACTATTTCGTCCATTTCGTCAAATTGAAGAATGCATTTCAGACATACATGCCTACATTAATATAAGGAAGATTTTCTCAATGATAAATAATATAAATCACAATACAATGTACTATTTCGCCTATTTGAAACATTACAGAAAGTAGATCACAGTCTAACAGTAAGTGGATTCTGGATACTAAAGAAAATTATCAAACAGAATGAAAATTCTGGAGAACGCTCGCATATAAGTAGTAAGAGCTGCACTTTGAGTAGAACAATAGAAGTGGGCGTGGCACCTATCAATCATTTTAAGTTTTTATAGGAAGAAGTTTATTTATGAAAAGTTTTTTTCCCGTAATTTCAGTTTTTCACAGAAATAAAATTATTTACAAAAAATATAAGTTGGAACCCTGTATAGTAAAAGAAATTCAGTGTAAACTTTAAAGTCAGAAGAAAATTTTTATTAAATGTAAACCTCATGTTAAAAATTTTCGACAAGTAATGCGTGCGACAGTCCTTAGCATACCAAAACAGTCCGTGGACGATCTTTTCAGTACATTTGGACTACCTGTTCAATGTGTAGAAGTTCATGGCAGTATGTTTGACTTACAGAGGCAGTATGTGTGGTCGATCGTGGCAGTCCGAGGGAGTATGTGTGGCAGATCGTGGCAGTCCGTGGAATTATTTGTTTCCTATCGTGGCAAACCGTGTAAATTTGTGTGGCCGACCATGATAATTCGTGGAAGTAATTTTATATTATAAAGAAAGAAACTTTTAGTAAATAAAAATAATTCTAAATATAAAAAATCCAATATTAAAAAAGTTATGTATGGCATAAAGACACTTTTCGTAAATAATTTTATTTCGGTGAAAAACTTAAAATAAGGATAAAAATCTTTTCATAGATAAACTTCTTCCTACAAGAAATTGAAATAAAGCCTTTCATAAATAAATAAACTTGTACATACAAAATATTAATAGGCGAATAATAATTTTGTTATTCGCGGAATATCATTAAAAAAATATAAGAAACATTTCAGAAAACAACTTTATTTCTGTTAAAAAACTTAAAATAAGATAAAGCAAATAATAGTATTTATGTGTGGAATAACATTATAAAAATGATAATTAAAATTCTTCATATAAAAATAGAATAATTTTTATGTGTGGAATAACATTATAAAATTAATAAATTTCTTCATATGAAAATCTAAAAAAATTAATAATAATAATTGTTATATATGGAATAATATTAATTTGTTATGAACAGAAAAACATTACAGAAATATCAGAAATTTTCCAGAAATTAATTTTAATATTGTAAAAAACTTAAAATAAGAAGAAAGCGAATAAAATTTTTATATATAATATGTTATTTTGACGAATTTATTTCATATATTTGGTCAAATTTACACTCTGCTAGTGTGTGTCAATGAATATGTTGAGGATAAGGTTGCGTCGACAGGGAATAAAATTATGAAGAACTATGCATGGAAAACCCACAACCAATTCTTGCTCTAATCTTCAAAATAACCTCAGATGTTGAGAATCAAACATTTTCTATTTGAAACGCGATGATAAGGAATTTTAAATAAAAGTAAGAAAAGCGAATAATAAAATGTTATTTGTGGTATAAAGACACTTTTCGTAAATAAACGTCGCCATACAAAAAAAATTAAAATGCGAAAAAGGTAAATAATAATTTTTATGAGTGTAATAATTTTATTTCTGTAAAAAAAAACTTAAAATAAAAAAATACTAATTTTATGTGCGGAGCAATAAACAATTTTATTTCTGTAAAAGTTAAAATAAGAAAAAGCATATAATAATTGAAAATCAAATAATAATTTTTATGTGTGTAATAATAAATAATTTTATGTCTGTAAAATACTTAAAATAAGAAAAAAGCAAATAATTATTTTATGCGCGTAATAATAAATGATTTTATTTCTGTAAAATACTTAAATTAAGAAAAAACAAATAATTTTTATGCGTGGAATAATAAACAATCTTTTATATAAATCCTGTAAAAGCTGAATTGTATTTCTTTCCACTAGATGGCAGCGCGAAGCATATGTTGTTATCGGTAAAATATTTTATTGGTTTTCTCTCTTTCAATGCCGACATGGAATAATGGTTTGCACAACGGCTAGTAATCTGAAGGTACGAGGTTCTATTCCCGCTTGGTATTTTTGTATTGCATTGCCCCATTAGAACATCATCAGTGATTGGAATCATAGGAAACAATAAGTATTCATTAGTGGATTCATCGACAATAATAATTAAAAGGTGACCCAAAAATCCGACCATATCAATGAAAAAATTTCTCAGTCCCGAAAAGAAAAATAAATACAGTTGCGGTTTTAGAGAATAAAAGGGGTGAGGGGGGAGTTAACAGGGTTTGGAGGCGCGCGAGGAAGGGGAAGGAAAGGAGGAGTTTGATTGACAGGTGCCACGCCCACTTCTATTCTACACAAAGCGCGGCTCTTACTACTCATATAATTGGGTTTGTCTCTGAAATGAAATAATGAAGAATACATTAGCTGACACTATCTTCTGATATAGTTAATGTAGTACAGTCGACGCTCGTTATAACGACCACACATTATAAAGAGCATTCCATTATAACGACCAGTGATAAAATCCCCAACACTGTTTCCCTATACACTATTTTATTATAGGGAAACAAAGTTTGGGATTTACTTCCGGTTTAACGATCGTCTAGCGTCGTCTAATCCCAATACAACGTCCGAATTCAGCTGACACTCTTCCCGGTATTTTTCCAAAATTCCTTTATTTTCTATTTTAAAATGTATTTTAGAAATATATTTTTAATTGATGAAATTTTATTTTTAATACCAATGATAAAAAAAAAATTGAGTATTTAGTTGGATTCTCTTTAAAAATAGCCTATTTTTACGGAACTGTTGTTAGTTCATGTGTACATTTTTTAATTATATCCACTATAGCGACCACTGATTATAAAGACCTTTTGCTGTGGGACGCAGAGGGTCGTTATAACGAGCGTCAACTGCATAAAATTTTCGGTAAGCAGCAAATGATAGTAGAATTGTTTATATAGCAGTGCCGGCAGTCAAAAAAATTTTATCGTTATTCTGCAACTTTATTTGAAGGTGCCAGAAACTAAAATAAACCTCCTTATGTTTAAGTATGTAATGCCTCTCTTATTTTAATAAAGATGCGATTTCTCCAACTTTTTAAAGTGAAAGTCCTTCCGCCTATAAGCGCATTTTCAATAGTATAACTAAAATTTCAAATGTATATGTTTTAACACACGGAACTAAAAAAAACTAACTACTAGAAAAAATGTATAGCGGTGATTTTGAAACCAAATTCAGACAAGCAATGTTTAAATGAAAAGTGTTTCTAAAATATTATTAAGTTACATATCATATAAAATAATTAAAATATTTTTAAACTTTTAGACTTTAAAGAATCATAAAATATCTTATGAAATATACAGTCAAAAGTAATTACTAACAGTCAAAATAATATTTTAACTATTCAAGCATTTTCACAGAAAGAAAACTAATATTACTGAATTATGATTTTTTTTTCATTTAGTCACTTTATTGGTTGAAATATTTTTCTTTGAAATCTCAGAATTTACGCAAAATAAAAATTCTTTTAATTAAGAAATGCTGAAAATTTTAGAATTGCAGTTTGTAAAGAAATGCATTCCAAGTCATTTTAAAAGAGAAAAATGCCAGTTATTCGAAAGAAACAAATTTTATTATCAGCTATTCGACAATTTCTGCTTGATGTGATTTTATTATCCTAAACTTTAAAAAAAATCTCCAAATTTAAATTCTAGAATAAATTAGTTTTGACATTGTTGACAAGAAGAAACTTTTTATTTAATGTTTATACGATATTGCTCTGAGATTATAAATCTCCTTAAAGAGTCTCCTCAAGTTTCAGTTAAGTCATTCAAAATAAGCTCTGCTAGTCTCACATGTAAAATGTCTGAATTGTAAAATGTATCACTTTTAGACTATATCTACAACTCAAAACTCTTGTATCCAACATTTTGTAAATCCATTTCTGGATGTATTTTCCACTGAGCGTTTAAAATAACATTCTAAAGTTGTTCATGTTCATCTGTTATCTACTCTATTAAAATTCGAAGGTAAACAAACGTATGTATGTATGTATGTCCTTCTATCTTCTCACGAACCGCCGAACGGAGAAGCGCGCGGAAAGTACCAAAAGATGGGGAATAATCCAGGGAAGCCGTTTCGGCCATTTATATTCCGAAATTTTAATTAGTGAAAAAGATATTAATTAAAAACTAATTTACAGCAATACTTTTCATTGTTACAGCGCAATTCCAACCGATTTCATTGTTTAACTAAATATTTAATTGCATGTCTCTCTTTCATTGTTGAAAACTCCAACAATGCAATATGGAATCCTCAACAATGCAATGTGAATGGCGTTTTGTGCGGGTTTTGGTAATTGATATAAAGAAACAGGGTGAATTAAATCGCTCAAATAGGGTTTTTACTAAAAATGTTATTTTCCGTGACATTTAACTTTGATATTTCATGTATGTAGTGAACCTTACTTCATGCATTTATAAACTGGACGGGGCAAATGAAAAAATATGGATCCCCAGCAACGTTGGTCACGTGGCCTTACTTCTTCTCTCCGCCAGGGAATGACACATTATTCGAGATATCCCGTGCAACGTCGGGCCATGCAGCTAGCAATCTTTACTATTTGTATATTGATATTCATATGCTAAATATTTTCATGGATGCTGCTTATAGATGGCGCTACTTGTACTTCTTAAGTATATGCAGTCCGAGAGTATATTCGGTAACTGTACTTCGGGGCATGACGGTTAGTTACATGGTGCAATTAGGTACAGCACGCTCTTTGTTAATGGCTAATATGGATTTACTCTAAGTTCAGTGTTTTATGTTGTGATCGTTTTACGTGTATGGTGTTTGTGATTGTCAAAGTAAAGAATAAAAACACAAATCCTTTGCACTTTTTTGAAGCAAGCTACACAAAGAACAATAGTTTTTAGTGATTTCATCCCAGACAGCCACTCAGCACATTGTAGCATTTCTATTGTTTAAAGACTATATTTTCTGATCAACCCTTGAACAACGAAACATTTTTCCTTTTCCTTTAAATGATAAGAATATGATCGCCTAAAACACCCCGAAACATCATTGTAATGTTAAATAATAGCAGTGACGCTTGTAATGAACATGATTATCATCTTCGAGCTGAAAGAAAAACTTGAAATTCTAGAATAAATTAGTTTTGACATTGTTGACAAGAAGAAACTTTTTATATAATGTTTATACGATATTGTTCTGAGATTAAATCTCCTTAAAGAGTCTCCTCAAGTTTCAGTTAAGTCATTCAAAATAAGCTCTGCTAGTCTCACATGTAAAATGTCTGAATTGTAGAATGTATCACTATTAGTCTATATCTACAACTCAAAACTCATTGATTTTGATTTGTCCTCATTGAGACTCATTGATTTTGATTTGTCCAAGACAAATCAAAATCAATGCAGTCAATAAATGGAAAGAATAGTGTGAGTTATGATATATCATTACGGGGCATCCTTACATTGGCATGAAAACTATTTAATGAAATATATTTTTCAGCAGCTGTGGTAGAAAATATTTTCTTAGACTAAGATTGCGTTAGATGTGTGCTATCTTTTCACTAACTGTAAACGAAAGTCTTTATCTGCTTTCAAATGAAATAAAAAAATTATGTTTCAGAGGGAAATAAAATTATTTTTCTTACCAACGTTTATAGGTCTCCTTCTGCTTTGACAAATCAAAAATCATCTCTTGGAACAATAAAAGTAGAGGAATGTAATGGTGGCTTGTTAGTACTTTAACTCTTTTTTTGGGAAAGTCGGTCATGCTACTTCAATGAGAAATAACCTCAGTTTAATATTTTATCATTTTTACTTTAAATAAACAATACTGAAAATCAAAATATATTCCAGCAAAATAAATCCAAACCGTATTTATTTTTTAAAAAGAGGTTTTATAGCACTAGACAATAATTTTAATATAATATTTTAATATAATAATTTATACTCTAGATTATGCTTAAAAATGATTTTTTTCCTTCGATCGTATGTATAGACGGAAAAGAAAACTAATTAAAATTGACTAAAATTTTGAAAAATCATGATCGTTCTCTTTTAAGATTAAAAAAAGCTTTTTATTACTATTTTGATATCAAATCGTTTACTACGTTTTATATGCTGCAAATAAAACGCGCATTTTGTAAGCTCCCAAAATATAAAATTAATTTTAATTTTGATTCCAATACATATCCTTCCAAATTTAGCGACGGTTCTTGTTCTAGAAAGATTCGCGTGCATCTAACAATGGTTTTTTACAGGAACAATATATAAAGAAAATAATATCGGAAAATTAAATCGAATTCGAAAAGCCCTAAAATAGGCAATCAACTTTCCTTCCTTCGAAAATATCGCTAAATGTCGTTACAATGATATTTTTTTAACTCGTCAGATATGAAAAAACAGCAATGGAATGCTCCGAAATACATATTTCAGGAAAATTCTCTTTTTATTTGAGCTTTTGAGTCTCTTGTCGTAAAAACAAGACACAATGACCGAAGAGTAAGAATCTAGACAAATTACAAGCTTTCTTTTTTTATAAACAGTATAAAAGTAAGAAGAAAACATTCACTAACATTTTTAGTGCGAAAGCATTCCTAAGGAGATTTTATGTTTTAAAGTAAAACGCTTTCGCGCTTTGTATTTTCTTTTACTTCTTTTCATTTATTTCCTCCTTTCTTTTATTCCCTTTTTTTTACCTGGAGCGAGGACATTTTAAAAAGCACTTAGTTCTTGCTTCGGCTGATGTGAGATATAAATAATCTTGCCTTTCCGCGCTTCGTACGTTTTAAAATGTTTCTTACGCCTTTTCGCCGAAGACAGAGAAAAATGGAAGGAAGTGATAGAGAAAAAAAATCAACGTGTCGTTCTTCGAAATAATAAAAAGAAATAAGAAAGAAAAGATCTGAAAGCAAATCACGTTAGAGAAATAAAATATGGAAATGTACGTTTCAAAAACTTTCTTGTCGAGTCCCGAAGATATTTACATAATGCGAGAGGTTTTTGAGAGATCTGATGGCGACTACTTTTGGCTACCAAAATGACTCGAACATTTATCTTCATGTATCAACTAATAAAAAGCAATTATGCTCCATTTCTGACAAAAAATATTAAAAAATACTGAGTAAGTGTGTAATAATCATAGAGCAATTTTTAAAAGGTTCGCAATTAAACTAGGGGAATTTTGAAACTCTTAAAACTGCTTTTTAGAAACCTAACATTGAGGGTATTTACAGTTTAGAAAACGCTCTTTTTCTAAAGAAGTACCTATATTCTTAAATTTATAAAAATTAATCTTAATTGAAGTTCTTGTAGCTGAATGAGAAAACTTAAAAAAACTTTGATTCCAATTATTTTGAATATTACAAATGCTGCATTTCTTTTTATAAACCGAACATTCATGGTATTTACAGTTTAAAAACGCTCTTTTTTTAAGAAGTATATCCTTAAATATATAAAATTTAATCTTAATTGAATTTCTTGTAACTGAAGGAGAAAAACTTAAAAAACTTTCAATCCAATAATTTTGAATTTGCCGCATTTCTTTTTAGGAACCTAATATTGATGGTATTTACAGTTTAAAAACGCTCTTTTTTTAAGAAGTATATCCTTAAATATATAAAAATTAATCTTAATTGAAGTTCTTGTAACTGAAGGAAAAAAACTTAAAAAACTTTCAATCCAATGATTTTGAATTTGCCGCATTTCTTTTTAGGAACCTAATATTGATGCTATTTTAGCTTAAAAGCGCTCTTTTTTTTAAGAAGTATATCCTTAAATATATAAAAATTAATCTTAATTGAATTTCTTGTAACTGAAGGAAAAAAACTTAAAAAACTTTCAATCCAATGATTTTTAATAGTACAACTGCCGCATTTCTTTAATATTGAATAAGTAGTTGCTGAAATGAGTATTAGTTCAGATTGGTACCTTTCAACTTATATTTTTCATTCATAAACGAGTTCTTGATATGCATTCATAAACAAGGCCGGATGAACTTTAGTTTATTACAAATTATGGACTACAATGTTCAGTACTCTTCGTATTTTTTATGAGGCAGTTTTGCATGCTGCATTTTTAATTATGGTAAATTCTTTAGTAATTTTTCGTATCTCAGAAGATCCATTTTTTGAAACATTTTACAAGTTAAAAAATTAGCTTTTCAGTGATAGTTTTATTTCCATGATCTTTTTCTTGAATAATAATACACTTTTAAATAATTTTAGACAAACATTGTAACAGTGATTTTTTTAATGTTGTTATGAAATTCAAACCAAATTCATTATTTAATCAAATCTTTCAATCAAGAGTTTTAAGGGGACATACAACTGTTAAACCTCGAAAATTTTCGATTTTATGAAAAAAAAACAATATATTATTCCCCTGTCTTTTCTGAACAATTTAAAACAATCTGTGTTAAAATATTCCCATAATTTTGAAAGTTATGAAGGAAAATGTACCAGCTGTTCAACGTAAACATTGAATATGGGCATATCTTTAAAACGCTATATCTCAAAATGAGTTTTTTTATATATTGCGCGCATGATATCTCAAGAAATATTGAATATTTTTACATAAAAGTTTTAACGAATATGTATTTTCCTGTGTTCTATAAACTGAACCACATTTTTGTTCATATTTCTCCAAATAAGGTTTTTTTCGGGGAGGGGGGATAGAAATGTTGAAATTTTAACAATTTTTAACATTTTTATTTTAAATTAGCATATAAAATTAAATTTAAATGTTAATAAATTGTGGTTCAGTTTCTTAAACAGACTGTTTGGATTACTTAGATACAAAAAATATTGTGTTTAGACCAATATTTTATCCGTAATCATGCGCACAAGGTGACTATCTCATTTTTTCTCCAAATATTATACCCATATTTATTACTCTCACAAAAAAATACATAACAATATGAAGGTTTGAAAATGTGTGTACAATAAGAGAAAGAACAGATATTTTTCTAGAAAAAATTGAGTTTGTGAATTGCATTGTTTCAGAGATATAATGTATCGAATTTGACAGTTTTTCACCATTTTTTCGATGTTTAACTCTTTAATTCCGAGGTGACTTTTTTCTTTTAGCCCCTTAAAGATCGGGACATTTGGGAGGAAGCGACATTAATTGGACTCTCCCAAACTGAATGGTCATTTTCCCCATTACCCCACCCCCTGCTATTACCTTCCCTTAAGGCGCAGGGAAATGGGCTGTTCACCCCCTACCGCGCTTATCTCCTATGTGATCTCAGAACCTCACCTCCCCTCAAAAGAAGCAAACCGTCTCAGACTGGCCTTCGTTGCTGTTAAAGGGAAATTTTTAGACCACCCGGGACCGCCTCGCTCGGTGTCAGAGGGTTAAGAGTCGTATGTTCCCTTAACCACTGTTAATGTTACAATAAAAATAATTGCTTTCTTTGGATATTACCTTCAAATCAGAAATTTGAGTTTCGCTTTTATTAACATGATGGATGACAATCTTGCTATAATTTAAGCTATGCACAAATCTTTACTCAGAGAATTCCTTAAATTATTTAATCAAGCCAGAAAAGACAAGAAAGACGAATCAAATCTAAAACAATTTCAAGCTACGATATTTTGAACGAGAGGTTCGAATTTCCTTAGAGAATTCAAAGAGAAATATATAATAAATATAATCGTTTAGATTACTTGATTCCAACAACTTACACGAGTACCGAATGTGGGGAAAAAAGTAATGGATCCATAACAGAAAAACATGAAAAATTCTGTATTTTTGGGATAGTAAAGGATATTTTATTTTCATGCAATGTAAATGCTTATTAAAAGAAACAGACATGCAATTTACTATCTGTGCTTCTGAAATAAATGTCGTAAATGAACAGCGATAAGGTCTACTGAATATTTTTGCATTTTTTCATTAAGAAGCTAAAGCGTCAGTACTGTGCAAAGTTCATTATGTAGTATCAAGCACTGACCTTCAACAATTGAAACGCTTGCCCGTTATGTTAATGACTTAGAAAATGCAAAGAAGCTGGTGTGGGGAAAAAAATCATGAAAACTAGATACTAAATCTAAGATAAAGAAAATGCATCCACTTATTAGAAAATAAGGTGCCGATTGGTAAAAGAAAAGATCATCAGGTTATACTTACGATTACACAAATGCAATTTTCATATTTAAAATTCCGAAAGAGAAATTGGAAATTGAGCATAATTTTTTAAAAAATGTATGGGATTCCGAAAGCTGAGGGACCAATTACTAAATCTGATCTTATATAAAACAATGTGAAAATTAAATTCTTTATCTTTCAAATTTTTCACGTTCACATATCCTCAGCTAACGATTTAGAAAGTAAAAATTACCTTAAAAGATTATCTCTATGCATATTGGAACAGGGACCAGGACATAGAGGATAATGAGATATCCTTATAATCAAAGTCCCGTTTAACTGAGTATTGCATGGTGGACTTGCCCTATAAGTTTAATTGGGAAGCACTGTAGTATGTGCAGGTGATTTACCTGGCTACTGAAACCGGAGCTTATGCATGCATGGCGTGTCATTGCCGTTATCAAGTGTTATCTGATAAGCGTGCTCATCTTCAAAGCTGAGCGTGTTATATATTTCGGGTTATTCTACGACAATAAATTATGTTCTAGATATGGGTGTTTAAAAGGCCTGATATTTAAATATGCGGAGTTGGAATTGTTTGTATTAAAATGCACAGCAGATGAAATCCATTTTGTTAATGTTTAACCCATATAGACGATATATTATTCAAGAGTAATTTTAATATATATGCCTTTCTCGCACGTTTAAATTAATGTTAGATATTTTTTATTAAATTTTCAATAATACCATTTTGGCAGATTTTTTTATTAAATTTTTAAAACACAAGTTTTTTAAAGTTTTGACCTTCAAGAAAAATATTCATAGATATTTATTGAGATAATATTACACACCTTTATTCTAGATAAAAGATCGCTGCCAAAAAATGATCTAGAAGATCAATTTTCCCTACATTTTCGACTGTCCTATAAATAGGACGATGGTACAATGTATTACTACCTATTCCCATCAGTTAGTAATGGAGAAAGTCCTTCCTTTCTCTGTTGCATTCCATAGATTGCAACTCTATAAGTAATACAGGCGCCAGCAGTCTGTCTGACATGTACTTGGAGACATATCATGACCAGACATGATGGTTGGAGTCAATTGTTCTCAAAGAACTGAGTCGTGATGCCTCATGCAGTCAGTTTTATTTTCAAATTCATCGATGCAGGCCTAGTATTTTCCGCTTTCGTATGCTTGTCTTTTGTTTTATTTCGAAAATTATTTTAATGCTACCATTTTAAAATGCCAAGTAACTTTTTAACTGCCCAGGAAGCCTTGAATTTTTTGTGGACCTTAGATGACAGTGATTTAAACGACATAGACAATGAATTAGATTTCGTTTCTAATAAATCTCCTATTAAACTATTTCAATTGATCTGTTTGACGTTGATTGAGCTGACAGTTGAAGAATCAATTAAATATTCCAGTCAAAAGAATAATCATGTTTTTGAAATATGCATGGTTGAAATGAAGGAATTTTTAGGAATTCTCTTCTACATTGGTTATCATATTTTACCTCAAGAGGAGATATACTAAAAAGAGAATGCGCACGACATTGGAACTTTAATTTTAAATAAAGCGATGTCAAATAACAAATATTACGAAATAAAGAAGTATCCTCATTTTAATGATAACTTTCAACTTGACTTGAGTCCTAGATATTTCAAAGTGAGGCCCCTTTATTGATTTGCTAAACAAAGCTCTTAAACAATTCGGAATATTTCCTGAATTTTAATGCTTTTGAAACAGCCTTTGTTCTTAATCGAAAGTCTCATTCTGCCTGATTTTCGAATGTATAGACAGTTTCCTATTAGGGTTTCTATTCCAAGGAAACCATCCTGCAGAAAACTGGGTGTTCAACGTGCTAATAAAGATTTCCTAAAGTTTAAAAGTGAACATATTACTGTAAGAAAAACCAGAAAACCGACAAGGAAGATACCAGCTTACCCCTGTGCAGCAAAAACAACAATTATTTCTAAAAAATGTAACGTTTGACTGTGCTTAAGATTTTCCCTCCCCTTCCGCCTTTATAAGGACAACTAGCTGTTGTCCAATGTTCAATTGTCCTATTTTTGGGACAGCCTGTAACGACAAAACTAATAAAAGTTTGGTAAGTTTTTTTTATTATTTAATGTGTTTGCATAGGCTTAAAGAAGATATTTTTAACAAAATATTACTTTTTTCAAGGCTTGGTACAATATGGGTTAAATTTCTATATAATTATCATACTATGTATATATTTAAGCTTGTATTACGAACGTAATAATGCGTTTTATATTTTATGAATTTACTCTGAGAATTTGATCATAGATATACGCTGTAGTCCAGTAAATCAGTCAGAAAATAGGGGTTTGCTGTGCAAAAGGTCGGGTAGTTTTGATTTTTGGATATGTTGTTAGTATTGGGCGCGTGTAGTAAAATCCAAGTTTTCGACCTCGTCGCGGCAAGGCGCGCCACTTGAACAAAACATCAAAATTTTGGATCTTTTCGAAATTTTTTCACAATATCTCCAGAACGGTTGTTTTTACAGAAAATATTATCCTTCACAAATTTAAAGTAGAGCAAATTTGTCACAGTTTGAGCCCAAAATCAGCTCTGTAACTTAAATAGTGACCGAGACACAGGCTTCTAAATAATCACGATTTTCTCAAAAATTTATTAAAATTGTTATTTTTCGTCAATTTTTGTTGAATATGTCCTAAACTAATATAAGGTGGTTTACTGAACACATACCATTCCCCATAAATGATGTGGTGATGTCAATAAGCAGTGGTGTAGTAGGAACGGCGGATGTTAACTGCCACTTGTCTCACTAACTTGGTTGCGAGGGAATCTCCAGAATTGTTGGTGGCAACTTCGGAAACGTTAAATCCAAGCGTAAAGATAAAGTCATTACACTTGCTTCTGTTAACAACAGTGCTAAAATTGGGAAAGAAAAAATTGCTGTGGACCCACTAACCCTCTTCCACAGAATTTGTGTCGCCAAACAGTCAGATGAAGACTTGAAAATGTTTTTCACATTTGAACTGTCACCTTTCCCTTTGTCACTGTTTAATGAAGAGGGAATGCGAAAGGGAACTAAATCGTTCCTGTTTTCAGCGTTCACACCAACCAAAATTGATGCTATCCAAGGTAAAAATAATTTTGTAGTGGTGGATGGAGGACACTTACTTCACAAAGTTGTTTGGCAGCGGAACATGAATTTCGGGGACATTGCTAAGAGTTATCTGACATACTTACAAACACATTATGAATCGAACGTAGCCGTAGTGTTTGAAGGATATCCTTCTGATGTGAATGGAAAGAGCATCAAAAGTGCAGAGCGCATTCGACGAGCAAACTTACATTCATCACATGAGATAATCTCCAATGAAGCCACATGTCGAGAAATTTCTCAAGAACAATTTTTAGCAAATGAAAGAAACAAGGTGCGTTTCATCGACCTCTTGAAAAAGTTTATACAAAAAGCAAATGTAACAGTTAAACAGGCAGTAGAGGATGCAGACATACTAATTGTTGAAACTGCTGTTTCTGTTAAATCTCAGTATGACAATATTTTCGTGGTTGGTGAAGACATTGACTTTTTAGTCCTTCTAACGGGGTTAGCTCCAATGAAAGAGAACGTGTACTTCCGAAAATGTTTCAGAGGGAGGACGCCTGATGTGTTATACTCTAAAATGTCATTTAAATACAAATTCAGCAGAACGATTTTGTTCATTCACGTTTTCAGGGGTGTGATACTATAAATGCACTATTCGGCCATGGGGAAAACAAAATTTTGCTCTCTTTTAGAAAAAAACCGACACCTGGAAGAAAAAATACAAGTATTTTTCAACTCTGAAGCTACCATTGGCCAAGTGGCTAGGGCAGGCGAAACTTTTCTGATTCATTTATATGGAGGTAACCTCAGAACCTCTGCATGTGATCTCAATCACTTGCGCTACACTCTATTTACCCAATCAGCAACTAAAGCAAGGTCCACTCTAGCACGTTTACCCCCAACCGTAGATGCAGCACGATTTCATTCCTTAAGATCTTACCTTCAGATTCAGGACATGAGAAAAATCCTCTTGAGTGGGGCTGGGTACCTACCCGATTCGGCCTCTCCCCACGCAAAATGGAAAGGGGTGCAGCTCCTGAATCCCTCTTGAAAATTATATCTTGAAACTGCAAGAAAGAGTGCAAGAATGCTTGTGGTTACCGGAAAGCAGGTCTTATATGTTCTTCCCTGTGTACTTGTTCCCTGGGAGAAGCTTGCGAGAACGTGTCAGACATCAATCTACTTGAGGACAGCATTGAACATGAAGACGACACGCCATCGTCAATAAATGACTTTATATACAAGATATAGAAGATTTAAATCTTCAGCTGGATGAAGAGGACAAGGAGCAGCAGACAGAGCTTGAAGATTTCCGTCCTGGCCCGTCAAAAAGGCAAAAACTTTAAATAACATATACTATATGGTTTATGCCTAGCAATTACTGCCCAAGTTTTAACTTTTGTTACATAAACTTAGTACATATTTTTTTAGATAATTTAATTGTTTTATGACGTCAAAAATTTCTAAACCGTTCTTTCGTTGAACAACTGCATATCTTGAAGTATAAGTCGTAGAAACATCCTATAGTGCTTTATTTATAGCAAATTTACTCGCCTTTAAAACTGATCCATATGACGTTTGCTCTAAACACCTTATATTAGTTTAGGACATATTCAACAAAAATTGATGAAAAATAACAATTTTCATAAATTTTTGAGAAAATCGTGATTTTTTGTAAGCCTGTGTCTCGGTCACTGTTTAAGTTACAGAGCTGATTTTGGGCTCAAACTGTGACAAATTTACTCTACTTTAAATTTGTGAAGGATAATATTTTCTGTAAAACCATCCGTTCTGGAGATATTATGAAAAAATTTCGAAAATATCCAAAATTTTGATGTTTTGTTCAAGTGGCGCGCCTTGGCGCGACGAGGTCGAAAACTTGGATTTTACAACACGCGCCCAACACTAACAACATATCCAAAAATCAAAACTACTCGACCTTTTGCATAGCAAAATGTACCATTTTACTGGACTACTGGTAGAGAAAAGAAGAAAATATTAAATTTCTCGTAAAATGATTTATGATTTAGCTTCAAGATTTTTTTAGGTTTAGTTTTTATTTGTGCCGTTAAAGTTCTTTCACTTCTACAGATATAATACTTTTTATTTTTCATTTTATAGACGACTGCAACCAAACATAAGACTGACCAAGTAAAGTTCATGTTCATTTGGAATAATTGACTCACAATTTCAACATCGTTTCATGAATAAACGATGAAATTAATACTAAAGTAAAAATTTTTAATTCTACATAAAACACAAATTTGAATTCTGCCAAGAACTGAAAATTATTCGAACCTCATTTTCGAGATACAATCTACGTTCAAGGAAAAGATAATTTTCCTTTTTCTCTTTACAAAAATAAACAAGTAATATAAAAAAAAAATTCTAAAGTCAATCCCTACTTATATCAGCGATTTACACGCTTCGTCACTGACGGTATTTATTCCGAAATTTATATCCTGCTAAATATCTTATATAAGAGAAATATTTTTCTCCCATATAAAACTAAAATCAATTAATTAAATTTAATTAATGAATTAATCTTTGAAAAAATTGTATTAACATCAAGTGTCATCCACTACAAGTTTAAAAAATGTATTTGAACTTGATTGGATGAATAAAAAGTATTTTATTAACGATTGAAAATTTGAACAAGATATATAAATAAATATAGGGAGAGTGTGAACTAATAGTAGGAATTGAAAAAAGAAGAATGGATTAAAATAAAAATAATGGGATTTTTTTAAATCATGGCACAACAAAAACAAACGAAACTCAATTTGATATACATGACGTTAAGAATCATGAATAACTGTTGGAATCAATTACAAATGAATAAAAACACTCCATTTAGAATGAGAGTATTAGATTTCTTTCTTGAACTTTACCAAAACAGGTGATCCTATTTTCCCAAAAATGCAAGCGATTTAGATGTTATAATGTAAGCGATTATGATGATTATATTCGTTAAATTGACATTTTTTTGAAGATAAAAAAATTGAAAACAAATGAGTGTTTCTGCTGAAATGTCTGGATTAATGTAAGATTTTATTTCTATATCGTGCACAATTTTTTAAAAATCTCACATAATCATTAAAAAATTTATAAATCATAGTCAGTTTGAATATGCAATGCTCTTTTTGCAAGTAAAGGCCATACAAAAATGATTTAACATGAAACTGATTGAAAAAACAAGGACGGAAATTGATTGTATTGTTATTATAGTATGAACTTTCACAAATAGAAGTTTATTTTTGTTTAATTTACGTATGCGTTTTCCAGAAATAAGTTCTTTTGATCGCGGCATAACTGTTTCTGAAATTTTCTATGTTTGAGTATTTTCGTCTTGCTGAAAGCTCAAATTCAAAAATAAGGCTTCAAAATGCTTAAAATTTTACTAACAGCCCATTTTTTGTTTTTTACCCAATTTTTAATGTTTGGCTGGTTTAGAAACAAAATTAAGTCAATTTGTTAATATGTATAAAATTAGTTCTGAAATATATACAGTACATTTCTCAGCAAAAATGTCATTCTATAACTGATAAAACTGACTTATAGAAAAGGATTTTATTTCTGCTGTCATCTGCAAAATGCAGTGTACAAATATTTCTTGGATTTTTTTATTTTGCATTGAACTATTTTACCTGCTCTTATGAAAAATAAATTCTGCAAATGTGCTTCCTTAAAATCCTTTTTTAAAATACTATATATACTGAATATATATATATTGTGGGAAAGTGAACTATCCCCAGATTTTTCTCACACCAAAATTTCATAAAAATCCTATAAATTTTAGAAGCATAACGAATGGGAGTTCTAGTTCTATAAAGAAAACAGGTAAAATTTTACAAAAATATCTGCAAGAGATTATAAAACAATTACACAATAAATACAGTTATAATAACAAGTATAAAATAATACAGTTATTATTATTAATGGGTATGAAATTATTAATAAATTTTTATTCTGAGCATACTTTTGATTTTCAAGATTTATTCAGTAGTATAGACATTAAAGATATGTTGAAAATTTTATTAAAGATTCATGAAGATTTTAGCATAAATAAATTGATTAATATTAAAAAATATAAAACATTAATAGAAGTTATATTAAACAAAAATTATATTAGCTTTGACAATAAATTGTACCACCAAATTAAGGGACTTTCACAAGGTGGACCAGCCAGTAACGCTCTAGCTAATTTATATTTACACTATTTTGAAAAAGAAAATATTTACAATAATTCTTATATCATGTATAGATGTATTGATGATTTATTAATATGTTCATCAGTAAAAGACTACACAACAGAAATTGACTTTTATCCAGAATATTTGATATTACTAAAAACTAATGAAGGTTTTTCTTCTGCAGATTTTCCAGATCTTGAAATAAAAATAGTTGGTAATAAAATTAAGCACTGAGATTTATGATAATAGAAACACTTTTTAGTTCAATATAAACAAGTTACCTTTTTGGAATAGCAACACTAGTCGTCAAATTTATGGAAATATCGTCTTAAATTCTGTACATAGAAGCACTATTTTAGTTACAGACGGATTAAAACAGCAGTCTCATAATGATATATTTCTTGAAAATGCTATGAGATATGGGTAAACTATAAATTTCATGTATGCTTATGTTATAAGAAATATTTAACACCAATAAATTAAAAGTCTTTTAGATTTATTTTTGATGTGACGATATGTAATGGAATTAACAAAGATTGTAGTAAATCACTTCATACGTAGACGGCGCCACTATATTAAGAATAAGATTGCATCATATATTCCTTTATTTTTTTTATGTACATTTCCAAAGAAATACAAATTATTATAAATGGTTAAATTTAATTTATAATTAATATTTTTAAGAGTGTTTTATTATAAGCTTAATTTAGAAATAATATTTTCAATTTAAATGCGGAACTGTCTTTAGGATAATTCTCAAGTCCCAACAATAATTATAACTATTGAATTGGTATTTTATAAGTTATAAAATTTCTCGTTTCTAATCTTCAAAGATTTTGGGGATTTATTTCCCTATTTTTTCGTTTTTTCAACAATTGGCTTTCGCAGAGGGTTGGCGCCACAAATCTAGATTAATGCGACATATTAGTTCCCAAGACTGATAAGGATTTGTTTGTTGGAATTCCATTTCTAGGCTGACTTTTTTCATAGTGTAATAGTCGTTCATCAAACCATCTTCAATTTTCATTTGTTTGATTATAAAGTAATTTGATTTTAATTTCTAGATTAATATTTGTATATATTTAAAATATAACACATGTTTTGATTAATTGAAAAATTTAACTATATATAGAGAGAGAAATTCTATTAAAAAACAAATTCAGAACTTTCGAAATAACCTTAATAGTAATAAAATTCCTATCTCCTTTTAAGAATCTTTAATTAATGGCTTTAGGATGTAAGTAAAGGATTGCATATTAGAGCTATGCTGACGCAGTTTTAGACTGTGGTAGGATCCCTCAAGTCGGACGGATCTAATGTAATTACCGCGAAGATGCATCTTTCAGTCGTTTATTAATGGAATTCAAAATATTTTACTCTATCCGCTCTAAAAAATGATTTAATTTATACCTTTTCCCATTAATCTTATAATTTTTCTTTTTAAATTTTTGTCTTTGCTCTCCCTTCTGTAATTTTTGTATATTTTCCATCGCTTTCTTTGTATCCATCGTAATCTTAATCGTAATCTCCCCCAAATCATAGCTTAGGCGCGAATTCACATTATATGAAACTTTGGAAACATCCGGTCTCTTATACGACGCAATACATTCAGTTCTGTGTCTTCTTCCATGCTGCTTTCATCTCCCTATTTTACGGTATGTACATTTCTAATTCTTGGTCAATTTCATTTGGCTTTTTGTATATAATAACACTCGGGGTAAAGACAGTGTTCCATTCGCTTATAGCTAACGCTGTTCGCAGAAATTGTTGGGATTTTTCTAATTATTTTATGGTTAGTATGGATAGTTAGTACGGATTTCACCTTCCCTGAAAAAGCATCCGTTATTTTCACTGAAATACTTTCCACCTTTTTGTCTCTCTAATGAAATTTGATTTTTGATATATTTCCTCAACACTCCTAGAATTGCAGCATTTATTGCGCATTCGTTGCGAAAGAAGAGCGGAAGAAACAGAAGAACAAAGAAATAGACGATTGGCAGTAATGGGAATACATAGCCAGCAGAGAAGAGCCGTAGAAACAGAAGAACAAAGAAAAGAGAATCCGTTTTGGGGGGAACGTAACGTTTACGTTAGCGACAATATATGTAAAAAAATAAATCGGAGGCGGGAATATGAAAATTAGTAATAAAAAGACTAGATTTGAAAGAATATTTACATTTCTTGCAGAAAGTAAGTGACAATATTTGTTGAAAAAAAACGGAGCCAGGCATATGAAAAAATATGGATCCGAAGGCCTCACGTGATCTCACTTCTCTCCGCTCGGGAATATCCCATTACTCAAGATTGCCCGTGCAACGCCGGGTCATGCAGCTAGTATTATTTGTAATTTTCTCTTTTTTGTTTATTCTTATATAATTTTTAACCCTATTGAAACTATCGGAATTTATTACATTGTTGTTTTACGTTTTGTTGTTTGTGACTGTTTTTTGTTTTTATGTAGTTTTTACTACTCATTTGATTGTTATATTATTCTCATGAAACTCAATGGAAAGACTGTAGTTTATCGATAAAAGTGTATAGGTGCTCATCAGGGGTAAATAAGTATTTTACCGATAAACTACAGTCTTTCTATTTAATTTGAACATTGATTGATTTTCATGCCATTGATATATTTTCCAGAAATCTTCTTGAATTGCAGCATTATTGCGCATTCGTTGCGTTTGTATTTTATATTATTTTATATTATTTTATATGATCTTCTCCTTATATATATATATATATATATATATATATATATATATATATATATNTATATATATATATATATATATATATATATATATATATATATATATACATACACCCCTTTTGTTTATTTTCTCCCTATAAGAACTCTCGGCATTTTCTTTCCGCAGATTTTTTTTCTTGACATTTTGTGCATTATGAGTGTTTATGTTGATTATGTATGAAATATATATATATATATATATATATATTTCATACATTCATTACAATTTCAATACCAGAACCTACATCTTACATTTTGTAAAAGTAAATATCACCGCATTAGTGGGTGATTGGTTATTAACTAAATGCATCGCATGGTACCTTAGTATATCTCAGGCAGAGACTCTGTCAGTAGTTTAATTATGTTTCTTAAATATGGATGCTCTGGATAAAAATGCCAGTTACTGCGCTTATTTCGACTTTACTGAAAGTCAAAATGGTAATATAATGGTTACAAACTGATTTTTTTCTACCCTAAAATATGAATCTTTGCTTCTTAATCACAAATTAGAAAGCAAGCGATAAGATTAAATTAAAATGATAATTAGCTCTATTTTATTTCGTTTAATATAAAGCGTGTCTTGTCTTTCAATAAGTGGGTCAGACCACTCACTTTTTTGTCATTAATTTACGTCAAAAGGCGAACTTAAAATGACAGAATCTGAGAAAGAATACCAAGTGGCCACCTGCAAGCCTGGCCAAGTGCCAATGATAGCGCCTAAAAGAAAAATTTCTGCTATGATTTTATCTTACATCTCTTTATCAACAACGTTAAAGTTACAATACTCATACAAGATTTATTTTCAATTTTTTCCCCAGCAATGATTGAATAAATAGTTCAAAATGCTGTAGTTATCGCAATATTAGTAAAAAAAATCTAAAGAACAATTCAGTGAAGAAAAGAACAAATCTAACATACATTGTAACATAGATTTGTTCTTTCTTAATGTATTCCAAAATCACTTTCCTCAAACTCCAGTTTCGTTCTATTTTCCGCGCTGGAGGTATATTAAATCTCTCGTTTTGGCATATTTATTACTAAAAGAATATTTTAATCGTTTCCACGCGCACACAATTCGCGAAATCAGCGACTTATTTTCGATATGCATTTTCCCTAAAACACTTACGTAATATAGTAAAAATAGCTGTTATTCCCTTCACTTTGATCAAATGTCTGTCTGTTAAATCCCTACCTGAGAAAAAGCAGGGATTTTCTGCTCACGTTTGGCTTGAAACCTTATACTAAGATGTACGTACATTCCGTCACTCTCCCATAATAAAAAGAAATTAGTTAATAACTCGGCCTGTTTAATCATTTAACGACTACAACAGCGAATACATTATATATTTATATATATTCATGCTGACGCTTACTTAAATACATCAAAAGTAAGGCAATAATTCCAATAATGAAAATCTTTTAGAAAAAGAATATTGTTACGCATTTAAACATATTTTCTATTATGCATTGCTCCTTAGAATGAAGATCACTAAAGGAATCTTATATTTCTAGCATTTTTAGCTTTATTTTCCCAAAACTACTTTTTTTCTTATTTCTACTGTTTTCCTTCCGGGAAATCGAAAAATATCCTTTCGAACTTTCATATTTTTTATCATGATTCTTACAATAATAATTTTGATGCTCATTTTGTATTTTTCATATATTATATTATGTCGTAATATTTCTATACAATAATATTAATTCAAATATTATCAAACATTATTGAATGATTGATTGATTGATTTGTGCATAATTTCTGAAGGTTTTATTTTTTTGTATAACTGTTCTTGGTATTCTTTCTCTTTTGGATTTTAACATTTTTTAAAATTTGAAAATGAATTTTCTGCTTCTTATAAGGTACCATATTTGAGAAGATGTTTTAAAGTTGTAGAATTTACTTCTGTAGAATGGAATAAATATCTAAACCTCTGATATGTACAACGGAAAACAAGAAAATAAACTTTCCCTATTTTTATTAAAAAATTTTAGTTCCCAGCAAGCTCATGTTTGCACTCTAAAAGGCAGGTTACAATCAAAACATTAGTAGATGTGTTTCAATATATTTTCAATTTTAGAAACACCATTTTAAGCATGTGAAACGTTGAGAGTATCTTCTATTCTTAAATTGAAATATACTTTTACCTATTTCAAAGCAGTTTTAAAAGCATAAATAATGTACAATTGGCGCTTATCTGCACATGCACATAGATTCAATCAATAATATTAAAGGATTGATCATGGTTGATCGGTTTCTTTGTGGTTTGATTGCGCAGGCGCCAGCTATGCCTTAGCTTCGCCAGACAAATGGTTAAAATCTGAGAACGTGTTTAAAGGATTGTAGGAAAAAAGTTTGAATTGAGAAACAATGCTTATTATGCGTATGTAAAATTTCACTTTAATCTAAGCAAAAAAATAGGTTTTAATATTTCATTTGAAGAATATCATATACATTTTAAAACTTCTTTTAGGCAATGTGATTTGAAGTATTCGTCATTTAAACAATATTCACATCTATGAAATCGTTCACCAATTACCGTTACATACGCCACAGGTGGGAAAAAAACAAATAAATCAAAATATTCACAGTGATTTGAAGCAATTGATCAAACCCAAAGCATACAATCTTTGTAAACTCGTACAACCTGCATTCAAGTAATATTCTAAATACTTGTAATTTATTTCAATCCAAATCACGCTTAATATGTTTTGAAAAATTAATGCATCAGATGAACGGTAGCAGTTTAATCAGATATCAGAACTCTTATAGAAAGCTGCCTTAAGTAACAAGACTTTATTAAAAAGAATTTGCAGTATTTCCCGAAACTTACCGGGTTGAGACTTAACTTATAAATCAGTGTAACTAGTCTTGGAGATCGCTGGAAACAAAACTTGAATACGTTCCCTGAATTTCCTCAGTGTATGTAGGAATTAACGCCTGAGTAGGTATGTCTTTCTTCATAAAACATAATTTAATGAGAGTCTTTCATCAGTGTTACTTTATTATGCGATATGATCAGAGAAATAATCCATAAGCTTTACATGTATCAGTCTCTTATAAGTCAATCCAATGCAGAAACAGAAGTATGAAGTATGTCTTCTAAATAGAGAAACAAATTACAGATGCCTACAAATATTAGATGTATAGCTTAGTAAATAATCAATCATATGAGATTTGAAATATTGGACAATACATTTTTATTTATTGAAGGAAATTTAATTTAACCTTCCAATTAATTACAGTTTATCATTGTTCTTTGATTTGCTAAATTAAATCCCCATTTCGGAGCTACAAGCTCTTAAGGTGCTCTGTTTCGGTGCTAGATGGCGAGTCTGACACCTGATCCTCTTGATAATGATGGTACCTGATCCACTAGAGATACTTTAGCGTCCCAAATAACGTAACAAAGTTTGATGACAGATTTATAGAACACCAGCCTCACAAACATGGCATATATAATATGTGAAATAGAGGTATTGGACGCAAAAAATCACAATAACGAGATTCTGTTACCAGGCCACATCTGTCCTTTTCTCTTGTATAAATTGATTGAAGTTGTAAACAT
The DNA here is from genome assembly GCA_013235015.1 of Araneus ventricosus. Taxonomy (NCBI): domain Eukaryota; kingdom Metazoa; phylum Arthropoda; class Arachnida; order Araneae; family Araneidae; genus Araneus; species Araneus ventricosus. The sequence goes on from BGPR01000204.1 coordinate 146,967, forward strand.
TTATGTTTTCAATTATAAATATTACTTTTCTATGTCACATTTAGGCATATATTTTGGTAAATCAATAATAAATTTCTGAGGAATGTATAGATTTGTTTTCGTAGATAGTATTTACTCTCCCGATTATTAGATATTAGATTAAAACTGTGATTAAAGGAATATTCAACATAGTAAAGAATGCAAGACAAATTATTTTTTAGGACTTAACAGTGGATTTTTAATGTTAAATTCGGTTATCTGGGCTAAATCCTTATGCATACAAGATCAATATATATTTCAAACATGTTATAATAGCCCACTAAGAGCATAGACTTGTTTTTAACAGAATGGAAGATTCCATTTCATATCTTTTTGAGGAAGAAATACTTAGTTCACATAGCAAGCTTTCTCCAACATTATCTTCATTTTGTAAAGATCGATGTAAATCTATTTTAAATTTGTCTCAACTCATTACATTTTAGATACATTGAAATCTGTAAGAGCCTATTTAAATAATGATAATACATTGATAATAATCCATAAATAATATTAATGCATACAATTGAAATAATAATACATACCTTCTTAATATGCCGGAAGTAACTTAGCATACATCTACTTTGAATAATTTTAATAAAGAGCATTTTATTTAAATACCATTACATACAGCTTAGAACTGATAAAATAGCTTTATCCTAGTGAAAAGACTGCGCTAATATCTAGTATTTCCACTTCTTTTCTATTTGATGGCTTATGTTCTGATAGAAAGAGGTTTATTTTAAGTACATATATCTCAGGAAATAAATTTGCCTTAATACAGTTTTCAATAATAAAAATATTTCAGTTTTTCCATGGATTGTGCGAACATGCTTTTAAGAAAATAATCCTATTGTCTTATTTATTTACAAGTAATACTTCACAAAAAGCCAATTTGTTTCCTGTTGAAACATCAGAGAATTATTCTTCAGGATCAACACAGGATGTCCGTCATTGAATATCCAGGGAACTTTTCCATCAACTTAATCCAAACAAGTTATTTCTCCTCCCTTTTCTTCTCCGCCAGGAACTGGAGAAAAAACATTCGGATTACATAGAAATCCATCCTCCCTGTCCCTCAACTTCGGATTCTCCATCATCTGTTTCGTTTACTGCGAGACAGAAGCCTACGAAAGTGAAATTTAAATCTAAAAGCATGTGCGTTTAAAAGTGGTGTTAGTCATTGTGTGAGGCATATGAGCTTTCTACATATGATGCAAAGGAGATCAAAATGGGTATGGTACATTTATTTCTGAGAATCAACATAAATGAGAAGAAATGACTATTTCAAACATAGAAAATATAAATTTCAAACACAGGTAATCGCAAAAAGAAAATAAATCTTTGCACTTCCTTTTCTTGATGTACTGTTATTCTTTGCTAAAAAAATGCTATTATAATGCAAATTAATTTAAAAATTTGACGTCCTTACTTCCAAGTAAATGAAAAGTTTTCTGCCAAACGTGAAATTTATTATTCATATTCACATTAAACTATTATTGTCAAATAAAATTTAATTTTTTAAACATTTTATTTAGGAAAATCATAAAATGATAATTGGTTGTGAAAAAGCAAGTCAGGGAAAACCTTTTCACCAATTTCAAAATTTTAATCTGGACAGCCTGAAAAAGTATTGGATGTCAAATCTATTTAATGTATTTAAACGTATTTTGTACCCCACTCAAAGCTAAAAACAGTGGAGTCTCGTTATCAGTCATTTATTTATTTGTCCACGCGAACTCAAACCATTAGAGGGTGTAAGGCGCTAATTCGGTCTTCGAGGTATTTGAGTTAATAAATACAATTACAAATAAATTTAAAATAAAATAATCATGAGTGACGTTAGAGTCTGCCCTACAGGGAAACACAATCTCTTCGACGGGGGTGTCACGACCTGTTCCACGCGGGGCAGAAATGAAATTGGTGTCAATTTTTCACCAGATCATAATTTATCTACTAGTTGAATACTCCGTTGCGTGAACGGATACAAAAATTTTCCCAGACGGAGGGCACAGCATTGACGACCTGGGCCGCTCAATCCCGCCATTGACACCACCCCTGCAAATAATATATCCAAACTGAATTACACATTTTCCATGAAAGCGACAGAAAAAAATCAAAAATTCTGAACAAATTCAAAAGTTAGAGCAAGTATCTATGTAGCAATTAAGATTCTTTTAAAGATATGAAATCAAAGTAAAGATATATAACACATTTACCATGTTATGCTTCAACAAAATTGGTTTTTGATTTATTAAAAATCATGGACACGAAGAATAACCTCAGAAGTTTTCACTATTGTTAGGTGTGCCAATCGGTAAATTGGGCATGTTTCGCAATTTTTCGGGACTCAAAGCCGCACCTACAGGGAGGTAGTTTGCTGAAGGCTTCAAATCATTAAGAACTTTGCTGGTCGTCATAAATGCTATATATTTTACTTTTGTATTTTTTCGAGAAAATTATTATTTTGCTTAATTTAAAACTTAGACAATGTGTAATACAGAAAAAGTAGCATTATATTATTGGATGTCAGGTACGGCATGTATTTCTGTAATTTTATTAATTTTCATTTCATTTTCAAAACTGTCTGACAACTGTCGGGTAATCAGTGACAGTGAGAGTCATGCCGCTCTTACTTTTACATACCTTTATTTTACTTAACATGTCTCATGATTGTAAATTTCATGTTTATAAAATAGTATTCTGCAATAGATTTTCATTCAATATCTGTGCTCTGAAATATTGTATAGTTGTGTGTTTTCGATAGAAAAATAATATTTTGTTATTTCGAATTTATTTATAATTAATCGAGTAAACTTAATCAAATTTTATTCCTTAAATAAGCGTCGTCTGATTGTGCATTTAAAAAATTCAAAAGGAGATTCTCTAATAACACTGCTCTGCATGAAAATCGGCCCCGACACCATTCTTATGTAAAATGATCCCCTGAATCCGAATATGACCCCATTTTGCCCCATCACCCACCGTTTTCGCAGGACGCCCCACCCCCTATTTTTATCACTGTTCGGTAATTTTATGGCCATGAATTTGATTTGGAGGGGGGGGGCGATTATTTTAACCGTTAAATATCTTCCGAAGGGCTACAGAGTTGAAAAGTTCTAAAATATGAACATTTGTAGCAAGGGGAGAGATTTGGGTGGGAATTTGTCCCCTTAAATTTTAAAAAAATTAATAAAAATTATTGGTTTTTTCTTAATTTTTCGCAATTTTTTCAATTATTTTCTACATATTCCAGCATCCAGCCCCCTCCCCTTTTCCTCACCCAAACACCCCACATAATGAAAATATATAGCAACAATTTGGCTAAAAGCAAGTGGGGGGGAGGTCCCGAAGCCCTCACAAGAAAGTTTGGATGATTAACTGTACAACGTTGCCGCTCTTTATTTTTATCACTCTTCTGTAATTTTAGGTCTATGAATTTGATTTGGAAGGGAGGAAAGGATTATTTTAACACTTAAATTTAAAAATAAAAATATAATATATAATAAATAAAATTCATACATAAAAATGAAGTTTGGAAGATTCACTTTACAACTTTGTCGCTTTTGCACATCAAACTCGGTTTGATCAAACAGTTTGTGAAAGCAATGGATAAGACAGGTGAAGGATTTAACTTTTTGGAAACTAAATTTTCTCTTCTTAGTGACGCTAAAATCAAGAAAGGAATTTTCGTGGCCCCCCCAGATTAGACAACTTTTTAAAGATTCAACGTTTATGAAACACCTGAATCGCAAAGAAAAACGAGCATGGCTGACATTCAAAAACGGGTGTATGAACTTTTTGGGTAGCAAAAAAGTGACGATTATGTCGCTCATGTCGAGGAATTTCTGTCAATGTGCAAGGCCATGTGGTGCAACGTGTCGCTTAAAGTGCTTTACCTTCACTCACATCTGGACTTTTTCCCTGAAAATTTATGAGCAGACTCGGATGAACACGGGGAAAGGTTCCATCAAGACATTGCTCAGTTGGAGAGGAGATTTTCAGGGAAGTGGAATGCGAGCATGTTGGCAGAATAATGCTGGTCATTGGTACAAAAAACTTCTACTTCAGGGTACAAGAGGAAAGCAAGCACCAGATGAAGGTACTATATTGTAAATTACATTTATTATATTTTATATTATATTATCTATTATTATTTATTATATTTTTATTTTTAAATTTAAGTGTTAAAATAATCCTTCTCCCCTCCAAATCAAATTCATGGCCCTAAAATTACAGAACAGTGATAAAAATAAAGAGCGGCAACATTGTACAGTGAATCTTCCAAACTTTCTTTTGAGGGCTTCTGGACATCTTCCTCTCATCCGCTTTAAGCCAAAATTGTTGCTATATATTTTTATTATTTGGGGTGCTTGGGTGAGGAAAAGGGGAGGGGGCGTGATGCTGGAATATGTAGAAAATAGGTGAAAAAATTGAGAAAAAGCCCCAGGAAAACAGATTATTTTTATTGATGTTTTTTTTAATTTAAAGGGGAAAATCCTCCCCAAATCTCCCCCTTTGCTACAAATGTTCATATTTTAGAACTTTTCACCTCTGTAACCCCTCAGAAGACATTTAATGGTTAAAATAATGCTTCATCTGCTCCAAATCAAATTCATGGGCATAAAATTACCGAACAGTGATACAAATGGGGGGGGGGCGTCCCGAGAAAACGGTGGGTGATGTGGCAAAATGGAGGTCATATTTGGATTTAGGAGGGGTCATTTTAAATAAGAATCAGAAGGAATGGTATCAGGGCTTGAAAAAAAATTTTTGCAGAGCAGTGTAATTTATAATAATGAATTGTGAAACATATTAAAGGTTAAAAGGTGGAAAATGATTTTTATTCAAAAAACAAGCTTTTGTAGTGTAACAATAAGTTGAAAAATAAGTAAAATAAGGATAAAACAAAATTTGCAGAAGTGTAAGATACTGAAAATGTACGAAGGAAATTAAGTCACAACGGTAGTGTCATAGGAACGAAAATTTCTAAGTATTCATTAAGAATTAAAGAATATTATTAATGGAATTAAAATTAAAATTTACTTATAATATTTCTAGTTTGCCACTCTTTTCACTACTTTTCTTTCGACATCCAGATTTTTAATTAAAAATATATATCCGATATTACAATAACTAATTGTGTGTTTTTAAAAATTTTATTTGGTTAATAATGATTTCAGAATAATATATTTTTTAAAAACATTCTTCAGAGGTATTTGGTCTCTCGGTAAATTTTAGGAACCAAGATAGCCAGGAATCAGACTTTTTTCGCAAACTGTGAAGATTATGGATTCTGCACCCAATTCCACCAAATAACCGTCTTTCTTAAGTCGAATGTATGAGATAAATTTTTTTTTGTAGGGTAGGGTATTGACGAGGGTGTTATTCGCGGCATTTGGTCGGGATTTGAAATGACAAACTTTGTTCCGAAGCATCCATCCGTAAATTCTAATTTGGTAATTTGGAAGTAAATCCTCCAAAATAACTAAGCCTATTCTACATCTTAGATTTCGAAAACTTTTATAACTGCAACTGCTTCGCCAGTGCTGCATTTTAGATCAAAGATTTTATTTATTTTATATTTGTGCCAGGAATTTTTTAGCTGAGTTAGACAATATTTGGTGTGCTGGTGTTAAATATAAAAAGTGTTTTCTCTATCAGCTCTATTTTTTGAGATTTAGTGAAGCTAAAATACGAAATATTAGAATAAGTAAAAACACGTTATTCCTTCAACAAATGAATGACATGAAATGACAAAAAATGTATTTTGTCATCTGTTTTCACATAGGATGTCGTGTGATGAATGACAGAAGAAGATGGTTCCAAAGTTTTATGATGCTGAAGATTAAGTTTCACGTACATCAATGTGTAATTTTTGTGGATATTAAAGTGGTCAGCGTTCTCCTTTGTCAGCAACGAAAGGGTGCGATTCACTCGAAATATCCTTGCGTCTTATGCCTATAGGATAGAAGAGCCAAACAATATCATTGGATTAGGAAAGAGTGGCTAATTAAAAGCTTCATGGGGCCACAGAAAGGAATTTTATCCTTGAACGCTTAGTTAGGCGAAATATAACCATCTTGCCTCCATTGCATACAAAGCTCCGTTTGCTGAAATAGTTAATGAAAGCTCTTGATCAAGATACCTCTTACTTTGCATACATGGCATGCATTTTTTGTATGCAAAGAAGGTCATAAAAGGATTGGAATAAGCACAAAATAACTTAAAACGTGGAGCGAACTGGAAGCTTTGGATTTCTAATCCCAAACAATGAATTTTATTATGTTCAAAGTCAAATTTATGGTTAGAGATTATCACAGGTATTTAGAGTAAAATTACTTTTAACAACAAATTTTGTGCATCGACTGAAGTATTATTTCTTTAAATGAGTAGTAAGCATATCCTACCTAAAATAAAATTCTTAAATAAGGAACCAAACAACTAAAGTAGCCAGTGAAAGAATCTGTCCCCAAACAACTTTCAGTGGAATCCGTATTCCTTAGCAACAATATATGACACAATGACTATCATGTTGGTATGCAATTCAAATCATTAGCTTATGGCGGAGCTGGATGCGAGATTCTGGTAACAAAAGATGTGTAAAAGTGTGTTCTAAAAAAACAAAGGTTTAAATATGCACATTTATTTCACGAGCAAATTTACCACAGCTGCGCTTAGTGTATTGCCTGTACTAACGTTAAATCTGCTCTCCTTCTCGAAGTACCGATCGAAAATTTTGACACACGGACAACTCGTTTCTTTTCGCAACTCGATGTTCACAGTTCTGCTTTTCACCATTCTAGCAATGCTTTCTTAAATTCTTATTCTGGTATCATTTCAAAGAAACATTGGAAGTCCACAATCCGGACCTAAACGCAAACACATTGCAGATACCATAATTGTTTCTTTAACGTCGGGAAGAACCAGAAATTGTATGGCTCAATGCTTTACACTTTTTCATATTTATACCAGCCATTCAAAATCACTCGAGTTTAAAAATCAGCACACTTTTTTTATACTGCCTATGAGAGTTCACTAATGAATAAACTTCCTTTGACGCGCTTTTATGGCTACACAACGAATAGAACTATCCCCTTTTAGTCTGCCTATTTGCCTTACGGAGTTACTTCATAAAAAAAAATTAATTAGATTAACGTCCCCTTTTGAAGCATCAGGAGGGTCTAGAAAATTTCGGCAATGGTCAGAACACGAGGACGTCTACTGAATAGGTATCCTCTACGGTCCAAGCTAACTCACAGCAAGCAACAACAATACAATCTTTATTAAAACTTTGCTGACAGGTGACTTTTTGGAACACTCAGATCAGGTTGGCGCACTTTATGCGCCATTCTTTTTTTTACAACTCTACGCTTATTTAATTAACTTTATTTTTATAGTATAATAAGATTAGAGTTTTAGTGTATGGATGATACAAACATTTGAGTTCGAGTTTGAGTTGTTTCATTCTTCGTGAAATGGATTGTCCTCCACGTCAGTTTTAAAATCAGTTATTTTGTCTCTATACTCAGTTACTTCTAAATCGATATATAATGTATCAGATTCGTCCTTAGCTTGTATTTTCTGGCTTAATTCTTCCAAAAGAACTGAATATTACCTTGTAGGGAATACCGAATATTGCTTGTTCCCTGAAATTGCGTTCCCCCCTTGTCGTGATAGTCAGGTTGGGTTATGGAGAGAGTTTCATGCACTTTCAAGCTCGATCATACCAAATTGACTGGTTCATTGTCGTGGAAACTATCGGAACAAGTAGGAGGCATGTAAATATGAGGTTAGAGGGGTGGCTAGTGGCTAAAACCATTCACCTTCAATAGTTTTTATTCAGCTTATGAAACATACCCACTGGCGCAATCTATACACCGCACCTGTCAGCAAAGGGTCAATTGTTGTTTTGGGACAAACTACATATGTGAAAAAGCGGATTCCTTTAGAAGTTAAATTTATTTTATAATATGAATTTAAATATTACATATGTTGCTTGAGCACAATTATATATGCAGATGTATGTGTTCTTCCGAAATAGAATAAAATGCTCCAGATTCTCCTAGTGCATATCCGCGTTCAAATCTATAATATAGATTGGATTTGATTAATGAAACAAAATGAAAATTCATAGCAGTAATTTATAAAAATTCTTCGTAAAGATTAATACAGGAATTAAACTTAGTTTGTGGATTTAAAACAACAAGTATATGCTAATTTATTTAGGCAATATATATATTTTCCTGTTGAAACATATTTGGAATTGAATTTATCTAATATTAATGCATAATAATCGGATTAATTGCCCTGTAGTAAGCTATTCGTCTTTCAAGAAAAATGCAATCAAAAGTAAGGTGTAAAGGATTTGTCCATTTCCAAGAAATTCTGCTTTTCATTTAACGCCAAGTGACGAGATTCTGAAAGACTGAATATAATTTCTGTCGGTAACAATGCGTCTGTTTTCATTAAGTCTTTTCTGACTACTCCGCTTTGAAATTAATCGGATTAATTTAAAAATGCAGCTACTTTTACTCATTTAATGCTAATCTCTTTATCTTTTAAAATGAAAAATAATGGAAGAAATTTAACGAAGGAATTTGGTGCTCAAATATGAATGTATACTTCATAAAATTTTCGCAGTTTCTCAATTTTTAAGGAGAGAGAGACTATAGAAATCTATGTTGAACTGAAGTGCAGGATTTAAATTTTTAAATGAATTAATGATGATTAAATGGTTTATCGAAAATTATATTTATGACGTGAGAGACTGATTGTTTAAGAGAGTTAGAACATTCTTATTAAAATCAATTGTTTTGCAGTGAATGTTAATATATTTATTGTGCCTTCATCATAACTCAACAAAATATCAATGAGAAATTCTATTATTTCGAAGCAAAAAATGCATGTTATTTTAAATGACTTAGATTCTGTATTGGGTTAAAAATGCTCAAATGCATTTTTGTTTCGATGTGTTTCATGAAAAAAGCTGTTGCAAAATGTAGGTAGGAATAAGGATGAAAATAAAATATTAGAAAGAAGCTAGAATTTTTTTATAACATTTAAAGATTTTTATATGAAATCAAAACATAAATAAATTTTATTAACCACTTCGGAATAATGTATATGCAGAAAGTTATCACATTAATATGAATCTCATCGAATTTAGATTTATTTTCAGAAGTTTGGAACCTAAATTACTTGCAAGATAGTATAAATCATGTTATTTCAAATATTTATTTTTTATATTATTTCGTGCATTGTTGATTACTTAAATTCGTTTAAATGACAAAAAGTGTCGATCAGGTATAAAAAATTATACCAAAATGCTGTGAGACGCTACAATATAAATACGGTCATTTACATCGTAAATGGCATTTACCTTGCTCCAGTAGCACAAAGAAATTGTATAATATTTCGTAGTGTTGAACAATATTGCATAATATTATTGTTCAATATCGTATAATATTATATAATATCGAACAATATTATACAATATCATGCTACTTGCTCTGCTATCTGGGTGTGCTTGAAAGTAATCTAATTTTAATTGCTTTGTGTCTCATGAAAGCACTCAATACTGTGCAAAATGTGTATGTTGTTACATGTTGTGTGATATTATGTGTATTTGTGTGATTTTATTTGAATTTCAATGCCTTATTTTGATGACATTTCTTCTTCTTATGCATTGCAAATCCCATTAATCATTATTATTATTGCGTTCTTATAAATGTGACCAATTATTGTTCATTTGTTTCTTTTTTCCATTTTTATTGAATTTCAGTTTGTGCTTGTACTTTTTCCACCTTTTAAATCTTATTATTTTCTCCATTGTTCATTACCACCTATGCATTCTTACAGCTATGATCAATTGATGCACATTTGTTCCGTATTTTATTATGGCATTTGTATTTGTGCTTGTGTGTTTTCCCCTTGAAAGTTCCTTCCATCGATTTATGAGTATTTACTTACTTTTGTAGGACTTCTGCTTCACTTGTTGGTATACAAGAAGTATTTTTCTCAAGACAGCACAAAATGAAAAATACCTAAAGTTTGTAAAAAGAATATTTCTCAATCAACACACTTAATATAAAAGTGAATACAAGGATTCCAAAAAAATCATAAATAAATCTGTTTTAATAAACTGTATTAGATGTATGTAGTTCACTGTCTTCAGATAGATTATTTTCTTTAATTTTACTGGAAAGAACATAATATTATGCAAAATATGGACACTAAATATTTTATTTGCAAAAGAATAAAAATTTATAAGTATCAAAATAGTAATAAAATCTCTACATGAAATATTATCAGCATATCTATTGAATAAATGACGTTTAAATGTGATATTCCGCAATGTCGCTGTAGTAAAACTAAATCAGAATAAAATTTAAACTGTTTTCCTAAGATTAGACTTACTTCATTTATCCGAGAATGAGAAGTTCATATTGGAACAAAATAAAAAATATATCGAAGAAGTTGCGATGGAACAGCAAATATCGACAGAGAATAGTTCAATTTCCATTCTATACTTTACTTCCACTTGAAACAAGAAATGCCAGCAAAAGAAAGATATATAAAAATATATTTTTTCAACGCCAACTCCCAAAAGACTGTTTTATATCTTTAGGAGCGGCGGCTCTGTATTCCTGAAGAATATATTTTGCGCTATAAGCTTTCCCATTTAGAGGAAAGGGAGAAAGTTAAATAAAGGGGAAGAGGTAGGGGACGTTTTGTTTTGGTTTTCTCCATTCTTTTCTTTATTTTTATCCTTACCTCTTTCCTCCTCCCACTCTGCTTGTTTCTTTCATTTTTGAAATAAACACGGAAAGAAAGCAAACGCTACAAATGAAAAGAAAAAGATAAAAAAAAGAAGGCATAAAAAGACCTAACTTTTTAGAGAATGATTTTGTATGAAAGATTTCTTTTTAATATTTTTTTCTGTTTGCTACCCTACTTGTGTTTTCTTTTATATGACTTTTTAAGGGTAGAGGAAATGCTTTTAAGGGAATCAACGACAGATTGCTAAAAAAGCCACCACATTCGATTGAGATATTTGGAAAACAGGAATGCTTTGAGAGGGGGGGAGGAGAATAAAGGATAAGGGAGTGGGAAGTTTAAAAGAGCCGGACCGCCACTAAAACGCAGCTGACTTACCTCTCAGGAGATATTGGTTTCGTTTTTGCGGCAAGTAATCGACGTGCTAAAATAAAATATCGAGCGTTGGTATTCTTAAAGAGAGCGAGGGGAGTTGGATTCACTCCCTCACTTGTTCTGGTATGCAGAGTATGAATAAGGTAGCGTAAAAGGAGAAAGAGTTTATTTCTTTGAAAAAAACCTTTACAAATGAAGTCTGAAGATGTTCGCATTTTTCACATTCGCTGAACCTGCTTCGATCAATAAATGATACCAACATTGGTCTTGTTGATGAAGTGAAGATTCAAAAGAGTGAATTCGAATTTTAAGCAAAATGAGTTCAATAAATAAAAAGAATGTTGCAAATGCCTCGTTTTAAAATAAAAATACTCATGCTAACCAAGAAAGAAAAAATTATCGTGCTGAAAGTTCTTTAGAAAGTTTGTGTGATGATAATAATGAAGGTTTAAAAATCATACAACCAAGAAATTATTTTCTCAGCTTTGATTTTGATTCTTTTTTTTAAATCTTAAATATATGTTCCATCATGAATACTATTTTAATTAATTGGATACTGAAAACAACATTGTGTTGATCTTTATATATATATACATCAAACCATGTCTCGAAATTACAAGATATATTCTCAATATACATTAAAGAGCCAAACCATTGCGCAGTAAAGTGGTGTAGAAGGAATATTTCGAATGTCGAAATTAAAAATGTAAGAAAACTATATATTTCAATGTTTATTGCTCTCTCCATGATTAAATGTTGAGATTTAAATTAGTACGAGAAAGAGCGATTCAGGCAGGGGCCTGGAGACTTGAAGCTAACTTTTAAGAAATGACTTAATCAATCGGTTGTTCTCATGCTACGGTATTAACATCAACACAAAGTGGATGGATGAGGTGAAGTGAGAAGTAAGCTCCAAGGTCTTGGCCATCACAACTCATCAAAGACAGTGCACAGCGTAGGAAGCTATATTTTTCAAATCTCAATCGCTGCAAATTCATCGTTCAATTAGCAACAGATTTATGATCTTCTGTAAAGCGGAAATGTTTTGCAGCGCACGTTTAGATATTACATTCTTCTACCGAAGATGCACCAGGGTTCCTTTACTGCCTCGAAATTGTCGTCATTTTCGTTTGCAGTAGGCACGTAGGGAACATCGTCCTCCAGCTCTTGAAGAAGTAAAAATTGTCATATGGTGAATATAAAGCCTATTAATCTTACATCATATCGACGGTTGGGTGAGAATTCATCTGTTGGCGAGGAGTAACTAATGGGCCAAGGTGCGGCAGTATAGCTGATACTAGAGTATGTTCATTTATGCTGCGGGAGACATTCATATAGTTGGACCTAGGGTCTGTGTCTTCAGCAGACAAAATCATAAAAATATAGACTACCTGAATGTCATTGCAACCAGTCACATTCGTCACTGGTTTCTGTTTTTTTATATGACAGTGGCCTATTCCAGCCATACGAAGATGTCAGCCACAAAGTTAAGACTAGGTTAAGTGCGCGTCAAAAGTTTAAGCACAACAATAATTTTAAAATAAAACTCTCAAATGTGCACTCTATTTTAAATTAGTCTACATATATGTAAAAAAATATAGAATTGAAATTATATTTGATACATTCATGCTTTAAACTTTATTTTCAACCATCGATTTCAGCAAAAATACAAAAATAGGTGTGTCAAAAGTTTAAACATATGATACATTTATTTTTTACAGTCGATTAAAAATAAAATGCTAATAATTGATTATTGTTCTTTTTTATTGAATTACGTGAAATACATGGTTTACCATCGATGACACTAAGTTCTTTATTAGTTCTGGCTGTAGTTCAAACCAAACATCCTCAATGGCCAATTTTTCTATTTCAACTGAAGAATACTGCTTACTATTTTGATAAAAAAAATTGTGAATTTACCTCACGCGTTTTCTACGTAGTTCAAATCAGGATTTATGGCTAGACCACTCAAAACCGACCTCATGTTGGAGCTAATACCACTGTGACCTTTATTTGGATGCATGTATTGAAGGGTTGTCATATTGAAAAGTCAAATATGTCGGAACCAAAAATTTCATAAAAGGGAACCAAATGATTGGTAAGTGTCTCTTGGTAGTTTTCAGGTTTTTTCCGACCCTGAGTAAGGCTAGGGATGTCTGGCTATTGAAACAAACCGTTGCTCATACCTTAGAAATCCACCAATGTGTTTTCATTTAAACATGCTTCTTAGTTCTTTCCGAAGATCATAACGATGGCATGGAATCCCATCAGGTCCGACCAAATTCCATTTTTTATTGCTGAATATAACAAAAAGCCACACACCACCAAATGACATGTGCTGTTTGGCATACTGTAATCAAGTTGCTTTCCTGTGCGGTGTCAAGCCAAGCCATCGAGGCATCTTGCGGTTTTTCATATACCCTGATTCTAAAATTCTTCTTTGAATAGTTTTTCTCGAAATTTGTCCTCCACTGATATTTTTAATTCGAAAAAGAGAAAAATGTGCATGTCTTCGTGAGAACTGGTCACTCTTGGCCTTCCATAACGAGATTTTCGTTTAAAGTTTTTACCACAAAACAATATTTCATAAATTCCTCGTTTTGACCTCTTTAAAGCAGGTGCAATCTCATAGAAATGGACTTCTGTTTTGCTCCTATGAAAATGTTTTTGACCGCCGTTTTGAACTAATGTCAAACAAACACTCAGGTTTTTCTTATATACCTAGATTTCATATACGTGCGCAATTGCTTGTGTAATTTCATTAATTTTCATTATAGCAGTTTTATGCTTAAACTTTTGGCACAGCAATTTGTGTTCTATTCTTAAAATTTCTAATTAAAAATGTTTAAAATGATTTTAAAATTTCAATTTCGTATACATATAGACGACATGTTGAAAGAAAGTGGATATTTGATGTTTAATTTTAAAATTATTGTTGTGCTTAGACTTTTGGCATGTATTGTAGGTGCATATAGTTTCATGAGCTTTATTCAAAATTTTACTTACTATCCTGGCCTCCAAATTCCCCAGACAGTAATTTATCTGAGTATTTGTGGGTGACATGTCGTTCGAAGGTATTAATTTTTATCTATGAGTCAATGGATTGATTAATTAAAGTAAAACAGACCATTGCTAATTCCGCAGTTGGATGACAAAATGCTACAGATTTCTTGCCCCCTCCCCAATTTAGTTTTATGCATTCTGATGCCTCATTCCTTAATGTTCAGAAAATATTGTAACTATTGCTCATTCTCTTTACAAGGAAAAGAACTCTGGCCACAGCATCACATGTTGGTAAAATGTTATATAAACATAGACATTTGTAAGAAATGTTACGAATTTTTAAAGCCAAAAAGAATTTATATACTAATTGGAGCTTCATGACGAACATATTGCTGAGGCCTAAATGGGGTATAAAAGTTAAAGAAATGATAAGGAGTCAGCCACTATCAGGTCAGCAAAAAGGCAATATGTTTAATTTGCAGTACATGCTTCCAACGCCAAGCATATCCATTTTCTAAAATTGCTTAATACATAAAATTAATATCTATCTGCAACTTTATAACGCGTGACTGCTCTCACATTCAAGATACACGCTGTTTATGTGGTACGAGGCTAATGGACGGTGGGGTGAGTCAAATAGCTTTCTGTGTGGTTTGAAAAAATATGATGGTGTTGGACATTGTATGGCATATGACGTTTGGAAAAATTAGAAACTTCTTTATGATAAAAAATGTTTAGTCATGTAATGCTAAACAAACCTTCGATCTTTGTCATTACCACAAATTTCTCTTACCTGACCACACCAGACCAAGGTGTGATAGCGACTATGCCAGGATAGAAAGGGCAAGGACACAAAAAGGATCCAAAATAAAAATTGCTTTCATATGAATTCGATGGGGAAGTCTGACTTCCTGGCATTCTCCAAACTTTTGGACAGAGAGGCGTTTAGATTAAAAAGGAATGCTAACTGAAATTCTGACAAGATGGAATGGATGAAAATAAAATGGTTACAATATGAGTCAACTTTTTGGGTTTATGTAAATATTCATCAAAATTTCAGACCGGCTTTTAAAGGCAGAAATGAGGAAGTCCATTGTCATTTGATTCTATCAGAATGCCGCTGTCTTATGCTGGGTCACTGCTCGTTAACTCTCTGAAAAAAACAAACACTGTAAATTCACCTAGTTTATGAAAACTGCCATGATTTTTACAGGAATTTGCTTACCAACAATGATGTCACAGAATTTAAAGAAGTTGAAGAACTTGTAACGATTGCAAATGAAACCATTTAAAACAAGGTAAAATTGCATTTTTGTTGTATTGTTCCACTTTATCAATAAACAATTCAACATATTTAGTTCCTTAAACCTACAATTAACTATCTAAAATAAAAATTATTTAATTGCAGGAAGATGGTGCAAAAACTGAAAAATCAGTCGGTGACAAAATATCTGAACTTACGAAAAACCTGCAAAACAGCTGTTATTACTTAAGTTTCGTCGCTATATTCTATTTACAATTGACAATAAGAAATAGCCAAATATTTTGCTCAAACATCAGTAAGGCGCTTGCCTCATGTCAAATAAATTCATGATTTTCCGTGACATCTTGAATCGTAAAATTTTTGCCACTTGAAATTTTAAAAAGGTGACTGATACCTCTATGGAAAAAAGTATAAAGTCGCCAAATGAGATGACATAAGACTAGAAATACATATCATATTTTTAAGAAATGCGTATTTTTATGAAATGTAAGGATACTTCACGATATAAGGAAGACACAGCAAAAATAGATTTAAAATTAATTACATTATTAAAATTTTATAAGAAATTGGAAAAAGTACCATGCAGTTGAAGTTGGGAAAAAGTATAGAGTCGATATGATTTATTCTTTATTAAGTGATGTGGGAATTTCTTTTTTGTATTGTTTGCATTAATCGTCGCTACATGGAACCATTTGGATCATATGATTTACAGTAACAGCTCTTGCGACATCTGGATTTTTACAGACAGTAGGAGTTCTATTCAATTTTTAAGTAATTAACGAAACATTGGCGACAAAACCGGCACGGACATTGTGAAAAAAACTAAGGATATACTCTTCTCACAATTACATTCATCTGCAGTGGATCCCCTCCTATGTAGATATCTTCTTTAGTGACTTGGCCAAGGAGCGCTCTGCTGAGCCGCTAGGCAATAGAGGTCTACTTACATTTAGTGAAATTTTCTCAAAAGTCAGGGCCGATAACAACAGGGCCTGGAGGATCCCACCTATCCATGACTGGTACCAACAAAAACATCCTGGGGCTGCCCTAGAGCTGAAGGGCGATAGGACATTGCAGACCACCATAACAAGATTTCTTAGCGGACATACTCGAACACTTTCATATGTACAGGGACAAAAGGTTTTTCCTGTGTGCCTCAAGTGCAATACACACCAATCTTCTCCAGATCATCTGCTCTCATGTATGGAGCTGGAGAAGAGGACCTCTTTGAAAGTCCTGCGCTGATTTTCTGTGGGCGAGCGGACTCTTGGACTTGGTCTAGCTGAGGACTAGAACAAGTGGAATAAGAAACAACAACACAACATAGAACCAGACAGAGCTTCAAATTGTATCCGTCTCAGTGTTGTTCTAGCAATTTTTAGCTCCGCACAGTGGGATATTTGACGACTCTGGGCGGTCAAAATTATTTTTCGGTTTTAAACTTAATTAAGCGTATTAGTTAGTAAATTAAAGAACTTTTTGTCGAAAATATTGCTTTATAACTTAAAAATAATTGATATTTTATAACTTCATAGTTATATACAGAGTGTTCATAAAGTAACTTGGCTTATTTAGAGGCTTTTGGGGCGCACTGCATTTAGAGTATCAAGACGAGATTTTGGATCTAAGTATTATGGGATATGCGCTTGCGATTTCATAGGTATAGAATGTACCACCTCTTATGGTTTCGGTTACAGTTAAAAAATATAATTTTTCTCAATGGCAACAAACACCTAAATTTTTTTTATTATTAATGAATATATAATCTTGATATTCTAAATGTAGTGCTCACTAGAGGCCTCTAAATAGATCCTGTTATTTTATGATCATACCTTGTACATTGAGCAAAATTAATAATATTACATTAATTGTACTTACAGAAAAGAAATCGGAAAAATAACTAATAATTGAATAAATGATAAACATAATTGAATAATTTTGTGAAAAATTAGTTAATAATTCATGAGGAAGGTGCGATTTATTCGTCTGATGATAAATCATTGATGTCATTATCTGTTTCTTTATGATCGGAGTCCTCTTCATCAAGAACTCCAGAAAATTCCATTGGCAGTAACATCTCTAAAGTCTCTTTTAAGAATGATTTTGACTTTTTCCTCATCGTGGGTCTCATACCCGTCAACACTGGGTCCGAACTCAAAAGCAATCTGTTGAGAACATCCTCATAACAAAAAAGTCTGGAAAATTTTCGGGCTCAATTTTGTACGAAGGATCGGAAATGTTTGCTGCGTGCTTCTGCCGCTTCTTCTGACAATTGGCCTATTGGTAGTATAGCATTTGCTATTACAATCGGACCATGAATTAAGATCTTGTGCATAGTAGGCGACAATGAGTACCATGGATATAATTGCACGTAGAGCTCAGATGTTTCTTCTGTATATTCTTTGAACTTTTGCAAATTAATCTTGTGGCCACTGGATATGGTTTCTAGAATTACTTTAAAACGATATATTAAAGTAATCCATATGATTTCTAACTGAGATTTAAAATGGGAGAAATTGTGCTTTATTTTTTAAATTTCATCGTCATCAAAAGTATCTGTTTGAAGAAGATAATTTTCGAGTTTAATTTATCATGTATGTTTGGCAAATTTTGTTGTTGCATAATGTGAAATAACTCTCTTCGAATCATTAATTGACACCCGATGACCCTAGAGTAAAATAGAAACAAAAAAGTGCATAGTAAATATATGCAATTTAGATATCTAAATTTTGAACCTCTTTTTTTTTAAAAAAAATCGTACGAGTGTGTGGTAACTTTTTACAAAAACATAAGCAACTTTGACTCGACTTCTTTTTAGATAACTAAATGTTGACAAAGAACAATTTCAGTATTTTTTGCAAAATCCTAAAAAGAGATAAAATGGAATGAAAGCAATGTTTTAAGTAATATTTATGATTGATATAACTTTATTCCAATCAAAATGTCTGATCGTTTTGAAAATATTCATAACAATTTTCTGTAAATTGCAATTCATATCATAAATAAGAGATTAAATGCAAAGTAATTGGAATGCCTACTGTAAAATTTGGAATAGCAATGTTTGAAATCCCTTCATTTCGAAAGTTGGGCAAATCAGGGGCTAATTTAAACAAGAACACAAACATAAAGGTCTAAATTTATTGATACAAAAAAAATTAGCGTGGAAATGTTTGGAAATATAACAAAAACCTTCGAGATTTTGCAACATACAAAAATTTTTTGGAAAAAAAAAATGAGTTATTTTCAATTACTTTTGCAATTATTAAAACTAATATTTTAACAATTCAAATCCATACAAAAATATGAACACATACCTGCCTCATCATTATCCATAACTCTTAGATTATAATTACTTCTAGAAATGAAGGTATTCACATTCGAAAATGGAACGTTTGAAGCAACAACTATTTGACGCAGGATACACTTCACACAACACTCCAGTTTGAACTAATAATACATAGGTCAAGGTCAATTAAGATAGTTAAAAATGGTATCATATGATTCCCCAGTTATTCATCTTCATAATGTATACATCCATTCGATCCTGCGCTGTAGTTTATAAAATCGACCTTTGGCCGCCCAGATTCGTCAAATACCCCACTGTGCTGCGGTTCTTATATCAGACTTCCTTCTGTACCTTCGCCCACACTTTTAAACATCTAGAGTCGAAATTCCCCAAAGGTCTTCCATTAGATTCAGTCTGCACTCCGAAATGGCCATTGAAACGTCTTTACCAAATTCACCTTCATACAGGATTTCATAGAGTACTGGATACTCATCTGAAGCATTGATTTTTTGAAATGTCCAATCTCCTAATGTTATCGGAGGAGTAACCGGCAACAAACTATCTGGCAGTACCCTGTCCAGATAAAACACTAAATTCATTTTATTTTTGACTAAAGTAATTTCAGTTCCACCACCGGCTGCAAATGCGGCCCAAACCATGATACGTCTCCCTCTGAATTGGAGATTTAAGGAAAAGGTGTTTTCATTATGCATATCATACCAGTGAACTTAAAATCCGTTTGGTCCATCTAAATGAAACTTTTTTTCGTTCGAAAACACCACATCATTCGAATCGGTGCCAGCCTTCTTCAAAAGTGTCTTCGTTCAAAATTTAAGCATGAATGAATACGTCGCTTAGAACGTGAAGGTTTTCCCTTACATTTCTTGTATACAACATTAGTATTTTTGTGCAGTTCATTTATTATTGTTGGGCTGCTACAGGACAACTGCATCTCGTTTTTAATTTGCGTGGAAGACATTTTTGCTTGCAGGAGAGCCTCTGGATCTGCCTCTCTTACCTTAAAAAAATTATCTTTGGTCTTACTTTTCTCTGTTTTGTTCCATAGCTACCAGAAGTAATGAGAAAGCTGTTAAATTCAACCTTTGATCTGTCAAATTTTGTGCAATTTTAGCACCTGTAGCCAGTATCTTTAAAATCTAGTATTTTTCCTCGTTCAGTTTCTGATAAGTGTCAGATAATGTCATTAAAATACACAAGAATGAAACAATTCTGTATGCACAAAACTTGTATTTGTTTCTAGAATTAGAGATAAATGCTCTCTCAGATTATTTATTCTTTCAAATGATGTAATCCACAGACGATTTTATACTTTTTTCCCAAGCTGCCATCCGCTGATTTTGATAATTTTAAAATATTCCAAAATATTTCAGGATTTTTTACAAATATATTTCGGCACATTATTCGGTAGTTAGGTCGTAAACATTTTGAAAATGCTTCAGTAGTTTTACATATTTGACGATTTTTCGCCTCACTTTATACTTTTGTCCACAACTGTAATCTTTTGCCATCTTCACAAAGGATGAATACATTCCAAACATGATGAAGACATGTAAATTGCATTATTTTCTTCTATAAAGATCTTTAAAAACAAATATACTTATATTTAATACCAATTATGCTATTTTTTATTATTTTTAACACTTGAGTATAGGACTTTTGTAAAAAAATTATATCCTTTTGTATCTTGTCTTGCGTTTGTGACATTTTTGCTGTTCACTTTATGAAATATCGGTTTTAGAAATTGGGATGGGTTAGATTATTTTTTTTAATGTAGAATGTAAGGCAGAAAAAAATTAACACTTTGTAATACTACATTTGCCATTTTTTAAAAAATGAAAGCAAACAAGTTTTGATGGTGTCATATTTATAAATAGAAAATGTGGGCTATTTAAATGTGAATAAGAAGGTGTGAAATTTTTATATTATACATAACTATTAGAATAATTTTGAAGTTTTAGAATGGGAATATGATAAAGATAAATTTGTGCAATTTTTTCTGTTAAGCTCTCTAATCTGGTGCTGCATTTAATTTTAATCTATACATTAAAAAAAAATTCTTTGACGAATTTTTGTACAGAAAGTTAATTGAAATAAATTTACATTTAAACCTAAGTGGGAATGTCCTTCCTCGACATTATCCTATATTTTCGCATAAATATTATAACATATAGCGTGGGGTAGAATATGTTTGTGTCTGTGTGTTAAGCAATCAAATGCTGATCATTGGCATCAATACATGTCCTCACAAATGCCTTTTAAATTGACGTTTTTTCGTTGTTGTTTTTGAATTTGAAATTTTGATATTTTTGAGCGATAACTTCAGAACCTATTATTCAAAGAAAATATATCTAAGAGCTGGAAATCACCGCTGCGATTTATTACATCTAAATTATTATATATGTTAGTGACCAAAATGTATGTTACAAACAAGAAATATGTGACATCTCAAAAAAATAATGAAATTACTGCAATGAAATTTTTTACACACATGCGCAATACTATCAGCTACTACAGATAACACTAAAGTAACATAGAAGTAATTTTTTCAGATATTCAATTGGAATGAAAACGGCCCAAACATGACACTTTCTAATTTCGAATCGACATGCTAATTATGAATAGGACCACCCCACAGAGCTTTGTATATCTTACAGAAGGCGTTCAAATTGTTTATCACAGCTTGTAACAACAAATTTCATTCTTCTAATATTGAAGATTTTAAATCCTTGAATGTGCAGGGAGAGCTCTGACGTCGAGCAAAGTCTCTTCTTCCAGCATCTCCAAAAATGTTCTCTGGTATTGTGATATAGATGGTTACATTATTCGAAGACTATCCTCTGTTCAGTAGGTTAGAACTCTCCGTTAAAATATCAACCCAGTTGCCAGATTACGTATCATTGAATAAAAATTAGAACCTCTTTCCAGAAGTTAGCGAGAGTGAGCGGAGTGTAACCAATCTTTAACAAATCGTAATTTAATTCTGTAGAAATCTCACCATTTAGTCCATAAATGATAGCTAGAAAAGTTAGCTTATTAGTCGTCTGAAAATAATTAACATACAAATAAACACAAAACTCTCCTTTAAATGGAAAATCGTCCAAAAATTGAGATTTGTGGGGCCTTGCGTTGTCGTACATAAAAATAAAATCGTCTCTCCAGATGAAAATTAATCCCAAATCCCTCATGAACTGATTTTCGACCCCTCAATGAAGAAGAAAAGCCTCCAATCTTGTGTCGTTCAGGAATAGCGTCCTTGTCTCCACAAAAAATTAAAGAGTTTTTTCAGCGGCGTTTTGAGTGGAACTCATCCCACTGGCTGCCAGACGTAAATCCCCTTATCAACTAGGTACCTGTAGGCATTTTGCTGAGAAAATATTATTCGAATCGCAGGAACGAGTCCCAAGTGAGTACTCGAGCTGTTAGTGTTCTATCTTATCATGCACTTAATGCCACGTTTTGATCAAGTGCCGGTGTCGTATCTGTCATGCGACCTTGGCAAGCCTTTTTTGTGATGGTACCTGTTTGTCTGAAGTTGGTTCAATAATCTAAATGCCACCTTTGGAGAATAGTTTGAACTATCGGGTGACGTCTTCTTGAATCAGCGTAGAAACAGGCCTATGTAGGTCACTGCTTATCAATAATTAGTCTAAATGATTATAACTCATTTTAGCTATAATCAACGTGTCGCCAGATTCTTCTGATAAGAATCACACTTCTTGAGACGAAATGCCAAATAAGATCATCGGCCAGTTTAATATTTTCTTAATGTGCATGACTTTCCGAAGTTTTAAAATGCACCTAATGTAGAACATATGATTATGTTAAATTGACCATTCTACAAATTGTACTTGATATGACTATTCAAATTAATAGTGATATCTATTTTAATAGTTGCTAGAAATATATTTGTAACTTATCTTCTGGCCACAAATAGAATTCAAACCATTTCGTACGCAATGCTGGAATGCATTATTGTAAAATCGATATGTAAAATATCCCCGGATTTTTACTGCCATCTGCTATACAATGCTGTACCGTCTCTAAATCAAATTATGGAAAAAAAATCTAAATATATGTTCGTCTGGAAATACCTTTCAGAGCAAGGGAGCTTGCACACCCGAATGATTATACAAGGCAGACTTCATTTGTGGTATTTTTCTTCCCACACTTAATGCACTCGGGAGGGGATCCCTGACGATATGCAAACACTCCCGATTCTTCCAAAAATGAGAAATCCATTCCGGCAGGGCTATGCCAGCTATTCCTCCGTGTTCTGATGAAGGCGTAATCCTTTTTCGGGATACCCGGATGATTGATGAGGGTGGGGAGGCGGTACCAGAAACAGGGGTCTTCCCGGATTCGGTCCTCCCGCCTCCCTCCCGAAGTCTTTTGTTCCAATCCGCAGAGCGTTTTCGGCAGCTTCATACACAAACATCTTTCCCGAGTATTGAGAAGGCGATTGGGAGAGCGAGACGAAAAATGAATCGAAAGAAAAGAAACGCGTTCATTTTTGTTACTGCCTCAGGGGGAGCTTACGGAGATTTCTTTCTGCACTCAGTTTTAGTTTAATAAACAGTAGCGTTCTCATCTTTTCTCTGTCTTTTAGCATTTCAATATGGCTTTCAGCGGGGTCTTTTTGAATACTTCTCACAATGGTTATTATTTAGGTTATTAGTGAGATTCATCATTAGAAGATTAGTGATGTTCATTTATCTCGATAAATATCGTGATGGACGACGGGCTGTGGTATTAACACTGTCACTTTAAATGAAATTTGAAGGAAAAATTTATCTTCTTAGTAAAATTTGCTAACTTGGAAAGAAATAACGTGAGAAAACTAAATAACCGAATCAAGAACAAAGATACCTGCTATGTCGTTGTTAGATGATGATTCGTTTACAGTAAATGTACAGAAAGCATGCAATACAACTATATTTCTTATCTAATGAAAATGAAACACAGAAAATATTTTCGGTTAAGCAATTTCTTTGATACTTGATCTGTCTCTTTACAACTCTATGAATTAAATGTTCTTTAAACAGAGAAATGACAGATGCACTTTTCCAATGATTCCACCCCTGGTTTTTATACAACAAGAGTAACAGCGAATCCTTGACGTCTCCAGTTTGGTTTCTTTTATAGATCTGAGGAAGGTCAATAAATCATTCGATTAATCTTATCAGTATTTGAGTTTTATTTATTATGATGTATGTGTCTTCTTAATTATTATCAGAAAACCTGTTGATAAGCAGACACCTTATACATTTACAATAACTCTTTGTGCATGGCATACATTGTAGGCAGGGGACGTAAATCATTTGTTCAAACTTCGCAAATTCTTATTTTAGCAAATACACCATACCATTCGTATTAAATTCAGCAATTTTGCTTATCTGTCAGTAACGACTCCTAGGCAGAATTTTAGACTTACTCCAATCGCAAGCAACATATAATTTTATTGACGTAAACATAGAAGACCAACACACAACACACGCAGCACAGGAGAAGCACAGAACAAAAATCAACAAGACGTCTATCAGATGTAGAGTTACAATATTATATAGAAACATGGAAACAGCGTGCAGCGCTACCAGAGGACATTAGTGAGCTCTTGTTGCGACATGATTACATTACTGTACTGCAATAATACATTTGCCTGCTCTGCGCTTTGGTTAGAAAGAAATTTTATGTTGGAAACTGATTTTTATGGAATTTAATGGAAGAAAGTTATATGGAGAATTTCGGGATTTAAATTTGATAATTAATTCGAAATTTAAACTCTCACTTTTTAATTTGAAAAAATTTTTTTTACTTATGTTGTGCAGCGGTTTTTAAGATTTATTATAATCTATCTATTATAACTTGAGAATATAGCGTCGAAAAAATGACAACCTCCATTTAGCATTAGTAGCCTTATGTTTCAACTGCCCATAATTCATTAAGTTCTTTTTTTTGAAATGGTGGAGGATTATGGAATGGCGATTTAATTTAATATGGAAAATTTGAATTTTCAATCCAAATCAGATGTTGATTTGAAGAAATCGAATTATTACGAATTTTAATAACAAGAAGAAAAGTTGCATAGATAAAAATTATGTGTACTCTTAGAAACTATATTTTCTAGGATAACAGAAATTTTGGTTTTAATGTGAGATAATCAGCTCCTGTGTAACAAGAAGCTTTCGGATAATTTTTTAACTGATTGCACCCAGTTGGAAGATATATTTTATCTTCTAAAAGAGCTTCATGAAATTTCTGTATCTTCGTTTCTTTGAGAATCGAGAAAAGAAACCTGATTTCGCTGGTTAGTTTTCATTAGTGAATCACATTTGCAAGTGGAAGAGAGCAATGAATGAAATTTAAGAAAGGAAACTCCATAAAAGCTCATAATTTCTTAAGAAGTCCAAAATAAATTTCTTAGTTTAGCAAATCAGTGGTAAAATTTTGAAAGAATTTGATTAATTTAAAAACAATATTTCATCAAATTTTCAGGTAACAAAAGTTTTTAATGAATTAATACTTTTCCTTAAACAAGTGTTTCTCATCTGAGTGAAATAAATCTGCTTAACATCTAATACAGTTGTCGAATTGTTTGGAATTGGAAGTGTTTTTTCCTTTTAATTTGCAAAATTGATAAGAGTTCAGAGAGCAAATGAAATTAGAAAACATGCAAAGATTTGAAATAAATTTACGGAAACAACTTCGAAAAGAAATAAAAATTAATTTCTCCGAAAAATCTAACTGTAGCTGTTTGTCATTTTGAGCAATATTTTAACGTTTAACAATAACTTTTAGAAATAGTATACAAGTCGCTTTATCTATGACATAAAAGCGTATACTGGCAGCTTCAATTGCTGTTGGAATCGGCGGCTAAGATGTCGGAATGATAAAATACCTTATTCCAGAAAGGATTTGTTAAAAAGTCTCAATTGGTAAGCAAGAAAAACTTTCGGAGACCTCGCAATAATACAAAAGAAAGTTTCTGAGCATTCTTTCTAACAAAAACTTGGTAAATTAAAAAAATATGCAACTAGGAGCAAATTACATTATAAAGTAACAAGAAAAAAGTTATGCATTTTATTTTTTTATTCTCTTTTCATCATCCATAATAGGAATAATCTGCTCCAATGTTAGGCAGAAAATTCAGAGGTTACCAAATCAATGCTCACGTGCTTCTTCTACGAGTTAAGAATCCCAAAATTTTATTACGTAATTCCTTGATATTTGCAATTATATTCATGTTATAATAAAAGTATAAACAACTGAGGGTAAAATATTGATTGCCATCAAAATGTTAAATGCTGTTTCAAGAAGACAAAATAAATTAGGCTAAAAATATAATATTAAAATAATTAACATGCATTTTTCTGAATTATCATTAAAAATTTAAAAAATGAGTAAATACCTGCTAAAAATATAAGAAATTATCAGGTTTCAGTTACATTGTTTTACTTCATTGTCCTTAATTTAAATATTTGTACAAAAGTTTTTGAAATGTTAAATTCCATGAAATAGAAGAAACCAATTTAGTGAGATTCTTTTTTGCATACCTTTGTTTCTATATGCTTAAATTTCTAGTCTTTTCTGTTCTTTTAAATTACTTCTTTTAATCTGTATCCTTTAAATTTGCTCTTTAAGCTACAGAAAATGTTAAAAATATGCGCCAGTTATTTCTTCTTTAATTAGCTTTTCTAGTGAAAATTTATCAATATGCTAATAAAAGTGTAATTTAAAATCCTGCTAACATGTCTAGAAAGCTACAACAACGTTTAAATTCTTTTCGTCTTACTAAAGAAACATTTCATTACCAGTAAATACGTACGATATATTCGCACGTTCATATTTCCCCCTTCCCGCAAATCGATTTACTCTTTGGACATTTTGCTGAAATTAAATTTTCTGGGAGGTGTATGCAGGGTGATTATAAAAGAAAAAAAATTTGAGAAACTTTAAGGGTTGGTCAGGCATACGATAAGCATCCACAATCGCATAGGAACATGGGTGCGCAAACGCCATCTAGAGGCAACAGATGGCATTAACAGAGCTGGACAAAATACTGATATCTTTCTGAATATTAACGGTATTGAACTGGAATTTTTATATAAGTTGCATTATTAAAATAACTCTGAAGTTGTGAAAGAAAAATTACACTAGCTTTCGCGCATGCGCTGTAAAAAATTATTTACTACAAATGCTAATATCTCTTATATTATACAACGTATATACACGAAGGTTTGATACAATGTTTCTAAAATATATTGTCATGTACACTGTAAGTTTCATAGAATTGCAAGAAAGCTTTGCAACCTAAAAACAAAAACATGCGGAAAAATTTGGAATTTTTTAAAGAAACCTTTATATCTTCCCGAATATTAGTGTTAATTTTACGAAAATTCATGCAAAAATAGCGCACGAAACACAAAACAATTGATGAAAGTTTCAAATCATTATTAGCTTTCTGTAAAGCGGGCTGAGCTAAAATCTCATCTCAAGTTCATCAATTTCTGGTGGGTCCCCAGAATGCCATCGTGAATGAATCTTTGATGTAAATTGTGAGTTGCATCTTATTCGTTTATATGTTCGAAGTTCGAGGGAAATTCATCCAGCCTTTCGGGAAATATTCCAAAAAATATGCATTATCAGCTTTCTGTGAAGCAGCTGGATGCACTCGCTTGTGTCTGACCAAACTTTAAGGATAGGTGAGGCATACAGACTCAACCCTATTAGCTCAAGATATTCTACGATATCTCCACAATCTTGCTACGATATTCTGAATGTCGCACAAAATCGTAAAATATTGTATGAGTATTTTACGACATCTTGAGCTAATAGGGAAACTTCGTATTTTTCGAATATGACTCGAAAGGTTGATGAATTATCCTCAAACTTCGACCATATAAAGAATAGGTTTTAACTCACAATTTACATCAAAGATTAGGTCACGAGGGAATTCAGGGGATCGATTAAAAATTGATGAACTCGAAGAAGGATTTTGGTTCACTCCGCTTCACAGAAAGCTGATAATGGTTCGCAACTTTTATCAAACCTTCTGTGTGATATACGCAATATTTTAAATGTATTTCTTTTGTAAAAATAGCAGGAATATTCGTGAAGATAAAAAAGGTTTTTTTTTTTAAAAAATCCCAAATTTTTCTATATGTTTTTTTATAACTTGCAGTGTTTTCCTTGGAATTTTATTACACTTACAGAGTTCGTGGCAATATATTAGAGGAGCAGTGTATCAAAATGTTATGTAAATACTTTGAAAAGTAAAGAATACTAGGGGGTATAACCCGCTACTCGCTCCGCTCGACAACCCCCATGAATCACTTTGTGATTCTTTTGGGATCACTACGTGAATGCTAGTAATAGGAAATTATAAATACATTAATTACTAAAACTAAATTTAATTTATTTGAATGGCAGGAAGTTCTAACTAAATTCTTTTTAAAAAACTAAATCTTAACTTTTTATTACTGAAAACTAAATAATCAAATTATAATTTAAAATTTTACCTTTATACCATATATATGTTAATGTTAAAAAAAAATTTTGAATACTAAAATGTATGATAATGTTTAAAAACAAAAATTATTTTCATCAATCAGAAATCAGGCACTTAAAACTTCTTGGTAGACAGAATTGAATGTTTTTTCAACAGTTTCTGACTTCATTCCAACAAACTTCCAAATATTCACACTTCTCAATGAATTGTTGTTGAGAGAAGCTCGCCACATGTATGCATACTCTCTACAATAATTATTTAGCCAAGAAAGATATAACTTTTCTCTCTGGGTAGATATTTGTGTGTTAGATCTTCAGAAAATTTAAGTTTCCGACAGATGAGTTAACCTTTTTTCACAAATGTTTGCTTAAAAAGGACACTTTAAAGTGTGACAAATGGCTCTAAATATGTACATATTCACTATCCAAAATTATAACCTATAGTAATTATTTACTTTTACCTTTATAACATTAACAAAACAGCCTTTTTTCAAAATTTAAAAAAAATTCTAAAATTCTTGCTTTTGACACCAAAATTTTAAACATGCTTTTTTTCCCCACAGAAATAATGATCAGAAAAGCTTCGCCACATATATACACATTCTCTACAATAATTATTTAGCCATAAAAGTTATAACTTTTCTCGCTGGGTAGATATTTGTGTGTTAGAACCTCAGAAAATTTTAGTTTTCGGAAGATGAGTTAACCCATTTCACAAACTTTTAGCTTAAAAAGGACAATTTAAAGTGACAAATGGCTTTAAATATGTTCAGATTCACTTTTCAAAATTATAACCCATAATAATTCTTTACTCTTACCTTCATAAAATTAACAAAATAGCCTTTTTCAAAATTTTAAAAAATTAATTAAAAAATAATTCAGATTGGATCGTCTTAGAACAGTTTCAATTGTTCAACAGTTCTCTTTTTCGAAGATTTCGATTTATAATTTAATCTGCCCGACTTAAACTCATTTTGCAAAAATTTCGTCGTCTCAGAGCAAATCAAGCTAAATTCGTTGAATAGAATGTAAACAAAACAAACTTGCGAGACAAACGGTGGTTAAGAAATTCGAACTTTTTTTGTCGCCACGTAAGAGAATTATATATATATATATAGATATTAGCATTTGTAGTCATTTTTTTACTTCGCATGCACGAAAGGAATTGTAGCTTCAGAGCCATAAATATAGCACAACTAATATAAAATATGTTTTTAAAGATGTTGATATTTCCTCTGGCACTGTTTCTTTAAATGGCATTTGCTGCCTCCTGATGGCGTTTGCGCACCCTTGTTCCTATGCGATTCTGAAAGTTTATCGTATGCCTCTCTTAAAGTTTGACCATGTTTTTTTTAAATCACCTTGTATATAAAATCGCACCCCATCGGGGGGACACCGCGTGTTCGCGGAGGAGAGGCTGCTGTATAAGTAAGCAGGCTCTCGTCAACCCGATGGCACAATAATGGTGGTGTGGCTCTTTGGGCCCACTTCCGATGACAGGTCGTACCCCGGTAAAACGGGGGTTTGCAGCATGAGCCGCTCGTATTAGGGGCTATTATGCAGGAACCACAGTGCCTGACTACCTGTTGCGGCGGCCGGTCTTTCAGTTGTTACCCGGATGCTTAGGCAGGGCGGAGTGATGTTCCCTTGGTCTATATAAAATCGCGAATAAAATTAAGTGGTTTGAACACATTTGAAATTTATAACCCAATTTTTTATATATCAGAATATATTCATTTTCAATTTGTTCGTCATTTTCGGTAGATGATGCAGATATTTTTTCAGATTTATTCTCTCTTTAAATGCAAAATAACTGTAAATCAGTAAATACAAATTCTTTAAAACATAACCAAGCTATTTTTATACTTCCTAGGATTAGGAACATTTTCCTTTGAAAATTGAAATTGTTCATTTGGATCCTTCACCAGGTATTTTTGACAAATTGGAATGATTGCACTTAACGATTGTGATGCACCTGCATCATCTGTGACATAGCCATCATATCAAGATCACAGAGTACATTTACAACATTTTGAATTTGTCGCTCTAAAACCTTTTCAAAGTCTATAATAAATAGTCCAATGTAACAGGGATTATGACCTGCTATGCAAGTCACCGATAATGTGATACATTTGTCTGTGAATTCTAAAACAAAATGGACCATGTAATGAATTTACTTGGAAAGAGGACATACAAAGAGATTTAATTTATAAATTCCTAAAATAGTTAATACATAATTTATTATTATTTTCTTTATTATTCAGAAAGGAAATTTTAGTTTAACGTTGTTCTTCAGCACCTAATCGGTCATTAGTTTTATGAAATTTGATTCTCAATAGAAGACTTATAATATTACATATTCTAAGAACAGAGCATTTTAAGCATACTTTCATTTTCGTGTTGTTTAGGAGCAATAATATTTTGAAGATAAAGTATAAACAATGACTAGAATACAGGTGTTTGGGAAAAACTTTAAGTTTATTTTTCATTTGAAATCAAACACTCGCTAAAATAAAATTTTAAAAGATTAATAATTTTTTAAAAAGATGTTTGATAAAACAAGAATGAAAGCCGAACTGATGAAGACAGCAATAAAAATTTAGCCGTTTGTTTCATTTTGTTCGCTTACTGAAATTTGAATAGTTATTTCTACCTCCATAGAACCTTATATAATCCAAATAAATAAAAGATATTTCGCCGTATTTCTTTTGGTGTAAGCATGCGAAACAGGTAAAATGTTTCTTTTGAGTTATCTGATAAAAATTGTAGCAATAATAAATGAAAAGAAAATATCATAAACAGAAAATAGCATGATTAATTACAAACTATAAAACAACTATTACAAACTATTACAACTTGTAAAAAATGAAAAAGCTGAGAAAGAAAAAGAAATAAACATCTCCTTCTTTATTTTTCAGTTTTATAAATCAGACAGATTTCTTCCAGAAAAATATTTTAAAACCTTTCGCTGAAGTTGTTTGTTCGGCTTTATATTACATAAAATTATTTTTATTTTCTGTTATGGGAACCTTAAGAATTATTTGATGATGGAAGCAGATAAAAATATTATTCAAGAAAATAATTTCGTAATTCTCATAACATCATCGTAATTTTATTCGTTTTCTGCATGTGCCATAGTAAGGTTACAATGTTTATATTGTATTAAGATAAATTTCTTTGTAACAAGAAGTAGACTATGTGCTTGAAATTTTCCTGTTTTTGCTCTAATGATAACTGAATTCGGTTTGAAACTTCATATTACATATTCGGAAATAATTTATTCTAGTTTATAATCATATATATAGACGTTTGAAATTGGTAGATATGCTTCATGTCTGGATAGAATCCGACGAAAGGAATTAGAACTTTTAGTAGAATCACATAAAACTTTTTTGTAGACATTTTGTGATGTCATATGATGCATGAAGGACTTGTTCAAAACCTGGAGTTTTTATCTTGAACTTTATAAACTCGGAATCCATTGGTCGTTGGAGTAGAAATCCGTTTTTTTTCTATGTACAGATCACTATCCTGTCTAATTCTTTAATGACATTCGTTTAAGTGAAATGTAGAAAAAGTCGAAGACGAATGCTGACTTTAATGTCCAAAAGAGTTTGTTGCAATGCAAAAACAGACAATTAAATTAGTTATAGAGTACTGAATAATAGATAAGATTTTTTAAAAATTATGAAATATTAAAACTATGGCCAGGAGTAAAGAATTAAGCATGAAACGGCGCGACTTGCTTGGTGAGTTACATGATTGAAAAAGAGACCATTATACAGATGAGGTGAGTTTTTATACTATCGAAACAGAGAAAATCCCGAATTTGGAGGTCTAGAACCTGTACGACTCCTTCGAGTCTAAGTTAAAGTACAGCGGGTGTTCGCAAATTTTTAGAACGAATTTTAGGGTATTTTAACAACTATTTTACATATTTTTTGTGTTTGAAATGTTCAGTTTGATAGCTCGTATTCTTAACCATCTTTCTACATCGCAACTTCCATGACAATAATGATTTTTGTATTATCGGAGGAGGTACTTTCACCCATTTCTCTTGAACAGCTTTCTAAAGTCGAGAAAAGGTTACAGGTCGACGTTTGGATAATTCGGTTTTTAAAAGTCCAACATCTCAAAAACTCATGGGTGGTACAGAACTCTTTACCAAGAATATAAGAGAAGGTTATAGTCGTAATACCCACTTCTTGTTCAATTTTGCCCAGAAAATTAACTGTAGATTGTGATGTGCGGTTGTTTGCTTTATTTGAGTGCAGTTCTACTGGTTGATGGCATTTTGGGTATGAGAAAGAGATGCCATTTCATATTTGAAGATATTAGATAAAATATGCTCCTGATAGTATGTGGAGTTGATCTAAACATTTTTATCCACTCTCTTTACTTTTATTTATGCTATTATGTGAAAAATCAGCAACAATCATAATTTCTTTAGGAAAACTTTCTTTAAAATCTTTGAGCCATGATTTAAGATTTTTTTTTCTCCTCCTTGATGGTAATAAATTGATTTTTTTTCTTTTAGTCATTTAAACAGACTCAAGCTTCATCTATTATTACGACAGTTTTTCCATTTTTGTCCGAATAAATGCTTTTTATAAAGAGTTATGTTACGTGTTCTGCGATCGGCTGTATGACATTGAAAATGACAATGAAGAATGTATTTTTTATTGTCTTTTTGGGATTCAAATTAGTGTTAATAATTTTGTTTACAGTTCATACTGAGCATTTTAATGATTTTGCAACAACAAAGCATTGATTTGGAGGATTTTCTTTTAGATATCGCCTTTGCAATATTCGAAGAACTGCGATTTTTCCTTGGATACGTATTTGGAACAATTTTCCCTTTTGAAACCAAAGCTGGAAGAATTTTTCCTTTCTTATTAACAATATTACCTATTGCGGCTTTAGATATAAAAAAAACCCATGACTTTCACAGCGTCTTTGAATAACTGAATAAGATTAACTCTCTTTGGAAAGAGAAATAATGTAGCCTTCCGTTCATTGCTTCTTTAAAAGCGCCATTTTGCATGAAAACAAAATTTTTATGTTGCAAATTATAAATTATAGCTTCAAACTTGTAATTGTTGTGAAAATGAATTTTTCCTACACCGAAACGAAATCGTTCTAAAAGCGTGCGAACACTCTCTGTAGAAATGCCTTTATCATAGGATTGAAGTATCATAGGATGAAGCTCGCAATTAAAATTTAACTGCGTTAAAAGGGACACATTATAACCACACTGTTATATTGTAGAGTAAGTTTGTAACGAAATTTGTAAAAAGAAATTGGAGGTTGGCATTTAAGCAAATACACTCATGTCCATAAATTAAGGATAATTCAGAATCACACAGAAATTGAACTCTAAAATAAAAATTTCACCTGTAGAATTATCACACACATCTTGAAGAAGAATATGCAAATTACAGGAAACCACCAGACGGTGCGGATAGTACGTCACAATGACGAGAGTGTAAGAGAGGGGTATATAAGGAATGGTGGCAAAGAAGTAAAATTGTTCACAAGCGCTTTAAAAGCCTTTCAGTGCAATAACCGCATAGTTATGGCACAAAGGAAGCATTTGGATGATTTTTTACGTGGTAGAATTATCGGACGACTGGAATGTGGACGTACCCAGCTGGAAGTATCCGAGGAACTTGGAATCGCCCAGAGTGTCATCTCCAGGCTTTGGCAACGATTCCAAGATGATGGTAATGTGAGTAGATGTTACAGCACAGGTCGCCCCCGAGTTACAACGCCGAATGAGGACCGGTATTTGGCAGTTACTGCCAAAAGAAACAGACGGAGAACAGCATCAGACCTGTCTCGTCACCTCTCTTCAGCTACCGGTACGACAGTTTCAAGGCAGACCGTGTACAGACGCTTAGGGCACATTGGTCTATATGCTCGTAGGCCTGTCAGATGTGTTCCACTTACCGCAACTCACTGTCGCCTGCGATTAGCCTGGAGTAGAGAGCATACATTGTGTACACCGCAACAGTGGTCTTGTGTGATGTTTTCCGACGAGTCCAGGTTTAGTTTGCAGTCTGATTCTCGCCGGACTTTCATATGGAGAGCGCCAGGTACCCGTTACCACCAAGAGAACACCATTGAACAACACCGTTACGGTGGTGCAGGATGGCTCGTTTGGGGAGGAATTATTCTTGTTTCCAGAACTGACCTGCATGTTCAGAGTGCAACGATGACAGGCCACATCTATTGGGATGTCATTCTGGAACAACATGTACGTTTGTTTCGGGGCGCCATTGGTGCTGAATTTCTGTTTATGGATGACAACGCCCGTCCTCACCGTGCAAACATTGTAGACGAATGCCTTCAATCGGAGGATATCACCCATATGGATTGGCCAGCATACTCACCGGACTTGAATCCAATAGAGCATGTGTGGGATATGCTTGGCCGACGAATTGTAGCCCGTCAACCCCCTCCCACCTGTCTACCGGAACTTCGGAGGGCATTGCTTGATGAGTTGTGTAATATTCCCCAAGATCAGATTGATAATTTGAAACTCAGGATGCCTAGGCGTTGTAAGGCCTGTATTGCATCCTCCGGGAGACATACTCAGTATTAACCATCATACTAACCATGTTATACTGTTTTTTGCAAATAGGTTCTTTTTTGAAATTTGCTCCAGGGAGTAAAAATCACAATTTTTATTAATTATGTCAAACATATAGCATCTGTTTTGCTCTTTACCTTTTGTTTAATAAATAGACTTTACAAATAAGTCAAATTTGTTTTGTTTCTGTCTCTTTCTTTGCCTGAACTTCATTATCCTTAATTTATGGACATGAGTGTATAATCCATAAACGAACGAATTACTACGAGCAGCCTAGGCTTGCGGATAACTTGAATATAACGGCCGCCGCGACAATTAATCGGGCACTGGGGCCTTCACATAATAACCCTTATTACGAGCTGTTCATGCGACGACCCCTCAGACAAAGGTACAACCATTCATCGGCGGAGGTAATTCAACCCCTACCATTCATATATCCCAACGGGAAGCTAGAACTTGTTTATTTAAACGGCAGGTTCTCATCCCCATATTTGAGCTGCCCCCATAGATGGGAAATATAAACAATATGGAACCCGAACAGTTATCACCCAGCGCATTTATATAGCTAACTACTGAAAACGATTTCTTATGCTTGAAAATCGAAATAAAGTTTATAATTTTAGTGTATCGAGAGAAGATTAATTTTTCTCCTGTTTAATTAGATAATCCATTTCATTTTGTAATATTTTTCATTCCTGTAATTTCAATTGAAATAAAATTTCTTATCTGCTTACTTAAAAATATTATTACAAACAAACTACATTTCGTAGCAAAAAAATTAATTTTCTTTTCTTTATTAAAACCTTAATTATCTCCCTGTCGAATACTCGTGCAGGATATTTTTAGAACACATTTAAAGCTTAACATTCATAAAAGGATAAAACTCTCCAAAACTATTCAGAAAACATTTTCGGCAAAGAGTAGAAGTCATTCTTTTTAAGTGGATTAGTTCAATCAACTGCCGAAAATAAAGATTCAGAATTTCCATGTGCTAAAGCTTTTTTTTTTCTTCTCATTTTTTACTGAAATCGCCCACACATTTTATTCAGCGAAATAAAAAGTGTGAGCTTCAATGGTTGAAAAAACTCTACAAAAAATTTTATTATTTTTTATTTTAGCCGTACTCAGAGAGAATTATTTTTTAAGAAAACTAATGGGATTTTAAAATACCTGCTAGTTATAGAAAATTGGAAAATTCTGCGAAATACACTTTTGACAAATATTTGATTTTATGAAAATTTCTCATACAGTGTAAAAATGATATTTTTACGAAGGACAAAGGTAAGTGGGTAGTATCCATTTTAGCTATGATTCATTTTTAGAAACTTCATCTGAAAATCTTGCTTTTTATCCACTTTAAGAAAAATGTTATCTGATCCGTGGATAGTTTTTAATCCTTCGTGGGAGGTGCTGGAATATTGCACAATTGGGGAGGAGTGGCGTATAAAGTACGCAAGGTCTTTTTTTCTCTCTATGCTTCATAATTCTATCCATTTTTCTTAATTTTAATCTGTTCAGGAACCATAATAGAGAGAAATGGAAAAAAATGCCAAATAAAATAGAAAAAGAGGACAAATTATTCGGAATATGTTGAATAATTGAGAATCTCCCACGAAAGATTTCCCATTTTTCGTCAATTGTGAGTTGGTCACAAGATGTATAAAATATTTTGCCGTTTTCATTGAAAGAGTCCAAAAATCCTCTCACTCAACCTAACTTATCAGTTCTTCTGCGTGTGTCCGTCGTTTCGTTGTCTTCGAATCTGATGGCAACACACAAGTTTCTGGCGTACTCAGTTCGCCGAAGTGACGCAAATGCAAAAAAAAAAAAAAAAAAATGATTGGAACGCAGAAGTCAGCCTAGACGCATTGTACTCGAGGGATGTTCCTATTAGGTTTGAGGGAAGGAGAGACCACAGGGAGTAATAGTCAAAAATACACAGCAGGAAATAACGCCAATGTATACTCTGTACGCTAGCCACTCCCGCTAAGGGTTAACAGTTTATATCTAAAATTATTTCTCCTTAAAATGACTTAAAATTTTGACTCTAAAATGTTTTATTTTCTTTTGAAAGCCTTTCTCTTATTAATGAACTATAAAATATTTCCCTGCTTCTCTGCTCATACAAATTACCTTCATAATCCCCATGCAGACAGATTACTTCTGTGAAACATTTCAATCAGGTTCGAGAACTTTATGCGAAATCTAGTTTTTTTCAACTGTAAGCTAATATAAATATGCATAACTTTATTTTTATTGTATAATAAGATCAGAAGTTGAATGGATGGATGATACACATATTTTTCTCCGAATTTGAGTCGATGTCCTCTTCGTGAACAAGATTGTCCTTCGCATCAATCTCAGAATCTGTTTTGTGGTCGCTGTATTCATTCACTTCTCCGTCGAGATATGATGCAACAGATCGTCCACATCTGGTTTTTCCTTGCTAAGGAAAACTTAGGCGAACAATTGACTCTTTATAATAAACAACTTTTGTATTGAAACTTTTTGATAGCTACAATTTTTTAGAAGTTATGAGATAAAATGCCACTTTCAATCCCCTCCCCCATTTTATCATTTCCCCATAGCTCTGTTACGACTAAAGATAGGGAAAAAATTCAATTGTACGAATTATCACCTTATAAGAACGAACAACTTTTATATTAAAAGTTTTTCTCAGCTAAAATTGCTTAGACGTTATGAGCAGAAAAGTGATATTCAATTATCCCCCAATTTATAATTACTCCATTACTCTGTTACAATTGAAGATAGAAAGAAACTTTCAATTAGGGGAATTATCACATAATAATAACGAACATCTTTTATATTGAAAGATTTTTGAAAGCAAGAATTACTTAGAAGTTAAGTACTCCCATCAGCCGCATTCACTTCCACTTTTTGTACGGTAAACAAGCTGATATACCTGGTTTTGCTTCGGATTAAAATGTTTTCAAGTCTAATATTTTTAATGTAAAAAATACTATTGTATAAAAATTCTAATACACGAATTCCTTTTCTGATCTGAAACGTTTTTAATTAAAATGAGAATATCAATTGAAACAAATGATTTTTAAAAATAGCTGTTTTCTCTATAAATTATTATTTGTTATATAGGAACTTCGACTTTCGTTAACTATTACTAAAGAAAAAGGAAAGGTTTCAATGAATATTTTATTATATTATTCATTAATTTAAAGAATTAAAAAAAATCAATCATTATTAGGTCAAGATATAAATGGCTAATAGTCTACTTTTAAAATATTCCTTTAGCATTAGTCCAGAATTTTGTGAATGTATTCTGGCAACTATATATATTCGTATTATTCTTGATCTTCAACAATAAAGAATATTGTTACGATTTCAGTATAAAATTAATTTTGAAAAAAAATATAAAAATGAGAGAAACAAATTGTATGGAAATGAAATTTTTGTCACTGAAATGCAAATTTTATTTAAAATATAATAAGGTGTAAAAATAGTTTCTTGAGATAATGATTTCCATAGTTATAGTGTAAAAAAGCCTTGCTTAATTTTTAATTAACAGAAATTGTAAGTAACTTTTGGGCTTTGAAAAGTTACGGTGAACTTTCTCTTGTCTTAAATAAAAAGTGTGCAAAGTCTGGTTGAAATAAGTCCAGTGGTTTAGGAGGAGATGTGGAGCATACATACAGGTACAATAACTTTTAGTTAAATTAAAATAATTATTAGATCATTACAAGATTAAGATTACTGGCATATACTATGAACCATAAAAAAGATTTTAGTCAAGATATCGTCAAATAAATTTAAATATTTAGTTAATTGTAAATAAATAGTTATTTTAATTAATTAAACAGTTAATTTTAATAGTTAATTTGATAATTAGTTAATTTGACAGATTAATTTAATTTCATATTTAACTAAACATGGGTGCACCAAGATTTGTTTAATAAATTTAATATAAAATAGCCAAAAAAGATAGATATATAAGAGTTCCCTTTATTCTTTTTTATATTGAAAAATATCTCATTAACTTTAAAATTGTTTTGGTGTTTTCTGCCTGAGTATTTGCTTTTAATTGTCGACGGAGATTTAAATTTCGTGTTCAAAATAGCTGAATTGATATCCTATGCTTTAAACACACGTGTTAAATTTGGAACTCACAATGTTTAATAATTTTTATTCTCTTATGTGTTAAGAATTTAGTGACTATTATCTCTGTAACCAGGGAGTTCTCTAAATGAGCCCATTCTAGTAATGTTTAAATGTTTCATGTCACGTGATTTTACTATACAAAGTAATTTTCGCACAATTATATGTTAACCTAGATTAAATAAACTAATCTAGAGTCTTTCTTCAATCGTGCCAAGTGTCAATTTCTTGCTACTGTTTCAGATAGGCCGCTAATGCTATCTAGGGGATATTTGAGCTGCTGGGATATTTATTTCTTTATGATTCCTACGTGTTGAATGATTATGTGTTAGGATATAAAAAAATTGACCAATGTACTGACCGATAAATCTAGTATAACCGTCTGGAATGAAAAATGGAACGATAAAACCTTGATATAGTAAAAAATTAAATGTCATGAAAACAGAATCACAGCGTAAATTTTGCAATGTGTAGAAACAATAATGTCATTGGCTATGTCTGTATTGATCAATATGTAATATTTCATTACTTTTGTAACATTAGCGCAAAGGAATCTACCTTTGCCTTCAAGCTAGCCGAAAAGGGATTTTTTTTATAAAAGCATGGCTTGTCATTCTATAGATCCAAAACAGAGATAATACGCAATTAATCTCAATGGAATTAGTATTCGTTTGCTTATCCAACTAAAGTATAGAAAGAAATGCATAAATTTCTAATGTACTGATTACGCAACTTATATATAATAAAATCAATTAATAAAAAATTAATTTTAGTGAAATTTACACTTTGTAATTAGATCTAAAAAATATTATTTCATGTTGAACTTTATACAACTAGTTACTTAATAGCATTATAATTCATAAATGGAAAATATCTCTTGGGAGTATTAAATTGAATTTTCTGAAATGAGAAATAAATTATTTTTATTTTTATAAAGCATCCTGAAGTACTAGTATCAACATTGATAAAGAATATGCAGAGAGAGACTAAATCAATTTGAATAAACTTTCAGAATATAAAGTGTAAAACTGATTTGAAATTGCAACTTCATTTATTACCTGAACATTGCTTTTTTTTATTTTATCCAATATTAACTTTAGAAACGTTTTCCTGCAATACAAATTTATAAAAGTTTGTTTTCTTCATTCCTGTCAATAATAAATGTGGGCTCGCTAGGATGTTGTAGGTTTCACAAATAAGGAAACATTTCTATCTAAAGCATTATATCATGCTTAATAAAGTTACACTATTACAGAATTTATGAAGTATTTACAGTGAAGGAGCTATATATATACAGTTAATAATTAGATCTTATTACCACGTCATAATTGGTAATTTAGCCTTTGTGACCCGTCATTTTTGAACCGTTGTTGCTCAATGCCGCGTTCCGGCTCGCATAAAAACCAATCCCACTATAGACGCCTATGGGGAGTGTTTTCGATGCCAATATTTGGCGATATTTCGCTTTTTTGGCGAGAAATGCTTTGTAAAGTTTTTCTATTTCGACGACTACCGAGAATCGCAATCTGTTATAAGGATGTAAACATTTCAACTTTGTAGGTTTTTTTGTGAGTATGTATGCGACTTAAAGTAGAATGAATTCCTTCTTGAGTGTCTTAAAGTTGAAAATAATTTGTTATTAGTTGTTAATTGTAAATAAAGGTTGAAGGTTTTCAAAACACGATGAAGAAAAAATCAGTTTCGAGCCAATCAAAGTAAGCACTGAAACCCTAGCGGGCATAATGATCAACTTGGCGTGGTAAAAGACACTCCCATAGGCGCCTATAGTGGGATTGGTTTTTATGCTTCCGGCTCCTCTCGCGTTTTCTTATCTTGTTTGGTGTTTTCAACACTGAGCTCAATCGTATAGGGCGCCGTTCTCACATAGTGTCGGTGTGGCGTTTCCACATAAATAACCCTCTACTAGAAATTAAAATACTGTTTTTTTAAACACAAACATTTTAATCAAAATATTAATATTTACCAAGCCGCAGCAGAAAATTAGAAAATTAAAATTACCAATTGTTTCAAATTTGATAGTAATGATTTCGGGGTTTTAAGCTAAATATATCTATATTTAACTACTTTTAAGCTTTTCGAAAGAAACGTTTCTATGCGTTGAAAAAGAACAGAGATAAATACGGTTTATTTTGTATGGTTTTATTTTTATTGTATTTAAGCTTACAACCCCAAATGATCATATATGTTTTGCCTTTTAAAAAATGCCGATTATATATAACAAATAGCATATCAATGACAGAAAACATAAAAGTTAATAGGGATTAAATTTTATAGTTACTGAATTATTATCAAAATATCAAAATAAAACTGAATAGCATCTCATTCATAAACCGCTAGATTTGCAGATCGTCGCCATCTTTCTAGTTATAGTAAATGATTCTCTTGTTTGTATATTTTGCATTTTATTGCAAAAATTTGCTTATATTCTGTTCTAATAGATTATTTAATGATGCCAGAAAAGTAAATTTATTTTGTTTCTGAGTGCAAATTTTTATACCCACTTCGCAATTAACATTTCTTTCTTCTTTTTGGATGCATGAGATGTTAACGGCAATACCTGATTGCATCCCGTACCCTCTTATAAATTAAACATATTTTTTAATTCGAAAACATGTTATTTTAGCTTTTAGCAAAATTTGGGGAAACAAAATAATTTAGATGGGCTTAGTTGAATTAAATTAATTAAATCTTTAAATGTGGAAATATTTCATAGTTAATAATTTCTGAGAATGCAAAATATTCTAAAAAATTTAAATACAGATTCGACTTTTATTCATTTTTCAAGAAGAAGCAATTGTAAACCAAACTAAAAATCTTGCAGTAAAAATATATATATATATATTTTATCTTTGTGCATTGAAATAATTTAACATAAAGAAAGCTTAACCCTTAAAAGCCAATTTTTGATTTTAAGCACCATACCCAAATTTGAGAATAAAATTGAAGCTCTAATGCCTGTTGTTTCAAATTGGATACATACTGAAATTATTATTAAATCAATTTATAACGTATAGATGGCAGCCTGAGTTCTGATAAAAAAAATGATGTTTTTTTGAGGCAGCAACTTTTTAGCTTTGCTTGTACGTTTGAGAATACTATATTTTATTCGACGATGCTGAAGGAAATTTCTTATCCGTATTATTATTTATTGAAATTTATCTGTGTCTGACATTATAAAATTTTATCAAAGAAATTTTTCTCTAAAATGAAGCCAAGTGTTGTCAGTTGTTAACAAACTGTTTTTAGCCACAAGCTATACTTAAAACAAAATAGGATTTTGTAAAGTATTTTTCCTGTGTTTTATTCTAGAAATGAAAGCCAAAAACATTTTAAAACCACTTTTTAAAAAATAGGGCTTTTAGGGTTAAGATTTCCCGAGTTAACAATTTTTTGAAAAGTATTTCCATCGTTATATGTGGTCGAAAATGAAGTATGGAATAAACACATCGATTTTCCTTTTACTATATCGTTTAAGGGGACGCATTACCCAAAATATGGACAAAATAACAATTTCCATTTTATTGGCTTATTTCGTTGCTCTTATCGTTCTACTTATTGTATCAAAATTTCAAATTTGTACCTTTAATATTTAAGAAGTTATTTAGATTTTTATTTATGATGACTAATGAAAAACATGCGAAAATGACAACTTTAAATGGCTTTTTCTCCATGTGGACTTTTTTGCACTTTCATCTTTCCAAAATGCTAAGGCCGTTTTCCTTTTTAAGATAGAGCTTTCAAATTTTTTGTACACGTTTATCAATATGTATATGATAAAACTGTGCATGCAATAAGCATCCAGTTGTTTAGGTTTTTTATATGCAAGATAAAAAATGAGGTACTGCTAAATTTCCTCATTTTTCACCATATGATTTAGTAAAATATCGATATTTAAGCGAATATTAAATACACCTTAAAATCCATGCACAGTTTTGTGTTATAAATTTCAGTGAATCTACAAATAAGGTTTGAAGCAAAAACATTCATATTTGAGAAAGTAGTAGGGATTTTTAAAAAGTGAATTTTTCCTTAAAAATTTTTAATTTCAATTAAGCAAGCAGATCAAAATGGATTTCTTCTCCTCAAGATAACTTTATATGAATGTTAAGTCTCAATACTATCAAAACTTTTTCAATAATACTTCAAATAAAAAAAATGTTGAGAAGGTAATATGTCCCCTTATTAAATTTCACTTTAAACTGGAATTACTGGCGGAATAGAGCTTATTGTATATAATTCTCGACACGAGGTAACCTGCCTGAAATTTTTTCATTATAAATAGTTTCATCATAAAGTTTCTTGTCGATTTAGCTGCAACAGTCTTATTTGAAAAATATTAAATTTCTATTACATTATTATAAATAAACTAATTGAAAAAATACTCATATATAAATGTATCTGAAAATCTTATTCATGATTTGTAAAATTTGCAACTCTTTTATCTCTGTTAACAATAACCCCTATTAATTGCGTTTTACAGAAATCGCCTTCCAAGCCGTTGGTTTGGAAACACACCTGCAATTACAAAGAGAGCTGAGCTCCAAAATGGGAACGAAGTAACACGACGTTCAGCCTTTTATCTGCTTTGAAGATTCTATTCATTCATTATCAATTATCCGTTCAGTATCCGCCTATCGGATGGCTTTTACAGTTCCTGAGAATCGGTTGGGCATTGTGATTGTTATAAAGTAACTCATTTTCTCGAGTGAAATTTAAATGCTCGATTCAATC
The DNA here is from genome assembly GCA_013235015.1 of Araneus ventricosus. Lineage (NCBI taxonomy): Eukaryota > Metazoa > Arthropoda > Arachnida > Araneae > Araneidae > Araneus > Araneus ventricosus. The sequence goes on from BGPR01000204.1 coordinate 190,689, forward strand.
TTCAACTAAATTTCGAGAAAATTAATTCAAAGCTCATTTAAAAAATTTATTTCTAGAGAACAGAAAAATAAAATCAATAAAGAACGTTTGAAGATTTCAAAATATATGCGAGTATTTACGAATGTTATCAAATGTGCGGAAAATTAATTTTTCCTACCTTAAAATTAATGAAACCTTCGTTATAAAGTATCAGAGGTTCACAAACTTTTTTCCCTCGAGTACCCCTTGATTAGTCCTTTTACTTTCTCGTACCACATACTATCACACCTCTCTAACCATGTGTCTATGCAAAGATTTTTCAATAGTTATAAGGGTTTAGTTAAGCTGAAGAGACAAATTACTTGAATTAATAAACTTAATTAATAAGTCTAAACTATAAGAAAAAAATAAAAATGCATACAACACACTGGTGCCTAGTGAAGCTACAGATTATGCGAAGAAATCGATAATTCAGGCATAATCGGGGCTGGTGAAGACACTATATCAATTATTTGCCAGGTTTCCTTTATCTTTCTTCTTATTTTGAGCATAGGCTTTAGATTACACAACTTTAACTTTTGAGTTTCACACGAATTTGAGGGAACAAAATTCTGTAACTTTTTTAATCCTTTATGCTTTCTTGTGACCGCTATTACCTACTTTTATTTCGCGTACCCAACAGGTCCTTCGCGTACCACAGGTTGGGAACCTCTATAATGTATGATAAATTATCATCGATAAAAATTTCTTGGGTAGTATTCTATATTCTTTATTTCAAACATCAGATGGAGTTTATTCGATTTTCAGGACGAAATTTAATTCAAATATTTCTAAATGAAATTCTTAATCCTCCCCACCGAATTCATAGAATATTTTTAGAACACGCTTTGACCTTAGATTTGAAAAATAAAACATTTCTAAGCCATTCAACTGACAGCATAGAGTAAATATTACTCTTTTTAAGAGGATTAGTTCATTCAGCTGAGAAAAATAAAGAATTAGAATTTTGTACTCGCAAAAGTCTTTTTCTGCATTCTTTTATTGAAATCGCGTTTTTTTTTCAATCCTCTTTTCACACAGCCGAATCTCAGCAGCAAATTTGAGTTGCATAGACAAACTGAGCCACAGAAGCTTCTTTATGGCAGTATTAAAAACATAGAAATAAAAAATAGAGATAATTGAAACTATCTCCTGTGTATATAAAAGTAGAAAATTTTTGAGAGTATACTTTTGACAAATATTTAAATAGATGAAATTTTCTTACTATTTACTCCATATACAAGAAAATATTACATTTCGGCAAGAGCAAAATTCAATAGTACTATTTAAGGCACTTCAGATGAGTGGGTGGACACAAATTTTAAAATGTCTTTCAATTTTGCAAAGCTATGTTCTGAAATTTTATAATTCAAGTTATTCGCAAATGTTATACATCCGGCAGATGGTATTTTCGTCCATTAAAATACAATATTATTCATCCGTTGAATAATGCTTTCGTTTTCATTTTTCTTAACATGTGTTCTTATTTTTAAGGGATTTTTTAGTAAAGAATTATAATATGTTCACTGTTATATCGTCAATGTAGGCATCAAATAATTCCAATTAATTATGATTTAAAATTCCTGAAGTAATGAGTATTATTTCAAACTTTACTTCTATTTTTTTAACAGTGTTAATACAATTTAGAGATAATCTGAAAATTGTTGGTGCTATGAATCATTTGAAACTTTTTTAATAACATATTGCCGTATGTTTATGACATGCAGGCAAAATTCCGAGAATCATGTGAATGTACGAATATTAGATAGTATACTTCAAATATACCTGGGTAATATTCAATCTACAATGCCGTTCTTTGTATTTATTAATCCTCAAATATTGCAAATTTTGCTTTCTGCTTAATCTGATGTGTTCCTTTATATTGAAATGTTATTGTATGCAAATAAATATATGAAAACTTTCATAGATTTGTAATGATTGGTACGCGATTTTTCATCCTCTTTTTTCATTTTAACATAGTGAAATGAACTCGAAACAGAATTGATGTATGTTTTAGACACCAAGCAAGGACTTTAATCTCCGTTTGGTATTTATCTTGTTCTATTGTTGGCAACAAACTTTTTAGGAGTATTTCCGAACAGTATAAGTGTAGGCGGTCGTCAGGCAGGCTTCGTGTTGTGTTCCATATAAATAATACACAGTTCATCAATCTAAATGGTTATATTATCAGGATTAAGTTTACATTTTGGAGCATTATTTACAGCTAAAGATATATACAGTTGAAGCAAATCGTCATTAAAAAGGCTTTTGGATGGCACATCGTCGTCTCTTGTCATTGTCAGGGAAAAACCTACGTCGTTCATGCTTCTCGTACCGTGTCGTCGTCTCTTCTTTTTCTGTTCTCGGCAGCTTGATTCTCTGACGTCACTGGCGATGGCAGCGCCATCTACAGGTACTCGGCTGTGGTTGGTGGCCCACATAAGGGTACTTACGTATTAACGCCACCGAGGCTACAGATTGGCGGTAATGCTCCAATAAAGAGCAATCTTGTTTACAAAAACCGCCAAATTGGCGGCACTTAAAAACCGACAAATCTGTAGCTGCGGTGGCGTTGGCGGCACTTAAAAACCGCCAAATTGGCGTTAATACATAAGTACAAAAACCGCCAAATTGGCGTTAATACGCAAGAACAAAAACCGCCAAATTTGGCGGCAGTTAAAAACCGCCAAATCTGTAGCTTCGGTGGCGTTAATACGTAAGTACCCACATAAGTAATCGATTAAAGGTGGTTTTGCTTCCTATGCTTCACCATAATGGAAAGTTACCCACCAGATGTCGACATTGCTCCTATTGAAGAGTGAATTGGAAATGTATTTCGGAATATGTATTATTATCTTGAAAAGGAATTCATGGTTTATACGATTTTATAACGTTTATGATGGTTTGCGTGTATCCAGATAGGTTGCTCTCTATTTAAGTTAAGTTGAAAATAACAATGATGAAAATTGAGTACTTCCTTTCAGAATTAAAAGCCACCTCAGCCTTCTTCAGATGTTGCTGTTTTCGTTTATCCTCTTTTTCATCTTTCTTCTCTTTTTAATGAGAAGTGCAGTTTTCACTGGAGTGCCAGCGATGTGCATGGTGGGAAATTTCTTTCTAGATCCCTGCATGTTAGGAAGAGGTAGAAAATCTGATATCCCATATGCTTTAGGTACAGAAGGGATTGGTTGAGAGATGAGCTCCTCCAGGTATAGTTTAATCAGAATTTGGGTCGAGATCTTACCCTCCTCCCAATTCGTCATCTTACCCGAGATCGACATTTTTATTCTGAAAGAACATTGTAAAACATCAGCTCATCAGAAAAAATTAAAATAATACTTCATTCAACTCGTTTTGAGTAACACTTTACGAATAGCGTATGTATAAAGCAAAAATACTTTCTCAACGAACCTTATCCCTTACCAAACAGCAACCAAAAGTTACGTCAGAACTACTGGAAAACACATTACCGCGTACTGTGAATCACGTAAACAGCGGGATGGAATCTTTTGTCTTGACACGGGTACATGTTCGCAAGAGGTCTATGATGATACAGAATAGGGGCTGCCATCTTGCGTAGTTTTTGAGAAAAATCCAATTCGTCATCTTACACGACATTCCTTCACCTATCGGATTCTTTTTTTTGTAAATTCTGTTTGATGAAAAAGTTTATTAATAAACAGCGTTTTTTAAAAATATCTGGTAAAAATGAAACGGAATGTAAAACAAACGGGAGCGAATCGTTTTCGTAACTGAACATGGGCTCGGAACTGCAAAGGGGATTCACTACAGGGGGATTCTGTCATTGAATAAGTAAAAGAAAAAGAAACATCAGATGAAATGTATAACATAAATTTACAATAGCACAACAACCCGGTTTCATGAATAACAACAAGCGAAGCGTGTATCGCCTCGGACGCCAAGTCCTTTGAACACTTGCTAAACTATTCCAAAGATTTCTTGTTGATACTGCATCCTACTTGCCATTTTCGTATTTTCTATGCCGCATACGACTTGTAATGTTATTATTCATGCAACTAGGCTGTTCGTATTCGTTCGTTTCATATTCGTATTTCAGTCACTCTTTGTTGTACATTTCATCTAGTGTATCCTTTTCTTTAGCTTAATTCACTGACAAAGAGCCCATTGTTGCTAGTAACCTTTGTATTTCCGATCGCTTGTTCTATTACGAAAATATGACTTGTTTCAATGTGCCTGATCGGCATTTCATTTTCAACGTATATATATTTTTTAACAGTCTTTAGTAGAACATTTTGAAAATATATGCTTTCATTCTAGATAGACGATGGCTATACTTTTATAGCAGAAACCAATATAGAAACTGTGGCTGCTACTCATGATGTCGACAGGCATAATCAAACTAGTTTGGATTAGTGATGAGCCGATAAACGGTTGTTATAGCTTCACACCATAAAAGAATAATTAATTTTTAGGACCTTCAACAAAGAATGTCATGTCAACTTCATCAGACTAGGATTCAGTGTCTACATTATTTAAATATTTACTGTCATGAAATTTGTTTCATAGAAAGCGAATATATTCAATTAAATCAGTGGTACGCAAAAGTTTTCTTTTCCGACACCCTCACATTGTGTAAAATTTTGTCGCGACCCCTAGAGGGGTCGCAACTACTGTTTTTGAAGAAAAGCCTTATATTTTTTATTTTCAAATAAAATTCTTTAAATTTAGCGACCCACAAAAATTTTTTTCGCAATCTCCAAAGGGGTCGCGACCCACGGTTCGAGCATCACTGAATTAAATGAATAAATTGCACTATATTAAATAATTATACTTCTTATAGATAGAAAATTTATTGAGATATTATTTGGAATTCAAGCAGAAATACTTACTAAACAAATATCTTTAGACGATCAAAACTGCTGTTAAAAATAAATAACTCATATATAACATGATACACTTGGAAGAGGTATCAGTTATTAAATTTTAAGTTATCTTGAGTTTAAAGGAACCATTTTTTGCCCTCTCGATCAAACTCTTTTCCTTCAATTTTTCCCCATAAGGTCTACCGTTAGACAGAGCAAATATGTTGAGGAGGAAAAATCTATCCTCCAACTTTCCTTTCGAAAGAGATTTCCATTTGACACGATATATTTATCCTTCTGCCTATCCATCAAATGCCTTCATCCGTCAGACTTATACACCACTGACACTGATATAATACCTGGGCCTCTTCTGCTAAGCCTTGCCCTTCGCATCTCATCCTATGATACGCTATTTTTTCTCTTCAATATCCTACTTTTTTAACACTCTACCGGCTATTTACACTCCACCGAGTAGGAGCAAACCAGTTTGGGAACGGATACGCTACCGAGTACATCCCATTGACATCTTTAAAACATGGAATTCATTGTAGTGACAGTATTTTTACTACTCTCGCGCATTAGTCTTCTTTTCGCTGGGGTTTAAATGTATAAAGATCGAACTTTCTTTTACACTTTGTGAAGGTACTTAGGTCATAGACGTTTTTTTTTTTTTTTTGAATAAATGAAGCGAGGTAGGAATTTATTCCCGAACTTTCGGAAACGTTCCTTTTTTTTTGTAAAAGAAGAAAAAGAAAAGACATCACAAATCTTTATTTTGTGGCACGCTTCAAGGCTTTCTTGAGAAAAATAAGTATTTTTCTTCCTGGTGAAGTGTAAGAATGTAACGAAAATGTTACGTAAAATGCGTGGAATTTCCGATATTAAACACAGTGTGGATGAGTGAGAATAGGCTACAGTTAGAAAATAAATTTTGAACTCGGTACATATTTGTTGAAATGATTTTGCTTACAAAAATCGTAGAAAAAACTTCTTCTGCATCTTTAATAAAGGAATTATTTGTCATTTTCCATAAATTAGATTTAATTAAAAGGATAATTAGAAAAAAGTCATTAAAATTCAATGAAAATTATCACAGAGCTATTTTAAACTATACACAATTTGCGGAAATCTACCAACATTTTTTTATTCTTTTTAAAAGTTTAAGATAATCGATTGTCCTGCCACAAAATAAAGTTATATTAGAAGTGAGTAATGCAAAAAGCATTTAGTAGTTACCCTTATTTATGGTAGAATATTAAAAATTTGAATGAAAAAGTTTTTCTTTCTCTTTTAAATTACATTGTTCAGCCAAATGCTTTTATTGAAAGGTTATTCACTATCAAATTCTTACCATCTGATAGTAGTTTCCGTGTACACAATTAATTTTATTATTAGTCTCAGTCATTTTATATTTTTCAGAGATTTTGAACTGAAGATTGGCAATGTATTTAAAATTTTAAAATTCATATTTAGAGGTTATTCTAAAACTTATTTTTACAAATTCAATTGAATTCGCAATTAATTTCTTTCATGGCAATGAACTTTATTTAATATATCCAACATAAGATCACATTTATAAAGAACAATTCTATTTTAATATTTATCTGTTCCAACGTCTACACATTCTAAAATTTTTTGCAGTAAAATGGTCAATAATGTCAATATACTAATCCAATGACTATTTCAGTGGTACGTAGGGTAACGACTTCAGAGATCTAATGCAGTTTTCGTATGAAAGGCAAATACATATGAATATATCTCATCTCAAATGAACATCGCAAAACTTCAGCCGAATTTTTAGAATGTTTTTGGATTTTTTAGATATTTCGAATGAGGATTAAATTAATACTTAATTAATACTTGAATTTCTATTATTATAAATACTATTTACAATACATATTTCATTTAATATTAATTTAATAGCAATTTACTTAAAATATAGAACTTTTAAAGTGCCTATAAAATTACATGATTAAAATTGAGATTTAAGCGGTAATGTAATAAATATCGCCTTTTAATATAAAACTGTTTCTAACAAGTTTTATTTCCATAAAAGACTACAAAATTACAATATTTATTAGTACCTAATAAATGAAGCAATATAAATGCATATTATTATTCATTAGAGGTAAATCATAGCCATCGTTACTTGCAATTTTGACGGTTTATTTGCTAATTCTGCATTACAAAAGTTTTTCTTTTTATTTTAAATAAATATTGAAGGAAATTATTCATTAAAATTCATATCTAATGTACATAATTCATTCATAAGCTTTTGTAAACATGTGTTTCTACAAATTTAACATTTTAAAAGGTTTAATTATGTATAAGTATGTATAACCACGTCTCAGCAATGAATACTGTCAGTGCCAAAATGTATTTATTTCGCTTCTATTATCTCTTATCAAAGTATGAAACCTGAGGGCATATAAATTTTTAAAGTAGATTTACATATTCTGTTAATGCAGTGTTTCTCAACCTTTTAGCATTTGCGGCCCAATTTTCAATCATAATTTTCATCGAGTCCCCATTCCCGCCTCTCATACAATAATAATGTATCTTTGGTATTTTGACGCTAAAGCTATACTACGATCTTAATTACAAACTTTGCAAATTACCAAGAAAAAATAAACTACTTCAATAAATTCATCAATTTTTTAAATAACATTTTCTTTTCGATATGCTCGCTTCCCCCACTTAGTGTTATCAAGCTCCCCCCAAGGGGGGCACACCCCACAGGTTGAGAATCGCTGTGTTAATAAATTAATATCTTTCAAAAACTTCTTCGGTTACGCGAGAGTCATCTGATTATATGGATTAAATACAGCAGGAAATTAACTAATGAATGAAATATATAATTAATTATTTATTCTTATGACATTATTAGTATTTTCATAATAATTAGTTTTTATGTTTACTTCTAAATTAATTACAATTTAAACTGAATTTTATCATTATTAGTATACCTCTTATGAAAAATTATACTGTTCGGAATTTTGAAATGTACGAAGTTGCTGCTGGACTCTTCGGCTAGAAAATCAGTTGTCCTTTATTTGTGGGAGAAAATAATAAAATACGAGTTGTAATATTTCTAATATTTAAAGCCCAGTGCAAGAAAAATTCTTAATCCATAATCTTTATATATAAAAGACAAATACCATGACTCACTCATCAAGAAATCTTCCAAACCACTGAGACTAGAAACTTGAAATTTGGCAGGTGGTTGCTTCTTCGGTAGTATGTGCTCATTAAGAAGGGAATTTTGGAAATTTTAATTAGAATTTAAATTATTTAAAAATTACCTTAAATTTTAACGTTTTTCCAGAATAACTTCGGATCCTATTACTGCTGAAATAAAACACTTTTACTTCATCTTTAATATAAAAAAATAGCTTTTCAACTAAACCAATCTTATTTCCACGCGACATTTTGTTCAATTTTACTTAATGTTTCAAAATATTTTGAAACAAGAATTGTAACAATGTTTTTATTATTGTAAATAAAAAATTGAAACCATCTCAGTATTTAAGCAAATATTTTATTCACGAGCTTGATACGATTGTGATAGTTTAAATTGTTTTCTTGCGAAATTAACTCCGAAGCAGAATTTTCACTCTAATACTCATTACATTGCTGAAATATTTTATCGCACCTGCATCAAAGTAATTTTTTGTTTTTGTATTCAAGCATTTAACTTCGTGCTTTCCTGTCATTTTAAAATTATGAAGCATGAAACCGCTTTTAAATTTTTGCATATTGTATGATAGGTAAGTTTTTATTCAAATTTTGCTTAAGCTAAGAGTACAGTTTTAACTATCAGGCTTTCGCGACCTTATTCAGGGTTAATCATTCCACCGATGAGTGATAGATGAATTGAGTGAGAGTTAATTGAAATGCAATATTTAAGTTTCGTTAGCTGTGATACATCATACACAATTGTATCGCTAGAATTTTAAAATATACGTCTTTACATATTTTACTGTCTGACAAATACAATAAAATAACCAAAGTTTAATTCATCTTTCCTGAGTTATTGCGGGTGAAACTGAAACGGGGAATGCTTCAATTAATGTGAAATGCAAAAATAAAATCTAATATAAACGGGCGAACCAGCTGGTCGCCGAAGGCGGCTAGTAATATAATAAATACGAAAGTGTGTCTGACTGTCTGTTTGTTGCATTTTCACGTCCAAACTATAGAACCGATTTGGATGAAAATCGGCAGACCTGTAGCTTGAAACCAAGGAACGGACTTAGGGTAGGTGACATCATGTTGCTAAATTCATTATTTTTGACTACAGATAACAATTAAAGATTTATCGAAGAAAGGTCCATTGCCTCAGCTATTCGCAATGAAGATTACTATTTAATTTTTCAATCAACTATCACGTGATCCATAAGGAATGCGAAAACATTTGGAATAACTTATTTTTAAATCAACTGTCACGAGATACTTAAAAAAGCGTAAGCAAATGAAATAACTTATTTATAATGTCAAACATCACGTTATCATAAAGAAAACCGCGATAGTGTGTTCCTGCGGAGAAAATAAATAAATAATTAATTTGTGGAATAATAACTAAAATTACTCAACTCGACTCTTGATTTTCATTTTTTGAGTTTGCAGACTAATAAATTTTAGTTATTTATATTTGTATCTTTCCTTATCAGATTTTTTTCAAGAAATTGTGGTTAAATTGACGCCTGAGATGAAATCTATTGATAGATTTGATATAGTTGCAGAGTTTTTAGATTAAAATTTAGAAACTAATGTTAATTATAACTAAAGGAAAATATACGAATATATATTTTGTTTTATGTATTCTTTTAAATGGTAGAAGCGGATGACATACAGCTTGTGGATGATATATTCCAAGGATTATAAGGGCCTGATGATACCATTGAGTACATTGATGTAATTTACAGTAATTGAGAATATATAAGGAATAGAGAATAGTTGTTGAATTTGTAATTTTGGTACTGACTAATGAATGTTTAGGTCAGATAAATGAAAAAAATATGTCACAAACGGCGGAGGGTATTACAGAATATATATTTGTAGATACCCTAATGGGCAATAACAAGTAACATCATATCCTGTAGAGTTCTTCAATTGCCTAGAACTTTCAGTGGCACCTTCTGACAAGCTGAGATTAAAAAGTCGTTGTGTGAGTACTATTGATACGTAATCTTGATGAACCGACAATGCGCAATGGCACACTGTTAGAAATTACACACTTAGATCCAATCGTCGTAAGAGCTACTGTTATGAATGGCACAGCTAGATGAAAGAGAGTTTTAATTCCACGCATTCCGATAATACCTAAGGATTTTCCATCCCAGTTCGAAAGTAACAATCCCCTTTAAAAATAGCACTTGCCATGCTCAGGGTCAGACACTCAAAGTGGCAGTCGCCCATTTGGAAAAAACATACTTTTTGCATGGGCAACTATATGTGGCGTGTTCACGTGTGTCCAGCCCACACAACTTGTACACCCGTGCGAAAAACGCAGTATACGAAAGTTTGTTAGCATTGGTAAAGAAATTATCCAAATCAAAGAGCAGACATATACAGTTCACTCCCTTTATTCGTCCAATTATGTATTATTAACGGTCAGAACTTTTAATTTCCCAATTCAACATGTAACGAAAAATTTACATTCGTGAATTTAAAAAATAATAATAATTCAAATTTCTCGCACACAAGTCTGTGTTAATAGCTAGTATGATAATACACAATTATTGATACAATAAATAGTTTATTGCATCTGATAATCTAGCCTGAAAAATAAAGCAATCTTTTATATATAATAACTGAGGAAGTATTAGAAAGATTTCCATGCAGATTTATTTATTTTCATTATCTACTGAAGTGTAAGATTTTTGTGATTGTTTTTCCTAACTAATGCATGTAAATAATTAAAGTTTGGCCCATGCTGCATATTCTATTATATTTTAGACAAAAAAATAGGACCGTGGTGGCCTAGTGATAAGTTCTCGGCCTCGGGTCTTGAGGGTTCCAGGTTGGAAACACGATTCCAGAGAAGATCCGCAATGAATGTGGGCATGTTGCAGTTAAATCATAAATAGGTGCCAAACGTCCTCCCGCTTTTGTAGTGAGGAAGTTTGGAGATGTGTTTAGTGCCCAGGATTCGTCCTCGTCATCTGATACCGGTTGAAAATTACGAGGGCCGTTCTAAAATAGCACTCGTGGGGCCCTCAAAACAAGACGTTAAAATAACTGAATTAAACTAATCTTTAGTAAAAAGACATCAGAATGATTGAAGAAGAAATTAGGTGTCAAATATTTCCATAACCTTTTAGACTAAAGTATACTAAAATTGGTATCGAGTTCTGCGAGAAAAGTCTCTTGAAATTAGCAATTTTTCATTAAAAGTTGAATATGCAGTTTTGGTGAGCATGCCGTAACCAAACCTGCCTTCTTAAACTTCAGTGGAAACTCCTCAAGTTTCTTTGATATTTCGTTCACAAATTCCTTAAAATCTGTAGAATTTTAGCATTATTAAAAGGTTTTTTATTTGAAATATTCAAACGATTGCGATAGTTTGCGATTTTTGATCGTGCTAGATTATGTGTTGTAGCACAATTAATCTAGCTTTAATTAGCAACAACGAACATTAAACTATTGGAAGATGCTTTTGCTGTGGATCACTCTTTCCTGTTCGCATCAATTCAAAATAAATGAAAAGTTTAAAAATTAAACTTCTTCATTTATATGTAAGGCTCCAATTTATTTTCAAAATTAATTTTAGTAATAAAAGACTGGGTGGCAACAAAACAGCAAGATTATGACATCAGAGTTGTAGACATCATTATTCGGTGATAATGAATATATTATCTATATGAAGCTTATCTTTTGATTCTAAAAAGTTATTCACCATCTAAAACTTTTCTTTTATACCCTATATTATACAATATGTTACACGAAACAAACAGTAGTGCTATAAGATAATATAATATAGAATGAAACATGTTAAAATAGAGCACGGTTAAGAAAAACAAATCTTTTGAAAAGTATTTTTTCTATATATCACTAATTACAATTTATACCTGCTTGAATTACATTTTTATTTCCAAATTTGTTAACAAACTTTTACAGTATCTCATTTAAATAATCTGAAGATCAATAATATTTTATTAACTTGCTGAAAGAAAATGGCACAACTAATAGCATTTTTCTCTTTATTCCTATATTATACTCTAACCTTTGATAAAAACTTGTAATAAAAGGCTTTCGAGACGTTTTTTCGTTGTAACAATTTTGTATTTATAAAAGACAATATATTATATACATGATAGAAATTTGTTCAACATAAGGATGACTACTGAATATTGATAAAAATAAGACTTTTAAAATAATAGAGGAGATGATAAACACTCAAGGACTACTTTGAAAGAATGAGATAAAAAAGGGAAGGTAAAGTATTTTGAGCATGGAAATTTAAAGCTCTTTACATACCTTAAATGTCGCACTCCTTAAGCGTTCTCAATTTTTGGAGGCCGCGTTGGCCTTTGGTAAGGTCTTGGTTTAGATGCCGGAGGGTCCCAGACGCGAAATCCGATTCCACTGAAGATCCACCGTGCTTAAAGCTTGTTGAACCTTGAATCATACGTAATGGCCAAACGTTCTGCCGCTGGTGTGGTGAGGAAGCCTCGAGAGAAGGTGCTAGCTCAGGTGTCGTCCTCGTTACTTGACCGTGGTTTAAAATGTTGAGGTTCGTCCCAAAACAGACCTGTCGTTGCTAGAAAACGGTACGTTAATATAACTGAACTTGGAATTCTTTTATTTTTTAGCCATTTAGCTAATTTAAAAAGAATATTTAGCATGATTACATTTCTAAAACATTACATTTCTCAAACAATTACAGGTTCGTTTAATCTAAAACTTTTATAGAGATTTAAGCCGTAATTCAAATAAAATATAATTTAAATGAAAATACTAATCATTAATGCTTTTTTACTTTTATAATTGACTAAGTAAGCGAGAATGCTGAAAGTTTGTTCTATGTTCTATTTTCAATTAAAAGTTTATTAAATTTTAATTACACATTTAAAAGCTACTAAAGCAAAAAATCAAAGCCATTTCTTACTCAAATAATGTAACCTCTCGAGCAATAATATTTGAATAATACTATTGAGTTTTAATTGTAATGCAGAAAATTCTAAGAATTCTATGTAAAGATCAACAAAATACTCAATGAGGCATGAAAAATTAGTTGATGCAGGTTTTTTTTCTCTTTTCCCTGATACTTAAGGAATTTATTTTAACAAAAAGACGTGATTAATTAAATTGCTTTAAGAAAGAGCAAATATAGCTATAAGTGAATGAAACGCAAATAAGGATAAAACCCAACTTTGAAAATGAATAGAATCTAAATCATCATTTAATACTGTGCTAGCAAACAATTAGAAAGGTAAATGTGTGTTTACCTAAACAACCCCTCAATTTCTGTTTACTTAACATTAATTTCCCTTCCTTATGCTGAGTTAATTTTATCTTCTATTAATAAAATATGAATAGGATTTTATTTAAATGGAGCGGGATGTTAAATAAAGTGAAAGGTAAGCAATTCAATCATATTCTGTACAAAGTTAAGGAGGGAACCCATTTTATACGTTTCTCTCACTCGAATACACATAGTTTGGATCTGCGCCTTTTCCTTTGTAGATCTACTTCCCTTCGTTACATTTCCGTCACTGCTGGGCCATCATTACTGTCTCTATCTTAGAAGGTGGTCGAATTGTTTGAACTAGAAGATCATCCATATCGATTCATATAACTAACAGCCATCTCGGAAAACGCGGCGATCCCTCCTAGATGTTATCTATCCAATGGCTAACTACTTTTGCTGAGTTCTCATTGCTCCAGGCCCGATGAGAACTCCTTCCGCGTGCCATTACAGTAATAGCCGTTAATTATCATTAGTGAAAGCCAGTCAGATAGGGGACTTTTCTTCGGTTGCCATTACGAAGACTGCAGCAACTTAAAGACTTTCTAAGACTTGAGATGTAGGTCGCCCATCAAAACTTGGCTATAATTTGAATGGAATAGGTGTGTTTTCCCAGAGCTCGTTAACTTGTTATAGTTGTATTTCCTAGTATTTCTCCGATGGCCTTAAAATAATTTCCGGAAGAGCGGAGTTCCAGGTACACTTGGTATTGGATATTTTGATGCCTCGTGCAGAACTTAGAATAAATGTAGTCTGATTATAACTCTTAGAACTTCGAATCCACTACTTATAAAGTATAATTTTCTGAGCTATGTTTGCAGACAAGAATTATAGTTAGCCATTATTAATAGCTGTATGCATTTTAAGCAGATGCCACTGAATAAATTTCTTAGTTATGAAAACTTTTAGTAATATGTGTTGTGTGTTAAAAGAGAGATAGGGAAATTTCTTGTTCTGCATTTTTTAAGGATGGGACTTCCGTTAACAATTTAATTTTGAGTATACTTTATTAAATGTTGTACTGCGTCTATTGCATGTAAGGATATGAGGTAAATGTCCAAAAAAATGTCTTGTATATTCAGCTAAATGATTTCTAGTAATAGATTACAGCAATTCTGAAATTTGAAATATAAATTGTAATGGATGTTATAGATATCACTGGACGGAAAATTAAGTAATGTATTAAGTTTGTTCCTTTTAAAGTCATGGATTGTACCAAACTTTCCCCTTAGTACTCCAAGATTCAGCTGAAACCATTATGTTCCAGACTGTATCGAAACTTTGTTTGAAATAGTTTCGCCTCTTACACATTTCATTGTTTCATTCAATTGGTTTTCTTATAATATTTTTTTAAATTACTTCTAGAATAATTAAACAGATTTACCTGTGAAGATCAAGACATATTTTACAGAATTTTTTTTCTAATTTCAAAAATTTATATTTTCGGAATTGGAATCATTCGAAAATTTTACGGTTATATCTATTGATAATTTTGATCACAAATACCATTTAAATATAGTAGCTACTGAAAGACGAAAGATGAAGTTTTATATTCTAATTTAAATCAACTGACATACTATTAAACCTGTCTTGGACACATTGTAAAGAAAATTCTAAAACATCTCCTCTTCATTTCACAAATCTGAAAATAGCTAATCAGAATTTTAAAAAAAATCCGCAGTTTCGTCTATATCCAGAATGCAATGTAGCTGCCTTTTAGTCAAGGATATCTGTCTTGAAAAAAAATGGTTAAAATTATGATTGCTAGTAAATTATTTTTGAATTGTTTTACTACTTTTGGATATTTTTCATAACAACAAAATTATATTTTCCAATATTTAATTTCATTATTTAGACTTTGACAAATTATTTAGCAATCTACAAAAATAAATATATTTTTTGTGTTTTTTCCATTAACTTAAGGATAATTAATAATTCCGATTTAATTTCGATGAATTTGCAAGAAATCGCAGTTAAAACATTTTCACTTCTAGAATGTAAGCAGATAGCTACATTGTAGACATCAATCCGCTGTTTGGCAAAGAAGAAATCAAAATACTGTCTTATTGTACATTTTTGCCAAACAAACAAACGTGTAACAAACATAAAAACTTGCGGAGATTAACTCTAAGAGGTGCTAAGAATTTTAAGAATGGGAAAACACTAATATTTATGTACTGTCATTGTAGTGAAATAAACATAACATATTTACGTATATGCACAGTGTTCAATAAATACTATTCACACTTTTGTGAAGGAGATCTTATGGAATTTCATGGAGAAAATCTTTAGACATGAATAACAGAGCATATTTAATGCTTACTGTTGTACTCTTTTACAGTCAACATCTTCTGAAATCAAAGAAGCATTATTTTAATAATTTACCACATCATATAGAAAATGAAACACACACACAAGCAAAATAGGAGTGAGGAATTAGACTTAGTATGTTTAGTGTTATAAAATATCTTTAAACTTCAATATCCGAAATTACCCATGTATTAACTAAAATACTTTTTTCAAATTATGCTTAAGAAACAAACTTAAATGCTAAACAATTGTAAATGAGCTTGCAAAATATAAATAAAATACTGATTAAAACTAGCTTTCTTGAATGCGAAATTGGATGAACAATATTACCAGCCAATTATTGATCCAGTAATTGTCAAGATAAATGTAATGAATTTGCCAATGAACTTTTCAATTTCCATTGAACGTATTGTTGTAATTGTTTTAAATAAATTATTCAATTCGAGAACTCTTTCTACCATCAAAAAAAAACTTTCATTTAATTATGACCATTCTTAAATCAGTGCTTCAAGAATATGACAGCTGACACAGTAGCAGTTGTAAAAACATACGAATGTATTTGCTCATACAGAATCTATTCCTCAATGAAACGAAAAACACAAACTCTTTTTACAATTTCACAATAAAAACTACAGAAATTAGAGTAAATTTTTATTTTACATGCATTTCAATCGTTTCGAATACTTTACCAGAATCCGTGCACAGAGTTTACCTAAAACGAAGGAGTTTCTTTGCAAAATAACGCCAACCAATACAGTTGTAACCTGTCTCTTACCATAATCCAAATTGAAGTGTGAATCAGTAATTCCTTTCACATTACACTATCCAAATTCAATTTTCACTTTCATCTCGAGCATTATAATATTTATGTTCGCCCCCGGGGGTAATTTCTCTCTTCCTTCTCTTACTCTCTCTTTCTCTCTCCAATTCTTTTCCGATTCTTGTATTTCCTTGCTTCATTCTTCTCTCTCTCATTTTTTCTCATTTTTTTTGTTTCATTCACCTCCTACTATTTTGTTTTCAGCACTTCGCGTGTACCTCTAATGGAAATTTCCACGAACCTTCCCCACTTTTATGTTTCCCGAGAAATATTTTAGAACAGTCACGCGGTGATTGTACATCCCAAACGCTTCAGGGTGCAGAAAAGAGCGGGGGAAAATGAAGAGAGAGAAATAAAAGAACGTCATCATCAATAGCAACAAAAAGGAATAAACCATAATAAAAGTAATGGTCTTCATATTCGCTTCAAAAGATTTTTACAGCCAGCTTCGGCTACATATTCGAGTTTAATGTCTGGCATAAATAACTTGCCTTTCACTGAACGTAATTTAATTCTCAATGAAAAATGCCCGACTACTGATGCTATCTGCCCGTCGGATAACGCGATAACCAAATAAAATATAGATTTCTTTTTCATAAACGCGTTACTGGAGAAGCGCACAGCCAGGTATCTATTTTTACGCTTTTTTTTCCACGAACATCAGCCTCTGTTTAGCATTTTCAGTACCGCTATAAAGGCAATTGCTACATAGATGTGTTTTGAAAAAGACATCTGCTCATGATTTTAAAAGCCTTGGTTGTTTTCATTTTTCTTTGATTTTTTTGTTTTTTTTCACTTCGTTTTTTTCATAAATGGAGTTATTTTTAGCACTGCAAATCCCTATACTGTTTTCCCAGACTCAGATACTTAGTAATTCCCAAATGGCGTGCTCGAAGAAAATTAATGGTTTATAACGCACCATATCTCGTTGGGTGCTAGATTGTTGAATTCATGTCATTAATCACGTACATTAATTTTTAATTTATGGTATTATTAATGTTTATGATTCAACTAATGATTTATGCCTCTATTCCTGAATTCATTGTTTATGTGATTAAAATTAAGTGCTTGAAGTATTATTTCCTTTTTCTCGAAGGATATACATCCATTTAATAGGGAAATATTTACAGTTACAAGAATGCAATGCTAAAAGAGAAATCCTATTTACTAGTAAAGGTAAACTATTTACTTAACTGTATGAAAGTGTTCCCGTTTCAAACTAACTTTCTCTTAGATAAAAACTGTTTGAAATAAATCATTTTTTAACATTCAAACATAGTTTTATAACTGAAATTGTATTAGATATGTTTCCAGTGGTTAAGAAAAAAACTAAATCTAAAAATCACAAAAAAATGGTAGAAATAGGTGAAATAGAGAGGGATAGAATAGAATAATTTGAGCCATGAAGGGTAAAAGGGTAAAGATTATCAGAGAAATGATGCAGCTTAGTATTTTTATCCGTACAACTTTCAAAGGAAGTATATATTGACTTAACAGTTTCAAACATTGTTTAGCTGGTTATTTTTTGCATTTGAATTCCTTACAGAAGTGGATTGAATATCTAAATACAAAAAAATAAGGATTGAATATCTGAAAATGCAAAAATTAATAGAGGCAATTTAATTGGTGTGCGCAAGTGCAGCATAATCCAGGAAAAAACTGCGAAGTACAAAATAAATATAAATACTAATAAAGGGAATTTTTAATCGCGGAAGAGTTAAAAATAACAAAAATAATAGCAGACTACGATAAGAAGTAAAAATCCGGTGGATGACTTCATCAGTGGCCATTCATCCATGCAGATTCAAAACTAGAATAGGTTTTCTGTAGAGGAAAAAGACTTTAAGGTCTGAATTTTAATATTAATTTCCTCTAAGGCCTGAACCCATTCCGGAATATATTGGAAAGAAAAATATTTATCCACAAAGAAGAAATTAAAAACAGTCTTTTAAACGAAGAATGAAAAGAAGGGCTTAAAATCTTACTTCTTATGAAAGTTATGGAACAAAAGAAAGGACGCCATTACAAAGTAAACTTAGTAAATACTTGCGCGCATCTATCTCCATCTAGTGAGGGATACAGTAACTAAAAAATTATAATTTTTTGTAGAGTTTTCATAAAAGATTTTTTAAATTTATTTCGTTTTTAATATTTTAAAATTTTTTTATTGTTTTTATGCATTTTTATAATTTTTATTTTCATTTTACTTACAAAAGTGGCGTAGCCAGGTGGATTAGGGAGAGCATATACCTTGGGTCCCAGTCTCAAGGAGTGTCAGAAGTATCATGAGAACTACAAAATAGCGAATAAGTTTCAAAAGTTCGTGAAATTCGTAGAAGTATTATTTAATTGATTGAAATAATTGCATAAATGTGTTTCAGTATGATCTCTTTCTTCCAATTACATTTGTAAATGAAGCATATCTTGTGATGACTGATATATGCCTAGAAAATTTTAGCTAAATGGGATTTAAAATCAATTAGCAAATCAATATCAATATATTTAAAATAATTGGCAAAACCAGAGGATCAGCTAGCTACTAGAAGGAATTCGATAATTTTTATCTCATATGAAAGCTTTTGGCGTCTAGATATGTCATCAATGATCCCCTTCCCCAACACTATCTCCACCACCCTCTAATTTCGAGAGAAATCGAAAACAGAATACTTCTCCACTGTACATTCTATATGAGTAAAACCCTTGAGACAGTCCCGCAGCCCCAACCACTGGACCGATTTCAACAATTTTTATTTCATATGAAAGCTTAAGTCATCTAGACAACATGTCATCAACGCTCGCCTGTTAACCACCACCCTCCAGTTTACGAGATATATCGCAAAATAAAATTTTGTCAGAGTCTCTCAGTTTCTACAACCGCCTATTCGCAAATTTATTTAGCTAAGTTTCGAGCATAACCACAAGCTATTAATATTAATGGCGAACAGTTGGTCGCCGAAGGCGGCTAGTATTTGTTTAAAATAAATAAGTTCTTACTCATAAATGAAAATTAAGTGGAGCAGTACAGACAAAATCTTGTAAAATAAAAGACGTTGAAAAAGAATTTTCGAAATTAATGAACAAGTAATCCTCGCTCATATGATTCCTTATAAAAAAATTTTAGTGACATGTAACAGAACAAAAATCTTAAAATAATGTATGGTGAAATTTTTGTTCTATAAATAAGGAAATATACTTTACTCCATTCCTGTTCCTAGCCTTAATGCTAATGTACTTTAATGGAAAACAAACAGATAGAAAAACTTAATTTTAAAATAAACAAAAAAAAAACTTTTTTAAGAACTGAATATTTTTTTTGAAATAAGATTTCAAATAATTTCAAATAAATAAATGATTCAAAACTCAATATGAATCATTCTCACTGTTTCGTATAAAATATCATGACTATTGATGTAATTTTTAATTGTAAGGACTCCCTTTTTCAATAAGAGTTTCTTAGAAGATATGAAACCTATATACAAAAACTCATTCACATAAACTGATTTTCTATTTAAGGGATTTGCTTCCTTTCAAAAGATTTAGAAGATGAAGCATGACATTTATGCAACCAATATTGACAGTGTTAATGTAAAATTATTATACCTTCTGATTATTTCATTTATATTAAGAATATGTGCTTTAAATAATAAATTTGGCATGAACGCATTTCTTGTTTCATATAATATATATATATATATATATATATATATATATATATATATATATATATATATTAATAAAAGAAAACATTAAAAACACGTTGTAAAAGAAAAACCAAAATAATAATAAAAAGGAACAAAAACGCCAACGTCCGGGACGCGTCATCAGCAAGGGAAATCAAGAACGGGCGAAAGCATAAAATTCGGTGTTTTCTGAACACAAAACTCTGGCAATAATGCCAAAAAGAGTTTGTTTCCCCGGAACACCGAAACAAAAACCAGAATTTGAAAAAAAACAAAAAGCCCAAATCCAATTGAGAAAGAAATAAAAATATAATAAAAGCCCAAGTCCATTATAAACAAAACATATTAAACCCAACCCCAAAACCAACAAAACAAAGCAAAAACGAAGAAAAGGTGTTAAAACTCACCCAAAAATCCACAATTGAAGAGACAATGCAGAACCACGCGGCACGAACTACCGTTTAAAAGTGCTGACGTGACAACGATTGAAGTGGTTGACAGTTAACTTTTAATGTCACAGTTTTGGAAAATGTTTTTCTAGGAGTGAGGAGTGAAGAGTCTTACAGACCTTTTGTTGTCAGTGAGGTCTTAGGGGCTTTTTTCCGAGTATCAGTAGATAAGTAGACAAAAGACAAATAAACCAAAATGAGACTAACTGTAAAATAGAGCAGAGGCAAATAGAATAAAGGCAAAAATAGGAAGGTTTTTTTTTTACAGGACGCTGTGGAATAAAGGTAAAAAGAGAGAAATGGGAATTTTATTGGAATTAAGATTGTATTTGAAAAGTTCGATTTGTTTTTTCTTTGATTCTGAATTGTTACAAATATTTTTAATCCTTAGTAATTGATGTAATATTGGGTTTTTAAAGATCTTAATAGAGATATTAGAATTCCAAAAATTGAACCTATTAACATTAAATTTAAATTCATTTCTTTTTTCGTAGATGCTTAAATTTAATTCGTTTTGACAATCAATTCCCGGACGTTGGCGTTTTTGTTCCTTTTTATTATTATTTTGGTTTTTCTTTTACAACGTGTTTTTAATGTTTTCTTTCTCTGTTTTCTTTTATTAATATTTCTCACTTTACGGTTGTACTGCTGCATTGGCGCATTCACCGCATTTGTGAACTTTTTTCCTCATATTTAAATCTTTTATAGAATCTATTTTTTTCTCATATTTTATCCTTTTTCTAAAGTTTACTTCTTTTCAAATTGCACTTCTTCCTTTTGAGTTTTTTCTTAACTGTTATTGCATTTGTTTCTGGTTTTGTTTATGTTTGTATATATATATATATATGCATTATGATAGACCAAGAATTCGAATGGAAGACCAAATATTCAAAATTATATTACGTACCCAAAACTGAGTGATGCATTATCGGGAGAGAGGACAAAGAACTGATCATCCGTTATGCGGGCCGAATGTTAGCGCAAATGTTCTAAGGTTGGGAAAAGTTTCGATTAAAATTAAGATAACACTGGTAACAAAGATTAAAGCGATGTAGATTGAGAAAACGATGAATTTTAAAGGGATAATGATAAAAAGGGGAAAAAAGGGGAAAATGAAAAAAGGGGATAATGAAAATTAGGGGATATTGTAAAATTATGGATAAAAACGGTAAGTGTTAAATATTATTTTAATTTGAATTCCATTAATAAACGACTGAATGATGCATTTTCGAAGTAATCACATTAGACCTGTCTGACTTGAGAGACCCTACCACAGTATAAAACTGCTCCAGCATAGCTCTAATATGCAATCCTTTACTTTTCACTTTCCCTGATGAAGCATCTATACACTTTTACCGATAAACTACATACTTGTCTATTCATTTAATTTTGACATTCATATTTTTCATTGATTGTTTCTAATGACGCTGATATATATATATATATATAAGATAAGTATATATATGTATAAGATAAGTTTGTTTCGATATATATATATAGATAGATGGCGACACTATTATTCGAAATGGTTTGCAAGTGATAATATTAAGAATTGCATCATATTATTTAAAAGATATTATCAAAATAAAATACGTTATTATAATGTTTTTAAAAAAATAAATTTATGGTTTTATTTATTAATGATGTTTTAGTATAGTATATATAACATTTTTTAGTTATAATATTTTCACTGTAAATGCGGAACTGTATTTCGTATTTAGCTTTTCGCATTTATTGCCATGACTTTGAATCAGTAAGAATTTAGTTATTTTTCTCGTTCTTTTAAAATATTTTGAAGATCTACTCCTATGATTGTTGATTTTTTCCAACAATTGGTCCTCACAGAAGGTTGACGCCTATAAATTTCGAAATAATGTGACATAATCGATTCCTAAGGTCGATCGGCATTTGATTGTTGGAATTCCATATCTGGGTTGTCCTTTTCATAGTAATAGTTTTTAATCTTATTATCTTTCTGTTTTTCATTCTATGAGTATTATTAGGTTATATTGTTTTATATTTAATTTTAAATGATGGTTTAATAGGTGTATATGATGAAAATGTTATCCGAGTTTTAATGGCTTATAAAATATATAACTATATACATATACATTTATATATATATCAAATTTGAATGGAGAGACAAAAGGATGAAAAGTATTTCAGTAAAAATTACCGGATGCTTCTTCATGGAAGGCGAAATCAGTACTAACTATCCATACTAACCATAAAATAATAAGAAAACACTTTCTGCGAACAGTGTTAGCTATAAGCTAATAGAACACTGTCTTCACCTCGAGTGTTAGGATATACAAAAAGTCAAATAAAATAAAACAATAATTAAAAATGTATATTCCGTTTTGCGTCATATAGGTGACCGGACCTCGTATACGTCGCGAAACTTTCAGTTTATTGTATTGTGTTTTTACGTTTTGTTGTTTATTATTTGTTTTTTGTTTTTATGTAAATTTACTACTGGTTTGATTGTTATTTATATATATATATATATATATATCAACAAAAAATATTAAAACCCTTTCAGAAAAGAAAAAACCAAAATAGCAAAACAGAACAGAACACAACAGAGCAGTATATATATATATATATATATATATATATACACGAAAACAGAAACAAATGCAATAACAAATCAAAAAATGTATTTTAATCGAAGAAATACTATTGACATACTAACGAAATGCTATTACATCTGAATCTATTGTCTGTCCATTTGTGGACTATTAGGTGAGTTTTGACACCTTTTTCTTCATTTTTGTTTCACAATATTGGCTTTGAAATTGGGTTTCATGTATTTTATTTCAATTAGACATAAACTTTTTTTTTTCAATTAGACATGAACTCTTTACTTTATTTCTTTGTTCCAAACTATTGTTTTGTCAAAATCTTTGTAATTAATTTAAATATTCTTTCGGTGGAGTTTATTTTTTCTTTCGTTAATCAAAATTTTCCAGAAAATGAAAAGTGCGATAAGCTATGATATAAATCAGAAAAAAATTTTAGAGACTCTCAAAGGATTCTAATTTAAATGCATCAATTGATTAAAAATTAATGGTGGTTTTTAAAATTGCTTCATGACTATAAAATTTGATTTTCTCTCTGAAAACTAATTATTGTCCTCTTATAATCAAGAAAATTGATTAAAATTGTAAACAAGATTTTGTCAAATTTTTTTGTAAAAGGAATACAAAAGAAAATTGATAATAAAATCAATATCAAGCATATAATTGCATCATTGTAATTTTAGTCGGATTTCAAAAATATAAATATTTTATCAAATGTATATATTTTCAATTGAAATACACCTCACTGCAAAATTCTTAATTCAAAAGCTTTACAAAATGCCTCTTTTTTCTCAAACGATTGAATTTTGCGAAGATTTTCTGTCTTCAATTAAATTTATTAGAAAACGTGGGAATGATATTACATGTGTTAAAGGAAAATTTCGAAATTAGTATTTATTATTTTAAATTGCAACTTCGATGCTCGTGAATTCTTCATGTAATAAGAATTTAAAAACATCTTTGAAGCAACCAGTGCGGCAACACTATTAAGTTGATAGGCGAAGGTGTATGTATCCTAGTAAGTAAAACAAGATGAAGTGCAAACTTTCACGCAGAAATATATAATAGCTTTCATAGTTCTTGAAATTTTCATCCCCGTTCAAAATAAGCATACAATACGTATCCATTTAAATGATATTAGCGATCATTATCCTTAAATTTTAAGTGTTTCAATAACATCTTAAAAAGTGTTAAAGCCTCCTGTTTAAGAAACACAATCTGATGAAAGAAACAAAACCGATTAATTGAATCTATCAACACCCAGTATGAGGCTGCAGAAAAACTTGTTTGTGTGACCACATGCTTTAGGGCAAACACGGATAAAATCTTCCGGGAAACTATTCTTATGAAAGGACTTTCCACTGGCTTGTAATTAGGATAACAGCTGTAATTACCTCCCTCTAATGTATTGGCATACGAGTACTCAATAATTTACAAGGAGGTAATTCATCTCCTCCAAAACGTCATTCAATTTTAATCTATTGAAAAGGCGTTTTTCCGGAACTGAGCAGGGCTCTCGCGTTCTTGAAAATGTAAGGAGGGATATTAAGGGGTGTTCGATCGCAATCTTGTGGCAAGCACGCTCCACTGAGGCCACGCAAAAGGAATTCTCTTGGGCCATTGAGCACCTTCCACTCAAACAAATCCTTGCTGCACCCGGAAAGTTTAGTCGGTCCGATGCCCCGACAAAAGAGGACACTTAAAGCCACACTGGTATGCTCTCGAACACCCCTCCGACACCCCCTAAAAGCAGAGGAAAGAAGGCGTGGATGTCTGAAACGACCTTAAAGAGTATTGTGTGAGGGCTCCTTCTAAAGAAAAGGATCTTCCCGTGAAACTAATTAACTTTTCCACGCATTACTATAGAAGAAAAAATTAGTGCTGCTGACACAAAAGACCGTATTTGCTCTTCTAAAGGAAAGATACTCGTTTCATGAAGTAGTTTCGTATGGTTAGAAAATGCCTTTATGTTAAATGATGCTGGCTTTGGTTAAGCTGATGAACAAACTTCGATTTCCTAATTGGTTCTTAATTTTCCTTTTGGAATTTGAGTCCCGTTGCATTAGTTTAAGAAATAACTATATTTTTTTCAAAATTTATGAGACGAAAGTGGAAGCTTAATAATCACAGCGAATTTGTTTGCAAGCTCAGTTTATACCTTTATTAAAGAAATCTGAATTTCATTTCAAAAATTAAATCGCGGATTGTAAATTATAATATTTTTGTCTCCATCTGAAGTCGGCAAGTGTCTCAACATGTTATTATCAGCTTTCCAGTTACTCACAGAAAAATATTTTAAATTAGAAATAAACAGATTTGAGTAACATCAAATAAATAAGAGTCTACGACAAATAAATAATAAGGAAAAATAAATTATATCAATAATACATTGTCAGGGGTGTAGTTTATATTTCAAATAGGTACAATCAATACGTATTTTACTCTCTAGGAATCAATGATTCATTGAATTATAAAACATAAATGATTTATGGCGAATTTTTGTTAAATTGATCTGTACAAGAGGGTGAAAACTACGGCTCATGGTGACGATCCACACTTCAGAGAAATGATGGCAGAAATTGTTTGCCCAGTTTATTAGTTTGCAGAAAACAATGCAAGGGATATGGAGATGAACGAAGTTACTATGTTAAAAGAGAAAAACATACAGAAGACCCTTTATAGAAACATCAGGTTATAAGGTGTAATATTCGCATATCGGATTAAAAAATAATTTTGAAAATATATTAATTTTGAGAAAGAAGAGTATAAAAGAGGTGAAAGTAAAGTAAGTAGTAATTTGGATACTAACAGATAGCAGAAGTTCTATCCAACATTTGGCCAATTGGCACAGAGTAAGATATAATACAGGAATGAATATTCTTAACAAACTTAAAAGTCTCTCAGTATCTTACCGGATTCACCTGCAGTGGATTCCTTCTCATGTCAACATACAAGGTAACGAGATTGCAGATGCACATGCTAAAGCAGGTGCTGATGATGCTTCAGTGCCTTCTGCACCTCTCACCTACTTGGAGCTGTTCTCTAGAACTAAAAGCAGGAATAAAACTATCTGGCTCATTCCACCGATGCATCACTTGTATGAGGGTTCTCGACCAGGTGGCTGTCTATTAATTGACTACAGCAAACGCGACCAAACAACTCTTACTCGCTTCCTTAGTGGGCATATCAGAAGTTTGACTTTCTCTTATAATTCTAAGTGTTTTGAGATCTGCCCAAAATGTACTGCAGAATAGGCCACACCTGATCACATTCTTGCGTGCCTGGGGCTTTCCAAACAGGATCTTGTTTCTAATCCTATATGGACTTTGGATTTCTTTAGGGTGCACAGACTCATGGACCTGATATAGCTCTGCTGATCTTCAGGGATCATCATCATCAACAACAACAAGAAAAGTAAGCATTAAATAACGCGTGTGAAAAAACACATAAGACAAGTATAATCTTATAATTACAAGTGGCAGAGTTGCTAATTAGTATTTATTTTTAACTAAGCATTTTGTTTCTTAAAGTAATTGAAACGAAAATAAGTGTTAAAAATTATAATTCTAATATTCAGCAAGAAATGAACTCCTGTGTTCAAGAAGCTGTTTATCATTTTATTTAACAAATATAGTTATTATATTGTTGATTAAGAGATGTGTCTATACAATTGCTAATAATTTAGCATTTCTATAAACGTTTTCGACCTTGTTAAAGTTTCATTAACAAAATAATCTTCCATTTACTGACGCAAAAATTATTCGTTATTTTTCTCACCCAGTGAAAAGGACTTTAAGCGTGATATACCGTTTATGAATCTCGTAAAGCCCTGAATCCTCTTAAAAACACTTCACGCTGTTTTTCAAGCACATCATTCTATATTCCTTTGTTTCTGCACTGATTGCACTGAATTAGCCGGAAAGGGGAGGTGGCAAACAAAGGAAAACGGGGATGCAGGCAAAATTAGCAACCTGCTTAGCAGTTATCGTTTAGAGAAAAGTCTCGAACGACTCCTGGTCACGCGACAGAGCAACACCCCTTTCCATCGTAACGATGCCTTCTCGCGTAATGGATGCTCGGCACCTCCTTCCGTATGAGGAACTGAATCCCTAAAATGTTCTAATGCTCGAAGACACCTGCCGAGTTCCAGGGTTCGGCAAGATTTTGTATTCCATAGGAGCTGCTTTGGTCATGGATGTATCCCAACACAGTGGTGTATATTC